>BDCZ01000008.1:0-18861 GCA_001662365.1 Chlamydomonas applanata | reverse complement strand
CCCCCCCCCCCCCCCCCCCGACCTCACAACTTTGCTCACTTTTCTGTTGCGTTCTGGATGTAGAACGTGTGCCATGCCTGGCGCGCACCGCCGCTGTACTCTGGCTGCCAGTAGCGGATGCCTCCACCAAAGTAAAGAACGTATGGACGTGTGTGGTTGAGCTGCAACGCTTCTGCATACACCTGATCAGCCTGCATACACACGGCAGCAACAGCAATCAACAGTGCCTGATGACGTGGTGCAAGGTTGATGAATGACTGAAAGAGCCATGCACAAAGCCAATAGGCTGTTGTTAACTGTTTCAACCCGACCACGCAAAAGTACAACAGATGAGCATAAACTGGAAGCCGATGCCCAAGCCAGTGGCTACACGCAACCTACTTAAACTACATAGGCCTAGCAACAATAACCAATGGTATGCCTGCCAGTCACAAGGTCTTTTAGCCGGCATTACACCTCATGGATGATTGAGAGATCGCCATATATGTGAGGGGGAGTGACCACGTCCTTTTCCTTCTTGAAGCAGCTGTACGAATGCGCATAGTTTGTCATCCTCTTGACATGGTCCCGCAGCGGCATCATCGTGTAGTTTGCCTGCCGGACCTGCAGCGGTCAAACATAGTCAAACATGGTCAACCAGCCGGCAGGCGGTCAGACGATCAGATTGACTGCTTGCAGCAGGCACAGCGTGAACTCAGCGGCTTGCACTGTGCCACACTTAGGCACTCGTGAGCGATGCAGGTCAGACGGGGCTGACCTGTAATGCAAAGTGGACGATCTTGATGGGGTTCTGCTGTATGGGGCCACCCCTCAACCAGCAGGCGCCAATGTCTCCAGGGATCCAGATGAAGTGGTCCTGTGCAAACGCAAGACAAGGGTGTACAGAGGTGGTGGCCGTGAAGCGTGCAGTGCATCAGCCATGCAGATGCGATGGCGCTTGCGCAATCAAGGGCCAGGCGCCTGATGTCACTCATAATGTGATACACTGACACCACAGCAACTGGCATCAGCGCAAACGTTCCATACCTTGCCGTTGTTGCGGCTCCAGAATGTTGGGTAGGTGTCATGGACGTAGTGCATCACACGAGCCACATACCTCATGGGGTCTCCAGCATTCTGCAAGCCATCCCCATCAGGCAGAGCAGCCATAAGTGCGAACACGTGCGCACGTGGGGACAACCAGCACAGAAGCAACTGAGATGTTTCATTCAAGCGGTTCTGGTTGAGCACCAATGCGGGGAGAAGCGGCGTGACACCCCATAACATTGTGAAGCGCTCGAGGGTAGGCAACCAAGAATGCCATCATGTTTTGGCAGATATTTTGGCCTGTCACGCACGTGTGTGTAGTAGTAGATGAGGCCAGGTATGTAAAAGAGGTTTGCCTCCCATGGGTTCTCGGTCCTCGTCTGTATCATGATCGCGGGACGAAATGGAGAGTAACTGGTGATCAAGTTGATAGCAAAGTTGGCCCAAGATAGCCTGAACTTGTGCAACATGCAGCCATCACGAGCATCATGCCACTCACATGTAGGCTTCCTGTGCTCTGGTGATGATAACACATGGCACAGCATGACAGCAGATCAAAACCGACCAGCCCAACTCACCACCCAGTCACCAGAGAACTGGTCGTAAAAGTGCTCAAAAGCACTGTACAGCTCGTCGTACTTCCACCCACGGTCCTCTTGTGTGATCTCAGGGAATGCAATCTCCCAGGGCAGCTCGTACCTGGCAGCACATGCCAGCACGCATGGAGCAAGTACATCAGCAGAACGCATGTGGCAAGCAACATGAACATCCTGCTGGTGGCGCCCACATTCAAGCCATAATGGTTGTGGCTCCACAGCCTACCATAGCGAATGTGACATGTCACATTGGGTATGCACTTCTATGTTACTGAAGCTGCAGGGAGCCTGACTGGTCTATGATATGCCGAAACCGTGAGGCATGCGATGGAAGCAGCTGATTCACGCAAAAACCAGGGAGCACCCTTAATGGAAAACGCTGTAAAATGTCAAGTCAAGTGGCTGGAGCTGCGCATCAGACATTAACAAAGTGCAAGGGCACCAGCCTGCACGCACCTGTAAATGCGAAGTGCTGTGCGTGCATATGCGAGGTCATGGTGCTCGCGCATGTTATCTGGCTCTGGGAAGTAAGCCTTTGACCGCGAGCAATCCTGCAGCAGCAGCAGCAGCAGCAGCCGCCCACGCATGCCCGTCTTGGTTGGTTTAACTCCAAGTTTGACTATAATTGTTACTTAAAGTTCGGTATTCCAAAGAACTCCTCCATGACTAGCACTCTTGATGATGCCCTGGATCCACCAGCGACACTCTTGTAGTCATGTTCCATGCATGGCACCAGTCCGCTGCAGCTTACCATGCCCCACCAGCCTTTCTCGCATTTGCAGAAGCCGCCGATGCACAGCCCACGCCCACTGCACTTGTTGAGGCACATCTGTGGCCGCTGCTCCTCGCATGCAGATCCACCAAACGCCTTGAAGCAGAAGCAGTTGCCCTGCTTTGCAGCTTGGTTCTGACCCAGGCAGTAGCCACGCTCGTTACATCTGTCGGGGCAGTACTTGAGTGGTATGAGCTGTTGACCTGTGAGGCAGCCCAGCATGTGACCACGTGAGCCATTCGGCTGTGCTTCGAGCAGGGAAGGCAGCTGTTTGTGTGCTGAGAAAGGTGGACAGGTGATGGTCACAAGCATGATCATGGTCGCTGCCACCAGTTCACCACCGAAGCACTCATTCCTCTTCTGCTCGCACCTGCAAACTTCCACTCGGGCCGTTTGTCAAGTTTGGTGAGGTCCAAAGGGTGCGGTCCGGGGGCCTGGTACCATGACACTGCAGTACAATGTACACAGTACATACCATACCATCATCACACTTCCAAGCATGAACCAAAGGAAGACCACATGTGGCTGCTGAGTAGATGTGGCACACTTTGCCACCTATGCTTTGCACTGGCAGGGATAAAACACGGCAGCGTGTCGCAGGCACAACATGCCAGCATGCTGGACTTCATATGATTGCAGCCCGCTCGCCTTTGCCATCCTCCTCAGGCCCTGGATAATCCGTGAACTGCTGCTCAGGTGGCAAGCCATCTCGCATGTAGCACTTCACGGAACCCCAGTGCTCTGTGCAGGCAGCAAGCCACGTGGCAGTGTGGGTAACAGGTAAGGCTTGCACACATGGGAGAACATGACAGGATCAACTAAGCATCTGTGTCGCAGCCAGCCTGCCACGGGAAAGGTGTGCGCAAAGGGTCCGAAAAGCGCAATGATGTTGTCGTGAGGCCACCAACGCAAAGAGACCCAAGGCCGCCAAGAAGCCTGCTGCCAAGAAGAGTGCGGTGCTGTCTTCATGTGGCTGTTTCCTGAACCTCACGTCTGGACCTCAAAACTTCAGGAAAGAGGTTTGCAGCATTATGAAACTTGTGACACACCTGGTGTGTACTGGTAGCACCCAGCAGGCTGGCGCGGAGGGTTGTTGCAAAAGTGTTTGCGCAGCTGCAGATAGCACTCGCATGCCTGCAGCGATAGCGAGTATGGAGCAGCATGCAATGGGCAGGTGGCCAGAGGAGAGTCCAGAGGCGAGATCAGAGGCGTCACAACCCACAGGCAATTCAGGTAAGCTTGAACAGCCGTTGCAGCCCCGATCCTCCTGAGCCAATAGTGCGCACCTTTGGTACGACCGGGCCATGCAGCATGAGCACGGATTTGGTCGAGTTGCTGGTGCGGCATGCTGAGAACAGCGGCTTCTCACATGCTGGGCCTGCGTGATGCACCGTACCATGCAGAGGTTGAATGCCCGCCAGCATGACAGACCATGCAATAGCACATTAGCAGCACACATGTGATGCAGTGTTTGCAGTCCAGCTCACCTTGCCATCCAAATGGACTGTGGAGCAAACAAGGGTTGAGCAGAGCAGCTTGATCAGCACTGGGGTCCGTGATATACTTACCACAAGAAACAGCAGGCAGCTACTCTTACGCACCATTCACAGACCCCTAATTCTCGATTGCAATTCCCACGCTCTTCACATCCAGCTGGACAATCTCTCGCGGTCTCGATCCATCCATGAGCGTATGACAGCAAGCATGCTGCCAAGATGACAAATGGCAGCATCACCCCAAACCCGAAGATCGCATGGCTGGTCAGTAGTCCCGCTACATTCTACAGCGGTGGTCCCCGCATCAATAGCACCCAATTGCTATCAGTTATCAATAAAGATGCGTGCGGGCCCTTTGCATCGCCACAGAGACATTGCATTACTGTACAATATGCAAGTGTGGGCAGTACTTTGCAGTACCTCTTTTTAGCCTGCCCATGATTTACAGCCCCTGTTCCAACACATTGTACCAGCCATAATGTACAGGTGCAGGTGCTACGACGCCGCACCCTCTTCGTGCCAAGTGACCCATATCACCGTTCATCAATCAATGCTGCGTTGCCGCAGTGCGTCTGCATACACAACAGGTGGGGCTGCAGTGCACAGTATTGCCTGCGCTGGCCCAGTGAGTCCGACAAAACTGGCACTGCGCTCGCAGAATGCCAAGCTGCCCAGCTGCCCCAGGCAGGCCCCCTTGTCAGGCTGCTCTGCCTACAGCAGCTTGAAGCTGTCAAGAATGTGGCGCAGCTTCTCCTCGTTTGCCTTGAAGGCCTGCAGAGCATTGTCGGTCAAGGTCCAGTTGTACACAAGGGGGACGTGGGGCACTACTCATGTGCGCGCGCAGAGTTAAACCAGGAATGCAGCTGGCTCGCACCGAGTGGAGCTAGCTGCCCAGAGATGCTGAGCACAACTCACGCTGTAGGGGCCATACATGGCGGTTGCAGGGCTTTCAACCTGGCTTTCAACCTTGCATGCTTGAACGTTTAAAAGGCGCACCTTTGCAGGGGTCTTCACGAACAGCGCAAAAACCTTTCCATTCTTTGTGGTGATGGATGACAGGTAGCGGGTGTCCGGGGAGTCAATGTCATAGTCCTGCACACCCAGCAGTACAACCCAGCAGATCAGCAAGGTTAGTTTCAGACACATCGCAATTCCAGGACGACCAGCAGCTTGATCGGCAGCACAATTACGCAGCATCACCACACAGCAGTGCACACAAACTGGTTGTTGCGCACAGTCCAGCACAGGGCCACTGCGCTTCAGCCCTCGCCCAAACACCACTCTGACGTCTGAGAGTCGCACTCGACTGTGAAGTCAATCCTCCGCCACATGCAGCTGCCCCACACACTCACATAGAAGTCGATGCCATCCACCTGACGGCTGGACTTCCGGATGTCAGTTGCAATAGATAGCGCATCCTGCACCAGTCGGCAACATGCACGGTCATGCTGTCAGTCCACAGCTCCACACTACATCTGCAGGTCATGTTTTCAGTCCACAGCTCCACACTACATCTGCAGGTCATGTTTTCAGTCCACAGCTCCACACTACATCTGCCGGCGGCCGCCACCATCCCTGCTTAGGTACTGCACACATGGCCTCTCCCAGCTGAGGTAACACACAAGAGTCACAGTACGCAAGCACACAGCCGTCCAAGTGGAGGCAGACATGTCGTGACGGGTTTCAGAAGGGTTTCGTGGGGTTTTATCAGGGTTTCATGTAAAGACCTGACCGCTCAAGTGATCATGTGCGCGCACACCTGCAGGTCATAGTCCGCGCCTGCGAAGCCCTGGAATGTAGAGTCCAGGTCTGTGAGCCGGAAGCTCTTGTTGTCCTCACCAGCACGAGACAGGGTGATCACAAACGCGCGCTGGCCTGCAGTACAAGTGCCCAATGAGGCAGTACTGAGATGACCGGGACAAGGGTCAGCGTCGGTGTTGGATGGACAGCAAGCGCAGCAGTAGTCGTGCTGTTCGCCAGCCCGCTGGCTTGCTGCATGGGCTGTGCCTGTGCTCGAACCGTCGCTGGCAGTGCCTGCTGCGCCACAGGCCCAGTACTTGACTTCATAGAGTTAGAGGATATGCTGGTTGCAGCACACAGCATCTGCCTTCCGTCTTCGATACATCATCCATGCACCATGGCGTCATGAGATGGCATTGAGCAGCTCGACTGCGGTGTTGCAAACGTACATGAGCAAGTGAGCAGCATGCACCCCGGGCCCCACCTTTGACACGTGGGTTCACGACACGGCCATCCACGCCCTGCGTGCCCTTCTCAACCTTGGAAGGCACCTCCTCCTTCCATCCAGTAGGGTACTCAAATGTGTACTTGACGCTCTCTTGCGCGTTGCCGCCGTACCCGCCTACATGCCGGCAGCCCCAAGTCACATTTTTGCATTTTGGTATGCAGCCAGGATGTACGTGGTGTGCGCATCTGTTCCACCGCAAGGTACTAAACGGGGCTGGCAACCCCTGCACACACCCCTGACCCTGACATGTCGTGTGAATTGCTGCGGGCTTGCTGGGCGCTGAGAGTGTGCAGTGGGGCCTGCTCATGCGCCCCAAAGCCCAACACACGCCGTCCTTGCATCCTTGTCAGCCCTGTCCACCTCAGCGGTCATGCATGCCAATGCCATGCAATGAATCTGACCCACACCCTCATCACAATCTTGGCTTGCCATCAACGCACCGTAGCTGGTTGGAGGGGTGGCATAGCCCTTGAACAGCGTGTAAGCCTCGCCATCAGCGAGGGCCACGCCAGATGGGATCACTGACGATGCAGCAAGGAGTCCTGCTGATGCCAGAAGGGAACGACGAGAAGCCTGAGCCGATGCATTCTGTGCTTCAGAAGTAGCACGAACGACCACACAGGCACGGGAGCCCTTCGTCAAGATGCGAGGGGAGGCCGCCTGGCGCTGCACCCTGGTGATCTGGGTCTTCTGTGTCAGCAGCATGGTTTCTTGCTATTCTGTTCGCACATTCCGCGCAACCGGGTTTTTCCATCACGAGTGAAGTCACACGGAATGAGCATGTCTCGCTCCTGCGATGTCCTCCACGCAGCACTCGTAGTCACCCCCATGCCTTCTTACCTGCCATCGGCACCATCACCCCCACAACCCCAGGTCAGCAGATCTAAGCACTCGCATCTTCAATGTCTTGCCTCTGGGATGATCAGAACGTATTGCATGCTGATCTTGCTTCTATCATCAGATATGATGAGCCCTAACATGCAACATAGGCCATGCCACTTGTGCACAGGAGACCAGTATCCAGCTGCTCAGCACATCCCGGCAGTTCACACCCGACATTGCTGTTCAGGTAAGGTGTTAAAGGCAGCGACACATGGTGCGTAGCCGCTGCACTCACCATGCCCATGCGCTTGCATACTGTGTAACCTATCTCCTGCGATTGCTTGTGTGCTCCTTGCAGGTACTGTCGGACAGTCATGATTTTTTGGTGCTCGGGACCTTGGGGACAGGCGGCACAGGCAAAAGCAGCCTCCTGAACACCTTTGGGTTGCATATGGGTTCGCCGAGTACTGCAAGTGCAACAATCAGCCGCCTAGGCAGCACGCCCTTCCCAGTACGGCCGCCACCAGCAGCGAAATCTGCAGATCCCACACGCCATGCGTCTCAAGGCATTGAGCTGCGGGTTCATGCAGCAGGGGCGGGGGAGCGGCTCGTTTGTCTGGACACGCAGCCAGTGCTCTCAGCATCTGTCTTGGCAGACCTCACAGCTCACACATCACCCATGGATCTTGTGGGCCCCCCTTCAGCTGTATCATCCCTCACTGCAGCCCTATCTGCAGCAGTGAGTGCGCAGCAGCATGCTGTGCTGGGCAAGGACGCCTCCCAGACCAGTGTCAGCCAGCACGTGGCTGCCTTGGCCCCTGAACTGGTGGCTGCTTTGCTGGACCTACAACTGGCCGTCTTCATGCTCATGTGCTGCCACATGGTGAGTCAGCACAGTACGTGTCATTGCATGCAACCCATGCACGTGTCGTCACAGCCGGTGGTCTCTAGCTGTACATCAGCCGACATGCCAAGTAATGTGTTCACCTATCACGCATGGCCATCCCCTCACGCAAGGCCAAGCTATGTGTGGTGTCACAGGCCCACTCCTTTTACCTGTGACCTGTGCCTAGTGCACTGCCTGCCCCAGCTACCACGCACACCCTGCATGGCCGAAAGGCCATACAGCGGCAGTACGGGTGGCGGGTGCATGGGGGCTACCCTATGTATCTTTAGGGGCAGGTGCCACTGCGGGCATACTTGCAAGAGCAATTGATCGAGCTTGCTCAGGTTTCCCCACCCAAAGCATTAGGTGGCGAGAAGTATTACAGGCCGCACATTTGCTTCCTCCCATCCGCACGCCCACTTTTGTTGGTCTGTAACATGCAACGGCACGGGATTCTTGACGGTCAATGCATGTGGTACAAAACTGGCCTTGTGTTGCTTGTTTTGGTCTACTCACCCACTCTCTGATCGTCAGGTGGTGGTGATGCTTGAGTCGGCAGAGGATCTGCGTGTACTGCAGCTACTGCAGGTACCGCCAGCTCCATGGGCTGGCATGCGCTCTTGCTACTGCCTCTTGGCAGCTCACGTCCTTGTTGTTCAAAAGCGTGTGCTGGCGGTGTGTGTCAGTGAAAGGGCTTGAGGTCGGTCTCCAGTATGCCACCGCATCACTTCACTATGCAGCGTTCCTAATCTGCATCATGCTCAACGCCTGCTCTTGTGCTGCGCTGTCAATCACGTGCTGCAGACTGCAGAGGTGGTGTCACGAAGCCTACCAGACATCACTCTGCCCCCTGGCGCGTCTCACACATCTGCCCTGCCCCTCCCCAACAGCACCGGGCACGCAATGGGTGCTGCAGGAGCTGCCATGCTGGGCCAGGCGCCTGGCGGGCCACAAGGTTACTTGGCTCAGGTCGTGTTTGTGGTCACAGGGCAGGAGCCTGGCAGCGCTGGTGTACTGCTGATGGCTGATTTGGAGAGGCAGTACAGGGCAGTACAGGTGCTGATGGCGAGCTCAGGGATACACGCACAAGCAGGTGAGGTCCTGCCTGGGATAGTGATCACTGAGGCAACTGCATGGCAAATGCTTCATCAGGTGGCATGCTGCATTGCCGTGCTGCATGCACCTTTGTGTGTGCGCTGTTGCGATGTTATGCCGTTATGTGGTTGTATGTGCGAGGGCGCGTGCCTGCTTTCTCAAGCAGCCAATCCTGTGGCATTCTGCTGTGCTGTGTGCCACACAGCTCGGATGAGTCTACTTGAGGAGATGCGGCAGCACGAGCGACAACAGATCTCTTGTGCAGCTGCCCCAAGTACAGCGGAAGTGCACACCGCAGCAGATGCCCGGGCCGGCGCACACACTGCACAGGACCCTGGCAATGGAGATCTGCCACCCAACGAGCACAGCGAGGCAGAGCATTCCTCTCACCCACCTTCCGCTGCAGCAGTGCAGCAAGCAGCAAAGGTGCAGGCTGGGTCAGCTGGTGCTCCACGCTTGCCCCACCAGCACTTCTACGCCCTGCCACAGCCATACACAGTAACAGGGGACCCCTCTAGCTCGACTGATACAGCAGCAGCAGCAGCAGCAGCAGCAGGGCGTAAGGGTGCAGCCGCAGATCCGGCATGGCTGCAGTCTGCACTGCAGCTGCAGGCAGCCCTGCTGCACATGCCACGGGTGCCTTTCACGCGTGCATTGAGTGAGAGAGAGATGATGCGCGCGTATGAGCGTGCGTGGGCGGTGATCCAGAAGTCCACAGTGCTGCACGAAGCTGTGCTGCGGCAAATGGGCCTTGCAGGATGATGACAAAGTTGTTGCAGTGTGATGCCAGGCCCTGGGGGTGTTGATGGGAGACCGCGAGCTGCCCATCACAGCTCGATAGCCATGTAACATCAAGATTGGTCAACCGAGCGTGCACGCTGAAGCAGCCTGTGGCTGGCTGAAGGCTGTGTGACATAACATGTAACATGAACCCTGGAAGCATTTAGAGTTGGGACGGGGGCAGCAATGGCACGAGCAACTGTTCATATTACAGCACCTGCTCAACAGCATGTTCCTGTTCAAAGGGTAACAAAGTCCTGTTCAAGTGCAAAAGGTCCTGTTCAAATTAGGAGCTCAGGCCACAGACAACAGTCCCCCAGCATGCCAAAGCACGCGCAGCCTTCAAATTCCAGCAAGCCAGAAGCAAGGCACACACTGCATGCATGCATGCTCTCAGGGGACCTGAATACAACGCAAAGAAGACCATTATTATACCTAGCATGCAAAGGCCCGGCGCCAACACGCTCTGTGTGCTGTGTTGAGAGCGTGCCGCAGCACGCGGCGCATGACGAACTGCCACCAAGTGCGAATCTCACTCTGCACACGGACCCCTCATGAGGTGCTGTACAAATGACCAAGGCAAGCAACATCCCCAAACATCACACCACAAGCCTGTGAAAGAAGAATGACCTGGCGCCAGAGCCTGCTCTGGCGCCCCTCTGCCTGCTGAACACATCCAGGGCCGCCCGCAAAAGGGATGGACTGGTACTGTTTGGAATATCCGGATATGCGGCATGATCGTTGCGCCGCCACGGCCATTCCAACCATCGCCCCGCGCTCCCAAACACACACGCTCTAGTAACATGCGTCACACATTCTCGTCACCAGTATGCCACCACAGCACAGCACATCAAACTCACCTCATGGGCCACAAACACGAATGGCAATGGTGTGCCCACCGCATGCTTGCACCACACCCCGCAGCTCTACATGCGTACATCCGCTCTATAAGGCCAAAAGAACACCCAAGCAAGCACAGCAATTGACGCATGGTTCCGACTGCAAAGGACGGGCAGGGGTGGGAGGGCAGCGCATCGGACCATGCCACGTCCCTCCCCCATCTCCCCTTTTTGCAAGTCCACAAAGAACACATGAGAAGGATGTTGGTACAGTGTGGGACAAGGGCCATGGTGGACCACGCCACTCCCATCTGATGACTCACATCAGTGGCCGGAGAACAGGCACCCTTGGGAGGGGCTGCCAGCTCCCAACACCAGCCCCATGTCCTCCGCGCGCAACCCCATGGACCAAGCCCCTTGCACGCAGTGCTGCCAAGCCACCATTGCACGCAGTGCTGTAACAACTGCCACATCAAACAGCAATTAAATGTGTACCACCTGAATTGCCGCCAGCCAGAAGACAAACAATACCGTCCTGCTGCGCCCATGCGCCAAGTCCTGAACACAAGTACATCGCAAGGGCCGCCTGGCACCTGGAATTGCCACTGGGTGGGGCCCTTGCTCCGCAGCCATTTTCATTCTGCACTGCGGCACAAACCGCCTCCTCAACAATTCATCACCCATACCCGCGGGCAATCACGACGCCATGCCCCTCGCCACCAGCGCCCCGCCAGCCCCTGGCCAAAAGCCAACACCCTTGGGGCGCATGCACATGCGGCATGACGAGCAGCGCCATGCACGCGATGAAAGTCAGCACGCAAAGTCCGAGCAACATCTGGGCTCCAACCAAATCTGGGGAAAGGCCATGAACATCCGCGAGCCGTAGCACATCACACATAATCTCACAGCCACACATCACATCTGCTGTCCGTCCCATGGTTAAGGCGCTAGCCCTGGCCCCGTCACACAACGCAGGCCAACCACCCGCATCAAATCACCACACCACCCCAGCCTCTCTACCTCAAGTACAGCAGCGCAGCATACCGCATGCACACACGCCCATGCTCGGGCATGACACACAGCCCTGCTGCTGCTGCTCTGCCTGCCCACCCCTCCCTCTGCCACATCTGAGGCAGGGGCCCTGCAGGCACCATCGGCCGGCAAACCGCATGTTAGATCTAACCCATCCTCCTGCCTGCCTCCTTCCTGTCATGGTGAAGTCACAAATTCTTTCCAGGTTTTGGATGTTCAGCCACCACGGCACGGGCCCCAGGGCCCAGGGGGGATACGTGCTGCTACAGGCAGCGGGCGAGGCCTGACGCACGCATAGGCCGCGCCGTACCGCATTGTAGTGTGCACCACCAGACTGTACCGCCCCCTGGCCCTGAGCCAACCCGCCCTGCGTCACAATACGTACATACTGAAGTGACACAGCCGCAGCGCCAACCAGACAAATACATTGGCGCTGCCGCGTGCCGTGTGGCACCGGCCTAAAGAAAGTGAATCGGCTGTTAAACATGCTGGCACGTACCGTCGATGCTAGTGTACATCCCACGCACCGCCCTGTCGCATGCACTGGCACTGCTGCATTTGTGGTGGGCATGGGCGCACTGGGCTTCAGCTGCAGCCTCCACTGAGCGGCCTATAGCTGCACACAAGTGGCCCAGCAGCCCCCACCACCACCACCACCGCAGCACACCCCAGTACACCAGGGCGGCCAGAACCCACCCACCCCACACTTATTGCGCCACCCAAGGCATCTGTTCAAGCACGCTGCGTTTTTTGCCGCCTGATGCGATGCTCCAGCCATGGAGCTCGCGCGGCATGGGGCCACCACCCTGTTGTTGTGGTGTCCCCTCATAACCCCAGCTTGTAATCTGCAGGCAAGCGAGGGGCGTGTGCTGCCGGCTCTGCTGCCGACTGCATGGTGCAGCCCGCAGTGGCGCTGGCACCTCGCTCACACCGCCAGTGGCCGGAACGCGGAGCCTGCGCTTGGCTGCAGCAGCGTGGCTGCTGCTATAAGCTGCTCTGCATCCACCGGGGTGGCGCGCGGCGTGAGCTGCAGCTGCGCCAGCAGAGAGTTGAACATGGCCGAGGCTGCCACCGACTGCGCCTCCGGCCGGAGCAGCCCCGCGGCAAGCGCAGCAGCATAGTCAGGGTGGTGGTGGGAGGTGACTTCGTTGCCAGGTGCCCCGGGCCCGGAGGCACCCGCAGCAGCAGCCTTGCCCATGGCGGCATACATCTCGGCCAACACTGGGAGGATGCTCATGGCAGAGGGTGGGAACATGAAGGGCGGGTAGCTGAACATCATGGGGGGCATGAAGCAGGGGATGCCTTGAGCAGGCGACCCGCTGCTACACACTGCAGTGCCCTCAGAGCCGGAGGAGGCTGAGGAGGCAGGTACAGGCACACCGATGGCTGGTGGCATGCCGCCATGCGTGGGGTAGCCGTGGGGTAGAGCGTGGGACATGGGCTCTGGCTTGACAGGTGCAGCTGCTGCTGGCTTCCCAGCGGCTGCAGCAGCTGCAGCAGCCAGGGGCGAGACGCGTGCTGCGTGCTTGGCCACAGCTGCTGTGACGGCAGGCATAGACCCCAGGACCTGTATGCACAGCAGGGAGGAGGTGGTGGTGCGCGATGTGGGCCACATGGGGCAGCATGGGGTCGTGGTAGATCAACGGCCTGGCAACAGGAGCTCCCATGCATGCGAGGATCCTGACCTCAAACACTCACAAGCCCCAGATGCAAGCACACGCGCACGGCTGCATTGCAGCGCAGGCCGGGGCCCGTTCCCCCGTTTGAAGCCCTGAGCTCGCTCAGCTGAGTCGAACGGCTCTGCTGCCAATCCCGCCCAGGGATTTGAACAAGCCATTAGGGTTTGCTCGAGATCTTGGACTACCCACCTCCTGTTCGATCTGCGAGAAGCGCGAACGCCGCTTTGTAGCACCCCCCACGCGCAGGAAGTGCTTCTGGGCGTGGGACGCGACCTGAGGGTCACAGCAGGGCGTATCACGGTGTCGGCATGGGCACATCGTGACCAACGTTTATGCCACTCAGGCATGCACCCAGCCACATCGGGCGTGCATCCCGCATTACCTGAGTAGGGGTCCTCGAGGGCACGAATTTTCTGGCGATATCGCGCCAGTTGCCGCGACCCTGATATGAAATGAGCAAAGCGACGGCGTGGTGAATGGGTTTTAGGTACTGCGCAAAGTTGGCCCGTCAGATTCTGCCCATAGATTTGGTGCAGCAGGCCATGCCCTTGCGACCCTGGCTCTCACCAGCTTCTCCAGGCCCTTCAGAAAGGCTAGGTGCTCCTCGCTTGACCATGGGGTGCCTGTGGGTGCGAAAGCACAACCTCGCATGGGCCCACAACACGCAAACCAGCGACCCACAGCCAGTCAATCCACAGCACGCTACCCAAAGACGTCGTGTGCAGCAACAAAGTTGATGCGGCGCCTGCTGTGGGCGCACCTTTGCGCGGGACAGTGGGAACTGGGACTCTAGGCTCCAGCGACTCGTCTCCTGAGGCGCTGCTGGGCTCGTCGCTCAGCTGGATGGCCATGGCGCTGCGTGGGAATTTTTGCTTAGACCTTTTCTTTTAGAACCGGCTGCAAGTCCGGCGTAAGCACTGTTTTTCGCTTGCAAAGTGCTGCTTCGCGGCTGTCGGGCCTTTGCTTAAGCAATGGCACAGTGGCGGCGAGCAAATGTCGTCACGACACTCTCTCACCTCAACTGTGACTGTGAGTTTTCAGTTGTCGTGGAGCTCTGCGAAGCCACGCAGTTCGGGAGCCAGGGAATGCGCACCGTTGCCTTGTTCGGTGTCCTCTTGGCGTCTGGAGGTTGGTGATGAGGACATAACCCCCCAAACCTCTCAAGTCTCCATCAGCAAACTGGGGGCGGTGCCGTGCAAGCGGGGCATGGACAGCATGGAGGATGATGTTGCTGGCATGCAGGCACCCAGCAAGCGTGCACGCGTTGCAGCGCCATCACACGCCCTGTTGCATGGCCGGGCGCCAGCCACGCCCGCTGCGCGTGCTGCGGGTACAGGGAGTGCACCCATCGCGACCACACCCGCAGCTCCAGCACCCCCGACGCAGGGCGCAACGGCAGGTGCACAGCAAGCGCAGCAGGGGCATGCATTGCTGCTGCCTGGCGAATGGCTGGTGATGATGATGCTGGATGTGGAGGAGGCAGCAGGAGGGTGTGGATTCCATGTATGGGGCAAGCTGCATTCCTGTATAGCGACAACAGTGCTGGTCCGGATCGAAGACTTTGCACCCTACTGGTAAGTGGTGCAAGTGATGTAAGGCACGGCCACGACCGGCACACCGCAACACAACGCACACAGCTTTTTCTCATGAACCTGATCTACTTACTTGCACGTTGTGGAGGAGGGAAGCTCATGAGGCAAGTACTGGGCAGCGCCTCGTGCACCTCATGGTGCTAACGTGTGAGAAACACGCATGCGGCCACTTGCTCAATCAACAGCAGGACTGACTCTGCTGGTGCCATGTACGCCCACATGGCACGTAGGTTCATACCCTCACCAGTGACGTGTCAGCCTGATGGCACACTCACCCCCCGAGATGCAGCAGCAACTGGGGACGGGTCTGTGGTTTCGGAGCCAGCCCTGTGGGTGGCTGAACGCCTGGAGCGCCTAAGGTGCCTGCTCAACATGCGGTGCGTCAAAAGCCACCCGCAGCGAGCACGTGACCTGAGCACCGGTGACATGTCGCCATGCAGGACTGCGTGCATGCATGACTGTGCAGGCGCGCGCGCAGATAGGCACATGCGGCTACAAAGGAATGATTGTGCTGCTGGGTTTGATTTCGTTACCCTGCGTGCCATCACGAGCACACCGGCCTAGAGGCGAGCTCTGTGGCGCTTGTGTGCGAAGACTGCGAATACATGACATTCGTGCCTGCAGGCTGCCGTCCGACTGCCACCTTGCACAAATCACCGAGCTCAAAGCCAAGCCCATCATGTATTACAGGCCCTCTGAGCCGGGGGGCACTCCTTTCTTGCGCCTGGAGCTAGCCCCAGGCAAGAGTTCAGGGTTGAGGGATTGAGAGATTGAGCGCAGGTTTGAGGGCTCATGGGGTGAAGAAGTTCAGGGCTGTAGGGTCATGGCCTGCCACAGGTGCTGGTGTGGACTTATGGGTTGCGTATGCACCTGTGCTCTTCAGGGCTTGTCCACACACTTGCAATTGCCTGCACCATCTCATCCACCTGGCCAGCGAGCTGACCAGCCACTGATTGCATCCAGGTGATTACAGGGGCATGCACGTGTCACATGCCTGATTGCATGCGTGTGTTATGTGTGGGGCGCTTGCTGTGCGCAGGATGTGGTGGCAGCGTGCGCAAGGCCGCAACAGCAGTGCACGCACTGTGCAAGGAGGGGGCCCTGGTGGGCCATGGCTTCTCATTCCCTGTTCGGCAGGACTATGAAACAGAGGTGCGGTGCATATGTAAGTTACTGTACGTCGTTATGATATGTTTGATATGAACAGGGGGTGCGTCCAACCCCTTCAGAGGTGCACTCGCCGGCCTCAATAAGCAATTAGCATCAGCATGCGCAGGCACCGTTCTGACTGTCACCCAGCTATCAAAGACACTGCGAATGGCCACGGGCATTGGCTGACACCCCACACCTAGAGCACACATCCTTTGGAGTGGTCCCACCCGACTGTGGCTGCTTCAGCAGATCTCACCTGTGTGGACCACCGCTCATTTTGTGCAGGTCAAGCCCCTCACCCGCTTCATGTGTGATGCGTCCCTGTCAGGCGGCAGCTGGCTCGCCATTCCCCCAGCAGGCAATGCAGCAGGGGGTGGGTACCGCATGGCGCCTGACCGCGTGTCGAGCTGCACCCTTGAGTTGGTGGCACCCTGGCGCTCCCTGGTATCTCTGAGTGCAGATGCCACGCAGCTAGCAGATCCCTCATGGAGGCCCCAGCTTGGGCTGCTCGCGCACGCCTGGCCGTCAATGCACGGGGCCCCAGGCACCCCAGCCAGCAAAGACGCAGGAGCTGCAGCTAGCGGCCGGGAAGCAGCTGAAGGCACAGCGCACATGCAGCTCGACGCTACTGCTGCGCCCTGGATGTCACGGTTCCGTGCCGCACTGGCGGCTGCATCCAAGGGGGATATCTTGCCGCTGCGCGTGGCTGTCCTCGATGTGCTGACAGCCCCGAGGGATGCAGGCAGGCGGGCACCGTGTGTGAGTGGGGATGACCCGGTCATTGCCATCTCTGTGGAACTCAGGGAGCACACCCAGCTGATGGGGAGTGTCAGCAGGGCTGGAGCAAGTGGCAGCCATCATGAGGGTGCACAAGGACAGGAAGCTCAGCAACAGGCGGGCCCATTATCGCAGCTGGATCGTGCAGGAGATGTATCAGAGCCTGGCGGGCATTCATCAGCGGCAAGAAGGCAGCAACACGGAGAGGACGGCAGTGCGAGCTCAGAGGTGATTTCCCTGCTGTCAGACAGTGAGGCAGATGATGATGAGATTGAGGAGAGTGAGGAGGAGGGAGGGGACTGGTCCGTTCGTGTCCGCCGCAATGCATGGGCTGCTGCAGCCCCGACCTTGCGTAGGTCACTTTTTGGTCATTCTGCCACACAGCCATCGGGGGGACCTCTGGAGACAGCAGCAGCTACCAGCCAGCCCCAGGCAGCTGTGTTTGTGCTGGCCAGCAGCGCGGCGACGCCCGCACGCAATGGGCAGGCGCCTGCGTTGACATGTGGGTGGAGGCAGCTGGGGGTGGGGGCTGCGCGCGTGATGGCATGCAGCAGTGAGACGGAGCTACTCAGCAGGTGGAGGCAATGGGTGGTGGATGTGGACCCGGATGTGTTCGCCACCTTCCAGGTGGGTCAACAGTACAGCTGACGAGTTGGTGGGATGCATGTTGGCACGAGGCGTGTTAAAGGGTTAAAAATTCAGCATTCCGTATACAAGTCTGCATATGTTAGTAGATTTTTGTGGAGCCTGTCAATGACTTGGACTGTGTCCACAGAACAGGTAGGCGATGGGTGAAGGCTGACAAGGGGGGGCCTTGGCCCAACATGCACTCTCCTGTGCTCACTTGGCATTATTGCAACTGCTCGCATTACCCCGCCACCACCTGGTCTTCCTCGACCGCCTCGTTGCCCTGGCTACACACAGCACCGAGTAACAACACAGAGATTGTAAAATGCATGCCGAGCCCGCACCTGCATTTGCGAATCCACACTAGGTGCTCATGCAGACACATCTGTGACATGCCGTGTTATTCTTTTTATACCAGGTGCGCGACACGCTGGGAGCCCTGGTTGCACGTGCTGAGGCACTGAAGCTCCCACAGTCCAGCGGCCCCAACGCTGGCGGCCCGGCACCACCGGGCACTGGGTTACAGCTGTCCCGCCTGCTGCCGCGCTACAGCCAGCCTCTCGGCACCAAGTCTGTGGTCATGTACTCGCCCGCGTGGGTCAAGAGCCAGTCGCGGATGTCGTCCACGTCCAACCAAGAGACCTTCAAGGCCACGGGGCTGGCTGGGCGGATGGTGTTTGATGTGCTGCGCCAGGTGGGGTGGGTATGAGTTCCTGGGATGGGGTGGTGGAGTGCGGTTGAGGTGTACGCTGCACGGTGACCGGAGCAACTCTATCACATGCAGCCCCGTGCAAGGCACTCACAGCACAGTCCCATGTCCACCCAATCTCACATGTGACAGCTGAGGATGGTTTTGGATTGCAGGTTCGCTGGCTCCATGTCATGCCCGAGCTTGCAGTGCCACACAAGCAGCAGCCTGCAGTATGGGGTGATGCATCAACTGACGCTGCGGTGATGGGTCTGTGCAGGTTTACAGTGCAGTACGGAGTACAGTACAGTACAGTACAGTACAGTACAGTACAGTACAGTACGTGGTGAACTGATGAAATTACGCTGCGTGGATCCTGTGTGCTGTGCCAACATGCCACCTCTTTCGTTGCCTGTAGGTCCTGACTGCCAAGTCGCTGGCCACCTTCAGTCTCGTGGACTGCTGTCAGACACTGCTGGGGCGAACACTGGAGGTACTGGCCCCAGCCCAGCTCGCAGGCCTATGGCTAACGGCCTCCGGCTGCTCTCCCCCTGAGCACGCAAGGGAGGGGCTAGCAGCGGCCAGTGGGCCCCCGGCATCAGGAGGGGATGCAGCTGGGGCAGGGGGGAATCACCCACGGGTGCAGAGCGGGGCGGGGGGTGGCCCCTCTGGTCGTGGGCAGCCAGGCAGTGGCCCAGGTGGAGTTGTCGGGGGCTCCGGGGGCAGAGGTGGGCAGGGCGGGGGTGCACGGGGG
>BDCZ01000007.1:408034-421595 GCA_001662365.1 Chlamydomonas applanata | reverse complement strand
TTTGGTTTGGGGGGTGGCGGCGGCGGCGTGGGTGGGCGGGGGGGCTTTGGGTGCGGCGGTTTTGGTGGTGTTGGCCGTGGGGGCGGTGGCGGGGACTTCTTGGGCGGGGGCAACCGAGGCTTGGGAGGTGGCGGTGGGCTGGGCGAGGGTGGTGGTGGCGGCTTGGATGGCTGCGCCGGCAACGTGGCTGTGCACTCCGAGCCGGTATCTGTTGCGATGCGGCAGATTGCAATGAGCGCATTGAGTCCGCTGCGGCCCAGGTACTTGACTCGTGCACGTGCGTTGCGCGGCCCATCCGGCCACTCGGTGCCTCCATCCATGAGCCAAATGAGCTGGGGCTTCTCAGCATCGTAGTTGCCCTGCCGGCCGGCAAACTGGTGTACGGAGATGCGGTCAGTGTAGCGGGGGTCGATGCCGGAGTCCCCTCCTATAGGTTGGCGGAAGGAGAAGAAGTAGGAGGTCCACGCTGCAGTTTGCAGATAACTCACATTAAGTTAGTCTCATACGTATGGCACAAGGCACGGCCATGGAGGTCCTCTAGCTGCCCAGCAGGTCCCTGTGGATGCCGGTGGCTTGCTCACCTAGGTATGGTTGCCATAGCGGGGTGAGGCGCACGAGGTTGTTGGGGGTGGACAGGAAGGGCGGCAGGAGGAATTGCACCCACATGCCTGCGGGTCCACCAAAACAAAAGAGCAGGAGAGCGGGAGGGGGAGGGAGGGGGTGAAGGGAAGAGAAGGGGGGTCAACGAGAGGGCGGCATCGGTGTACGTCTGTGTGAGCATTGGTTTAGTTGGCGGCCGCAGGAGCAGCAAGCAGCGTCAGCAGCAAAGTTCGACACACACCTATGGGTAGGTCGCTGGCTGCGGGCTCTGCAATGGGCAGTGACCAGCCCAGCTTCCACGACTGGGGCGCGTTGTAGCAGCGCAGCGCGTTGCAGCTGCAGAGCAGGGGCGTGCGGGGGGCAGCAGATTTGTTTGCCACATGCGTGCTGCTGTGTTGCTTGGAGCGACCCTGGGATGCCTGCTGGCAGCCCCCCACTATGCTGTGACCCACTGGCACATTGACAAGTCCCACTCTCCAAGAGAGCTGCATAGCTTGGGTACCGGGAGATCACTCTCTCCTTCTTTCTGCCATCACCCACCCGCCCATTGCGCACGAGCAGTCGCCGTATTCAGAGCCGGGTGTGGTGGAGTGCTGAAGCCCAAGGTTGTGGCCCAACTCATGGAAGGGGGTGTCCAGCTGCAGCGCGTATGTGCCCTGCGGCCAGGCATTCCATATGTGGCGGTTGCACATGTGACACTTCATGTAAGGTGCACACGTCAGACATGGATTGCACTTGATGAATTTTATCATCAAGTGCAATCCATGTTTTATTTTGGATTGCACTATTGATGTATGAATTGCACACTGCAGTGTGGGACACACACACATACACAGGCGCGGCAGCCAACATTACACATGCTCAAGGCATGTATGAGGGCAGAGGGAGGGTGCTGCTGGGGTGTTTGGCATGGCACGCCCATGCATGTCTGACATGCCATTGCTGGCGAAAGTCCCGGCAGTGAGCCAATCCCAAAGCAAACAGCCCACAGAGCCGCCCCCAGCTCCCACAACCATCAGAGCGCATCAGTCAGAACAGCCCGCGAGCATCACCGATGGATGACATAGTCTCACACCTTGATCCACGTGTAGCACGACTTGGAGCACCCCACACTGCCCAGCCCAGCCCAGCCGCACGCTGCGCGCACGCAAGCCATGGGAGCCACAGAGCAGCAAAAATCCTCAGTGACCAGGCTCCCCCAAGCATGGCAACCTTGGCCACGCCTGCATGCACCTGTTCTGTGCCGTGCCCATCCCCTGTGATTCATGCTTCCCGTTGGTTGGCCATCACTGACTGTGCTGTGCTGCCCACCCAGCACCACGCGACCAGCGCAGCGGCCCCAGCCGCTGCCCCGCCGCCCCACCACACAGCCTGCAGCCCAATCCAGTGCACCTTCATTCACAGGCTCGAGCGGCAAGCACTACCAGGTATAGAGCACATCCTGGCAGGTCCTGACCAGAACACCATCTTATCCTGTATATGGTCTGCAGTATCCGGTGGCATACAGTATGCACTATATCGTCTATATGTACAATGCAGTACATCCAACTGCAGTGCCATTCGACATGGCAGCCTGCATGCTCCACAGCCATCGGCATGCTGACCTGGCAGGTTGACAGGCATCATGAGAATGCGGCGGCTGAAGTGCGCCACGTCAATGCCCATCGCAGCAGCCTGCGCCTCGGCCTGGTCGAACCAGCCGTAGATCTCAGGCGCGCCGCAGCGGTTGCTGTCGTAGTTGCCGGCGCGGCCGGTGCCAAGCCAGGGCAGGGCCAGTGGGCCGACCACGATGTTGTTGTCAGGCGTAAAGGTCACCTGGTGGCATGAGATGGGGCATGGGGCAACAGACGAGGGGGACAGGGGGGGAGGAAAGGGGGTTCACTTAGTGGTCAGCTGCTGGCAGGCATGTGTCAGCTGACTCGGCATATCCGCATATGAAAGCACCAGGCTGACAGCGCCCGCCACCCACCCACCCGCCGCTCAAAGTATAAGACGCAAACCCGGCCCATGCTTTGCATGCACGTCTCTCGTCCTTTCGCACATGGATACATGCAGGCAATGAGGGCATGACCGCAGGCCGCCTGCGCCCCGCCGCACCTTGCCAAAGGAGCACATTGAGTGGTACTGTTGCATCGTGCGACCTTTGAAAGGTGTGCCATACCCATCCAGCCATGTGGCTCTAAATGTCTGCACACATGTGGGCAGCCACACATGTGTGAGCGAATGAGAGACATGCTGCATGGATCGCGCGATGGCCCTCATGGATGCTGCACCCTGTGTCACACATTGCACCCTGATCCCCATCCGCTTAACCCCGGCTGCCTCTAGGTGCTGGCTCCTTGTGCAAAGCTGCTCCTCTCAGCTGCTTAATCACGTGCCAAAACGCACGTTGACATCCACAGGGGCTGGCTGGGGCCCGATGGACACAATGAATGTGATGGACGTGATAGCCAAGGTCTGCCCCTCCCCCACGTAATCTGCGACAGGCGGAGGCAGGTAATGGTACCCAGTTCGTTGTGTTGAGTCCTGGTGGCACAGCCATGAGCGCAGTAGAGAGCTGATGGTGGCGAGGCGCTGCCAGCAGGCATAGCTGGTGAGCAGAAGCAAGGGGCGCAACCTCAAGGAACTAAAGGGATGGCTTGTTTGCTTCATCAACGCAGCAGATCCAAGCAGGGAGGTTCACGGACCTGTGAAGACGGCAGGCGCTGTGATCTGCAGCACCTTGACATTGAATGTGTTGGCTGTCTTGTTGTGGTAGCCGCTCACAATCACTCGCTGGCCTGCGGCCAATCCAGCATACATTGTGCAGAGAGTTGCAACCCAACCCAACGACCCTTGGACCATGCGTAATGCAAACAGCACCTGCTTGCCAGCATGGGATCTGAGGCCACACCGACGACTGCAGACGCACCCACCTGAGAAGAGTGCGCCTACGTCCGTCGCATTAAGTGCGTTCTCCACCCCCAGCAGCTGCAGTGGATTCTTGGTGCTTGGCCTCTCCAGCCAGAACAGCTTGCTGTGGTCCGCTGTCTCCACCTCTGCCGTAATGACGTACACCTGCGCATCGTGTCCGCGCTCATCAGCGTCCTGCCAGAAGGGTGCACCTTTACCTTCTGCGGTAACACCCACTTGCAGGATACCCGTGAGGTCCGTAATCTGAGCCGTAGCATGCAAGGCGCAGAGCCCTGCCAATAGGCAAAAGGTCCAGCGAGTCATGTTCCTAGACCATGCAAGTCACTGACGACGACACGCACAGTGCTACATTTTGCTGTGAAAACAATCCAGACTCGGCGGGCATGGAGGGCCATGGTTGTTGCAGGAAATGTGGTGCTGTACTGCTTGCTGTGATGCTTCTGTGACATTTTGCCCTGCATGCAGCTGTGCAGAACGTGTGCAAAACTGAACGCTGGACGGCTGTAATTCATGCCCGCATCGTGGTTTCTGGAGTCTTGATTCAAACTACTAGCCTTTTGCTGCTTGACAGCCAGGAGCAGCCATGGATTTGGACGATGACGTGCGCGCCCACGCGCTCCTGCCAGATGATTACGACGAGTTTAAGTGAGCGCAGCTCCACCTGGAGCCTTCAAATGTGCATGATGGGAGCATGCCATGTGAGTTGCCATGCACACTGTACACATGCGCACGCAGCCAAGAAGAGCGAGACGATGTCAAGGAGGCGCAGGGCCAAGCAGACAAGCCAGATAAGCCCAAGCCTGTGAAAAAGCGTGTGCAGAAGCCGAGGCCAAAGCTGACATTGGAGCTACTCAAGGTCTGTGCAATGGCATGGTTTGTGCATTACACGTGCATCCGGTACGCTGGGTGTTCTGGCCACCATGCACGTCATCAGTGCACGGTAGGCACGTAGCACACAAGCTCCCGGTTCCATACAGGGCACCATGCGTGGCGGCAGGAACATCTGGGCCTGAGTATTGCAGCAGTATTGCAGGCTGCAGGCAAGGGACCGAACATGCTGTCGATTGCAAGTGGCAGGCTGATCAGCTCTGGCTCGCAGGTACCTCTACGGCACATCATGTACTGAAAATGACGCTATGGGCAACCGCCCTGCAGGGTGAAAAAGGTTTCTCCGACCCCTTCCATAAGTTCCCCGCTGTCTTCCGTGCACACTTCCGCGGCAAGGGCCATGAGGTCCGTGTGCATTGAGAACAAGATTACCTAACCGAGTGAACCACCCATACCAGCATGCCGATGGCATTTCACTGAACGGAGCTTGTGCATGCCAGAGGCTGTCATGCAAGAGCCGGGCAAGAGCCAGTGCAGCACCATATGCACAGGGCAGCACAACACATCGGCAGCACACCGTAGAACAGCCTTATGAGGTTCAATAGGAATGGCTGCATAGGCACTGCTATGCCTGTACGCCCACACGTGCCTGGTTCACACCACGCTCACACCACGGTGGCATCCACAGGTGGCAGACCTGCAAACACTGCTGGAGATGTATGTGCGCTGGCAGCAGCGTGTGTTCCCGCACTGCTCCTTTGACGCCTTTATTGCGCGCCTGGAGAAGCTGGGCTCCACAAACCTTGTCAAGGTAGTGAACTGCTGATACTGGAAGATAATAAGCTCGTACGATACCTCGATCATATTGGATACTGTACCACCGTATTGGAAAAGTAATCGTTATAATGTAATCATACGCTCTGATATGCCATTGTTGCAGACAATGACATGGCTACGAGCTATGCTTGAAGCCCTACGTCTTTAGGACCCTTCAGAATGGTAAGGGGGCGGCCCGGCAGGCGGGTGATGCGGTTCCACTCAAGCTTGGCCAGAAACCTTGCATCCCGCGCAACCGCAACCCTACATTGTGGGTGCTTGCGGCGCAGAACGAGCTGCGCCAGTTACGCGCCAACCTGGTGCAGCTGCTGGGCGACGAGGATGGCAAGGGTGGGGCTGGTGCTCAGGACCAGGACAGGGACCAGCCGCAGGGCCTGGATGCCCAGCCGGCAGCCGCCCGAGGTACGCACTATGTTGGCACTATGTATTCGTTGTTATATCACAGCTCACACAGCTCCTGGTGGTGGCTGGCCCACGCCCCTGTAGTGCTGCCACATCCCACCCCCCTGCAATGCTCCATGCCACGCCATGCCATGCCCCACGCCGTGCAGAGCCATGAGTGTTCCAAACCTGTGGCGTGCAACAGTCGGGGCCAGAGTGCTGACACATGGGCGATATATATATTTATGTATATGTATGTATGTACATACACACATGGTGCTGTGAGATGCAGGGGCCATGGGGGCGCAGCAGGGCGGCACACAGGGCGCTCCAAACGCCGCGCCTGCTGCTGCTGGGCGCGGCAACGCTGCAGCACTGGGTGATGACGAGGATGACTTTGATTTTGAGGAAGACGATGAGCTGGAGCGGCAGCGGCGGCAGTACGAGGAGGCCGAGGTACGCTTGCATCTGTGTGTGACCATGTGCGCTCATACGTTTGAAACTGTGTGTGATCATAGCCGCTGGTGGCGCTGAGGTGGCAGTTTGTGCGAGAGTGTGTGGGGGGGTGTGCGCAGCTGGCATGGCACCTGTCACGGACTCAATCTGTTTGTCATGCCAATAAGGCGTGCCAGGCTCACAAGAACTCAACAAGGCACCTCACACCTTGCACCTCGTCGGCTCTTGGGTCACCTAATGCCACCTCACGCTTTGAGCGCCTGCAGGCGGCTGCGGGCATGGACGATTGGGACGATGACTTAGAGGGCGTTGCTCCCCAGCCAGCACCTGCGCCCACACGACCCCTAGCGGCAGCTGCTACTGCACCACAGCCGCCGCCCGCTGCGCCATTGGCTGGCCCATCACACATCGGCAACAACCAAGCGGATGTGCACATGCCTGTGCCACGCGCTGCGCCAGTGCAGCAGGCGGCGGCAGCAGCAGCGGCTCCCCGTCCTGGCCTGCACCGGCTAGGGAAGGCATCTCAGGCAGCCGAGGGGACAGGTGGCAACACTGCTGCTGGTGGGGAGGGCATGGAGGGGCTGGAGGATGAGGAGTCGGAGGATGAGGGGAGGCATGTAGATGGTAGTGGAGGGGCGGGGCTGGTGGATGGCAGCATACCGCAGTCGCAGCTTGCACGCGGCCGCAACATGCGCGCCGTGTTCATGGACAGCGATGACGAGTAGGTGAGCACCTGGGTTGGGTTTAAGGGGCTCTGGAACTGCCATGTTCAAGGGCCGGTCACTTTTTCTGCTCAGTTGTTCGCTCAACTTGCGCGGCCACAACCAAGGCCTGGAGTACATGATGTGCGACCCGGCGTGGGTTTCTGCACAGGCATCCGAGTTTATAGATGCCTCTACACGAGCCAGCCAGCATGCCTGGGTGGGACCAACCTTCGTTGGGTTGGGGCAGGGGGTGTTTGAGGTGGTGCAGCACAGCACACGTGCAGAATGCCATGCGCATGCCTCTAGACTGGGCTTTAGGAATGGGCCAATCGTGTTGCTGGCTGGTTGCAACAATACTGATTGCATGTCAAAAAAACAGCTTTTGCCTGATCGAGCTCGAGCCTGAGCAAAGCACACAGATGAGCCCGTCCGGACTGCATGGCCTATGCCCACTGGCCGTGTGGCTGTGGCCAGTGCCAGCTTGCCAACCATTCCAGAGCACGCTCCATCAACTGAAAGTTTTGAATTTTATCTCAACCACTTCCCAGATGTCCTGACCCAATCCAGCCTGACCTGCTGCAATCCCACCCCTTACTTCTCATCCTTCCCTGGCCTCCTTGCCCCAGCCTGGGCCCCCTCCTGTGCTGTGGTCTTGGGTCTGATGACCCTGCGTGCGCTACCACCCGGCTTGGCCGCAGCAGCAGGTGCTGCTGGCCCTGTTGAGGCGGTGCTGCTGCTCTTGGCACCAGCATCGGTGGCGTGCCTGGCTGCGATGCGGTCAGCGGTGGCGTGCAGCTCTTGCAGCACCGACTTGTCATCGCGATCAATGCCCAGATCCTCCAGAGCCTCGCTGTCCATCTGCAGATGCAGTTGCAAGGAGGGCAGGTGCAAGGTTTCCCGTAGGGCGGGATTGAAGTGCTGCACGCTGACAAGCAGGGCCAGGCATACTAGGGCCAGGCACAAGTACTGTTGCCACGCAAGCTGCTGGATGTTTGCATGATAGTGAAAAATTCCAACCCGGGCAAAGGCCTTGCCACAGAAGCAGGGGATGGGAGCAGGCACCGCCCCGCAGGCCTGAGCTGATAGAGCCATTCGCAGCGTGGCTCAGAAGGAGCCAGCAGGGCCGCTGCTGCTGCCACTGCTGCTGCCAGCTGCCAGGGCCCCTCACCCCACCTTGCGCAGGCCACGTGAGATCTGCTCCCGAGTGATGCCCTTAGGCAGTGCCCCACGGCCTGAAAAGTAGTCGCCCAGCGCCTCTGTCGGGCGGCAAAGCCACAGCCACCAGAGCACACAATCAGTTGGTTACAGCTCGCATAGCATGCTGGAAGCCGCAGCATGTTAAACCGCTGCGTTGAGGCCACCCTCATCAGCATGGCATGCTTGCAGTGGACTGGACATGGGTGCTCCTGACAAGGGCCAGCCTGCAGTAGATGCTGTGGCATCAGATGCTGTGCAGCAGATGCTGTGGAAATGACGCGCAGAGCTAGCCAGTGACAACCACACTGGCTGCCGGGCCGGATGGCCCAACAGCAGCCCACATCCACAGCCCCAGCCGCAGTGCCCCACCTGCCACTCCAGAGCTCGTGCCCATGTCCTCCTCTGAGCTGCTGTACATATCACTGTCTGTGTTGGGGCCCCAGCGGTAGCGGTGGCCAAGGTAGCGGGCGGCGCGCAGCTGCTCTAGCCCAAACTTGCCCACCTGCGGCAGTGCGGCGGGCGCGTGCGTGCACTTGTGCATCGGTGTAACAGTCGGTGTGCCGCACTATTGTGACGTTTGTTCAGAAGCGCAAGCGACATGCGGGCGTGGAGTGTGGCAGTCGAGTGCCACTACACCACTACACACCTCGACAGCCAGCACGATCTTGATCCCAAGGATGAACAGGCTGGACAGCTTTTCCTTCCACGATGTGCCTGGTGTGGCTGAGTGTCCTGCCACCTGGTTGTCCTTGACCAAAAGTACAAGGGCAGTGGGCTGGTCCGGGCCCAGTGCTGCTGCTGCAGCTGCGATGCTGCCTTGCATGAGCTCGTTGCTCACTGCCTTCGTGCTACCACCCGTGTACCGAAAGTATGCCTGTGATGTTGGAGAGCAGCAAACACAGTCGTGCCTATGCAACTGTCGAATTGTGTGTGTGCTTGCCCATGCTGCATTGTGCATGGCGGCACGCATACACACCATGCAACCATGCAGCAGCAGATCAACACTGGTTGACCCATGACAGTTTAGTGGTTGCCGTGCACTATTGCGGTCACCTCAGTCGTTCCCGTTGCCCCGCTTAATAAAGCCGCTTCGCGGATATCCAAGCCGGCGTCCACATCACGCTCGCTAGTTGACGGCCCATCCCTTGTGCTTGAAACTACGAGCAGTATGTGCCCCATTTCCTTTATTGCAACACGACTGCAGCACGACACAGCAGCTGTCGCACAGGATGTACAGAATGTACTTCATCACAAATCTACACACATTAAAAAAAACCTTATATCACTGCTTTTAAAGTACTGCTACAGCTTGATGAGCTGGGATCTAATGACATTTATCATTAGTTCGGGGGACGTCAGGTCTGATACGATGGTGAGCACAAAGTGCACTCTACACTGCATTGTGCTGAAACCTGCGCTACTGTGTACCCTGCACTAAGGCAAACGAGAGCTGTCAGTTGTGCAGCGTGATGCGGAAGAGCATGCGCGTAGCGTTGGAGGCGGCTGATGAGATGCACAGCAGCGTGCCGTCCACTGTGACTGAGCAGTAGCGGCCAAGTGACACGCTGCGCAGGAGCACCACGTCCCCGTCCACGATCTTCTCAGCCTTGCCCTTGGCCTCATTCTGTAGGGCAATGAGACCATTTTGGGCACGCAAAAGCAGCACACGATGACATGAACAATCCAAACATGGAAAGGGTGTGTTGCAGTGCAGGTCAGGACAGTGGCGGCCGCCAAGCACTATGTGCACCGCCCGCCCACACAGCATATACACTGCGGTGGCGGGCCGCTGCAGGGCAGGCGTGCGCCTGCGCGCATGACCCTCCACAACAACGCACTGCTTGCGTAGGCGCACCGTCGCCCCCTTTGCCTGTGTCACACCTTAGTAAGTGTGAAGTAGCAGTTGGCAGGGATGGGGTCGGCGGCCACTGTGCAGTCCAGCAGGTACGGTGGGCTGGAACCAGGGCAGCACTGCTGCAGTGGGAAGCCCACAACCCCTGGGGACCACGTCACCACCCCCACTGCATCTCCGCTCACAAACCCAGGCCCTGGCTTGTTCATCACGAGGGTCCATTGTGTGATGCGCTCCACATCTCGCAACCCTGGCTGCTGCACATGCAGCTGTGCAACCAGCGCTTCCTCCTCTTCTTGCAACCTGGCTGCTGCTGAGCTTACACCTTCAGAAACTGTGTTCAAGGTCGTGTGGCTGGGTGCCCCCGCCCTCCATCGGCATGGCTCAAGCCCCCGCTGTCCTATCCCCAGGTGCCCAAACAATGAGAGGGCCCAGTGCGCCCAGCTGCCTATAGCTGCGGGCCATAACCGCCCAGCTGCCCGCCGCTGCTGTTGCTGCTGCTGCTGCTGCTGCTGCTGCTGTGCCGCCAGCTGGCGGGGCACCGGCACGCCAAGCGCAAGCTCCATGCCCACTGCTCGTGCATCGCCTCCATCGCCCTTCGGATCGACATGCCCCGCCCCCGTGACAGCCACACGCATATCTCCACTCTGTGCCGCCGCATTCTTCCTTGACCGTGCGCACACGATGTCGTGCGGGGGCGGGTGAAGCATGGACTTGACCCCGCAAGGGCCCTGTGTAGCTAGGGAGGTGAGGCCTGCAAAGGGGTAGGCTGCTGGGATGATGTTGAACTTGGCTGCGCTTGCGGCAGCAGGTTGGTCACAGACCAGCGCAGACTTGCTGGCTGCCGTGCTGCCTACCGTGCAGAACCTGCAGCAACGTGCGATTGAAGCGCTGTCACAGTGGGGTCAGCACTTGGCACCCCATAGCTGCAGTAGGCCAGTAGGCCAGCAGTGTTCATGTTTTGCAGCAAAAGGTCAAAGGCAGCTGTTTGCAGCGCAATACGCACAGAACATGCTCCATGCCAAAGTTGCATCAGAGACTGAACAGGCGCAGCTCACCACACCTTGGGTTGGGGTCCCCTGGCAGGAGCTCTGCCATGAAGAGCTGCTGGGTATCTGTGAAGTTCAAGGGGATGCCTTCTGCCAGCGTGGGACCGTACAGCACGTACGTGTGGGGCTCATCCTCACCCCGCCGCCGACTCAGCGTTGTGCACTCCACTGCTGACCGTTCATCTCCTGCCGCGGACCATTCATCTCCCATCACAGCTGACGCAGGGCCAGCACCACCGCTGTGCTGGACGCGGACCACCCGGCTGGTGTTGACTGCCGGCGTGCCACATAGCCCGGTTCGGCGCAGGAGCAGCAGTAGTGGTTGACCAGTGAGTGCCGGCAGCTGCAGCAGCACGCGGGGCGGCCGTGCACATGTGTGGCGACTAGTGAGGGGCAGTGTGCTGTGAAGCAGGGACAGGAGGGTCCAGCACAGGCACAGCCCACGTGCCCCCGTCCCTGATGCCCAACTCTGCTCAAATCAGGAGTTGAGATGTTGCATGCCCAAAGGCAAATGCATTGGCAGCTCCCAAGGCCACCGCCACACCTCACCGAAGGTGCAACGAATGTGAAGAGTGAGAGGTGGGGTGGTGCCTTGCTGTCGCATGTGATGCACGGTGGTGCCGCGTCCCCTGCCGCACCCACTGCGCAGTACGCCGCCTTGCTGATCCACCCCGGGCCCACTTGGAGGTTGAAATACCACTCTGTGCAGCACAGGAAATGGCCACCCATGTGGCTGCACGAGCTATGGCTGCAGCCAGGGGTTCCTGGCCTGCTTCTTGTCCCTAGCAGACGAGGAAGGTGCGCCTCACAGCAAGCCTTTGCTGCTGCGCATCGAGAAACGAGTCAAGACCCAGCAGCGCAGGCGCACCAGACACAGGAGATCCAACGCCCGAGGGGCCGCCCCAAAAGTCTTCAGAGCGCAAGCCATGCGCCCAGGCCCGGCTTCCTGCAAGCGCAACACATGCACGCACGAGCACACCTGGCGTGGAACTTGCATGGCGCATGGCAGGTGCGCAAAGGCAGCCACCCTCGCGCTGGCCCCCAGAATGTGCACCTGAGGCAGCTGGCTGTATGCTCTGCAGCAGGGAGGCCAGGGTGACGAGGCACAGCCCCAGCCTCTGATCTAGTCTGACGCGGACTGTGGAATGGATCCGCATGGCTACACGCGCTCAGCTGGGCAGCATTTGCAGAGGATTGGCTCTGCAGGTGCCGGGGCCCCATTTGCCCCACTTAAAAAAAGAACCCTACGGGAACCCTAATGAAGAGATACCCATATTGCTGTTGTAAGTCCTTTGATCACGGATTTATAGCTGCAGCACATCGTACAGAAGCCGAGGAATGGAATCAGCGCTGGGTGGTGGCCCCGCAACTGCGGATGCACTGTCGATTACAGATGTTTTTGATGATGGTTGCACATTTAATGTGTTCCAGTTCTTGGGTGCGAAGGAGCTCTTGGCGGTGGCGCAGACTTGCCGGAGCTGGAGGACTCAAGCCCACGACAACAGGTTGTGGCAACGCGAGTGCAAGGTGCGGCCCCATGCTGCCGCATTTGGGTGGACCCAAGATAGGGTGGGGGCTGGTCATGGGCGCCTTGCAGTTTCCCGATGCACAGCCGATGGTGCAGCTGCCATAATGTGCACAGCAGGCTATCAACTCCACACCTGCACACTGCTTGCATGGTGCCACGTGCAGGAGCTGTGGGCGGGCAAAGCATATGTGGCACAATCCGTCCGCGGCATGGCGGACCGTGATGCGCGCACCGCATACCTGCTGTCCCGGGTTGATGCACTGCGCACGCACATAACGGAGGAGGAGCTGTGTGGCTTCACATGGCAGTTCAGGTGCGAGGCAGGGCCCCCCCTAAAGCGTTGAGAAGCTCTCCCACACCCTCCCGCTGCAGCTCACCACTCATGCTTGCGTGATCCTGCCTGGACATGCGGCAGCTCGTGGCCTGTGCACCTGCCTGGTTTGTTGCCTTTGGAGCCTGCCTAAGGATTCAGGTGCCCTGGGCCTCCCCTCCTGCTGCAGGTTCAAGCACACCGCCGGTCCCTTCTGGCGGCTGCTGGTGGGTGAGGCGCCGCTGCAGCGTTGGTTCCATCCCCCTGAAGCGCCCGGCAAGAGTGGCACGATGAGCGGGCCTAAGCACGGTACGGGAGAGGTTGCATGTTGTTTTGCTGCCGTGCCGCTGGCTCGTGGCCTAGGGTTCTACAGAGTCCGCCACTCTTTGCACGCTGTGTTGATAATCGTGCATGGAAACAGATGTGCTGGCCGAACATTGACCAGCGACCACTGAGTGAACATGACATACCATATCACAGTGTCAAAGCGTGTTACCTGCAGCAAGTAAAAAAGATCCACTCATTTCAGCGTTTGTGGCTGGCTGAGGCCCTGCTGGTTCCATACACACCAGCCTGAATCATATGAGCATCGCTGGACATGTCCCTCGCTGCTTCCTGCACGACCATGCTGCAGACCCGCTATGGGCCATCTCCCCCCAGTCTGAAGGAGAGCACTACGTGTGGGCATTCCGTGGCGAGCGCTGCGGTGTGGCCGGCACGTTTGTCCAGGTGCGACGCCTGCAAATACTGCCCGTCGCCATGCATTCGGACTATCTGGCGTTGCCGTGCCTGCAGCCATCTTCTTCTTCCTGTCTTTACTTTTCCAGCCATCTTCCATGTAATGGGGACTGCGGCAAGAATGCATAACCGCCTCACACGTTTGCCCCCTTGCATGGCACTTCGCCA
>BDCZ01000007.1:389813-402287 GCA_001662365.1 Chlamydomonas applanata | reverse complement strand
GGGGGGGGGGGGGGGGGGGGGGGGGGGGGGGGGGGGGGGGGGGGGGCTTGTATGAGATGCATCGAGCTTCTTATGACACTAACCATACGTGGAATGGAATGGTAATGACATGAGGGTTGGGCTGGCATACACAGCGGGCTGGTGTGGCTACAGCAAGGAAGCAACGTCACCGGTGTGCACCGTGCTGGCTTGTCTGCTGAAATGCCTGCTGCACTGCGTACCCATGTGCCTCTGCTGACTTGCTTTGTGTTTGGTGTGGATTGCCGCGTGGCAGGACCCCAACGTCAAGTACCTGACACTGGAGACGCTGTCCCGGCTGGCGCTGAACATGGACGTGCTGGATACAATCAGGCAGCACGAGGCCACCATCATGGCCGCGCTCAAGGTGTGCAGGGTTTGGCACGGTTCATTGGGAGCGGTGTGCAAGCGGTGTGCAGGATTGGGACGGTTTCGGTGGGAGCGGGGTAATCTTGTGCTGAAGGGGGTGGGTGCCAGGCTAAGGGCATGGGTGCATGGGTCCAAGGTATGTGCTGGTTGCTGGCACTGGGTGTGCAGAGCAGGCGATGGTGAGCTGAGCAGCTGTGACATGCAGGGCTTGCCCTGCGGCTGGTATGCACGCACTGGCGTGCACGCCACGTGCCCGCCCCTTCCCACTCGCCTGACGACCCACACGGTAACTGGCTGCGTCCGTCAACCGTCGGCCTGTCGACCAACACGCTCATCACACGCTGCATCCCGCCCACTTTCTGCTGCTGCTTGCAGGACCCCGACGTCACCATCCGCAAGCGCGCCATGGACCTGCTGTTCACGATGTGCAACGCGAACAACGCAGAGGTGGTTGTCGACGAGCTCATCCGCTACCTTGTCACCGCCGACTTTTCGATGCGCGAGGAGCTGGTGCTCAAGATCGCGATCCTGGCCGAGAAGTTTGCGCCCAGCGTGCAGTGGTGCGCCGGTGCTGTTGGCCTCTGTGTCTCCTCCATCCTTCTGCTCTCTTTCTGCACCTTGTTGCGTTATGGGTTTTTCATAGCGCGGCCATTGTGGGGCATGCACGCCTGGTGCGTGGTGGTGCGTGGTGGTGCGCGCTGGCTGTGGCGTGTGTGTGTGTGCGTTGCTTGCGAGATAACCAGGGGTGGTGGCCATACAGTGAGGCACAATGCACGTGTTACCAGCTCGGCTGGCTGGGGAGCAGGGGTGCACAGGCAGTACTTTGCAGGGGAGGGTTTGGCACGGGGTTGGGAACAGGGTGGGGCCTGGTGGTGTAATGGAGGGGGTTGGGGCTTGGAGATCTGGGGTGCAGCATCTCCAAGCAAAGTACCAATTAATAAGTCTAGTTGAGCCGGGGTTAAATAATTAAATGGATTAAGATTATCAGCTGTCAAGCCGTGCGCAAGTGTCGCACCTGCCAAGCGCACCACACGTCACAGGTGACAGATCACAGCAGATCCCCACGCGCTCTTGGCCATGTTGACTGACTTATTGATATGGTCGCTGCCGCGGACATGCATCACCCCTCATTCCCCCAGGTACGTGGACGTGGCGCTGCAGCTGCTGGAGAAGGCGGGCGACTTTGTGAGCGAGGACATCTGGCACCGCGTGGTGCAGCTGGTGACCAACAACGGATCCATGCAGCAGTACGCGGCACGCAACGTGGTGGAGGTGCTCAAGCGCGGCGCGGCGCACGAGGTGGGCGCTGTTGTGCTATGAGAAGGCTTCACTTCTAAAGAGTTGATGAAGGGCTGGCCAGTGTTGGGTGTCGGCGGCTTGCGTGCGGGCGTTCGCGGGCATGCGGCAGGATGGGCAATCAGGTTAAGGGCCCCTCTGTGCTGTGCTGACGCTGCCAGCCACAAGGGGCTTGGTGCAACTGAAGACTGGCCTGCTGCTCAAGTATGGGCCCATAACTCATAAGTATGGGCCCATAACACATAAGTATTGGCCCATAACATGGGCCCGGCTCCTTATCACGATGACCTACAGCACCAAGTGACGGGCCCATCAGCACTAAGCACAATGAACTGTGCACTGCCCCCGAACACGGCGTAACTGTGCCCTGTGCGCTCACACCGCCACCGCCCGCAGTCGCTCGTGTGCACGGCCGCGTACATCCTGGGCGAGTTTGGGCGGCTGATCGCGGCCGAGGTGCCAGCAGCCGAGCAGATCCGGCTCTTGCACGCCGTGTTCCCTCCCGCCAGCCAGCCCACCAAGGGCCTGCTCATGACCGCGTTCATCAAGCTGTACCTGCTGGACCCCCAGAATGTGGGCCTGCGTCGGGAGGTGCTGGACCTGTTTGAGCGCTACCAAAAGTTCATGGACGTGGAGCTGCAGCAGCGCGCGGTCGAGTACCTGGTGCGCGGTGCTGCCTGCTGGCGTCCTGCTTGCCGCTGCGTGTTGGTTGGGTTGTTGGCGGCTGCATGCCCGTGCATGATAGGGCTGTTTGTTTGTGTAATGTGGAGGGCGGGGACAGTGGGCGCCATGTTGTGCTATGGTGAAGGATGTTGGAGGGCGAGGGTGGAGGTTTGGCTGCTACCCTTTAGAATGCACACTAGAGTGTCGACGGCACATTAGTGTGTGCAGCAGTCCCCGTGCTGCCCCGGCTTCAAATCATAAGCCTACAGTCGTCTGCCACCCCATGCTGCGCGCCATGTAAACTGACGACATCCGGTGTGCTCTGTGTGCGCCCGCAGCGGCTGGCCGCGTCGCCCCAGGCGTCCGCGCAGCACTACCTGCTGCCCATGCCCAAGTGGGAGGAGCGCGAGTCCAACCTGCTGCGCCGCCTGCAGCAGCACGAGGGCACAGACCCCGATGCTGCGTCACCTGCCGCACAGCGCCGGCCCGGCCTGACAGCAGCCGCTGCTGCGGCTTCGGACACGGGCGCACCACCTGCTGTGTCTGCGGCGCCTGCAGGCACGCGGCTGGTGGTGGGCGGGCCCGTGGGCGCGGCGCCCAGCCCACAGCCCAGCTTGGACCTGCTGGGAGGGGATGTGCTGGCACCGGCATCACAGGCCAATGGCGCGCCTCTCATGGCGAATGGCGCGCAGTTGTCGGCCGCGGCGCCCAAGTCGACCAACCCAGTCGACCTGCTGGCAGATCTGCTGTCAGACGCAGTCGTGTCCCCGCCGGCCCCAGTGCCTGCCCAGCAGCCACCTGCACCTGTGCCGTATGGCATGCCGCCTCAGGCGCAGCCGCAGGTCGGTGGCATGCCGCCGCCGTATGCACCGGTGGCACAGCCCTATGGTGCGCCCCCCCCGCAGGCCTTCCCTGCCACCTATGCCGCGCAGCCGCCTGCACCCGTGCCCACGGCCAACCCGTTCGGCGGCGTGCCGTCTGCCACAGTGCCGGCCCATCATGCAGTGCCAGCCCCCGCGCAGCCGCCGCTGCAATCCATCACGTCGTTCGGGGGCAGCGCCGGCTTCGGGACCGCCCATGACTCATTCGGGGCGCCCGCCTTTGGCGCGCCGCCGCCGCTGTCGCCCACCCCCTCGGCAGCGTTTGAACCCGCACGGCCCGTTGGCTCAATCGAGCACTGGTTCAACAGCTTGCTGGTCAAGGACAAGGGTATCCTGTATGAGGACCAGTACCTGCAAGTGGGGATGCAGAGCCGGTATGCACGCGGCTCAGGTCAGGTGGTGCTCTTCCTGGGCAACAAGCACGGAGAGCAGCCACTGTCGAGCGTGTCCCTGGTAGCCCACGCGCCCGCGGGGTTGCAGCTGTCGGTGGGCCTGACGCCGCCGGCACTCACGCCAAAGCAGCAGGTGCAGGTGGTGGTGAGCGCGAACGTGGTGCACCCGTTCGCGGGCGTGCCGACGCTGATGCTCAGCTACAGCCTGGGCGGCATGCTGGTGCAGCAGCCGCTGCAGCTGCCGGCCGTTGCGCACAAGTTCATGGTGCCTGAGCCAACGATCGCCAAGGACTTTTTCTTCTCGGAATGGAAGGCCAACAGGTGCGATGCAATGCAAGCCGTCACCTGCCTGTGTGCCTGCACTGCTTGTTCTGGGACCCCTGTTGTGCCTGACCTGCTCCTCCCCCATTGCTGTATTGCTTGATGCGTTGTATTGGAGGAAATGATTGTTAGGCACCAGCCGCGTGCACACGCCCTGTTGTGCACCCTTGCCCACCGTGGCTATGTGCACCAGCACCTGACGTCTGCCCCGTCCGGCCCGCCCCTGCACGCGTTGCACCGCAGCAACCCGCCCAACAAGGTGCAGGAGATGCTCGAGCGCGCCACGCCGCTGACATCGCCCACCATTGTGGGCCTGATGCGCAGCCTGAACCTGGGGGTGGAGCACGCGTACCTGGACCCCTCCCAGTTCAACGAGGCCGGTGCAGGGTACTTTGTGTATGGGCCACCGGGCGCGGAGCAGAGCGTGCTCGTCATGGTGAGCCGAGCCTGCCCCTGGGTCATGCTGTGGACTGGGCAGACGCATGTCATGAGGGAGGCGATGGGAGGGGCAAGCACGTGGGGCAGCGCAGACAGGGCAGGGCAGGATGTGGGCGTGATTTTGTTGGTGCAGGGTGTGGGCCTGGTGATGGGCGAGCATGCCGATGGTTTCTGTTCATTAGTAGCAAGGGGGTGGTGCTGGTGGGGGTGGTGTGTATGTGGCCATCTGGGCACGCGTCCTTGTATGGGCCGCGGTGCTTCTGCTTCAGTGTACCTTTGCTGGCTACATATCTGCTGATTGCTGCTTTTTCACCTGCACCCCCAATGTCCATGCTGCCCGCAGACACGTGTGGAGGGCAACCCGCAGAACATGGCGCAGTTCCGGATCACGGTCGCATCGCCTGCGCCCCCTGTGGCGCAGCAGGTCAAGGACCTCCTGGTGGCGCAGATGCGCGCGGCAGCGGCATGAGATTCCGGTGTGCTGCCGTGCTGGGAGGTTTGGCATGGGGCTTGGGGAATGGGAGGTTTGCATCAGGGTCTGGTTGAGGATGAGAGCAGGTGAGGATGGGCGCAGAACGCAACGCACAGCTATGCTCAAGTTATGTGCAGGCGAGCTGCGGAGCGGGAGGAGTGTGTGGCTATCATGTGGCTGTGTACGAGCAATGCTGGATGGCGGCACACGGCCCAGCCCTTGTCACGCATGCAACAGTAACCTGCATGGTTGTATGCATCAGGCAGAGCACTTGGCGCCTGATCAGGATGCTGTGGCTCTCTTGGCGCCTGAGGTTCAGGGGCTCGCTGGCACTGTGCGCGTGAATAAGCGCAATGCACGCGGCGGCTTACACGCCGTATGAACGGCAAGCGCTTTGCTTCAGCATTCGGTTAACTGGACATGAGAACAAATTGTAAAAATCTGGAACGAGGTTGGCTGGGCCGTCCTGCAAGCATCCATGGTCAGAAATAAGCCACATGGCCAGCATTGAGACCCCCCTCCCTCAACGGGGGAAAAAACTTGGACTACAAAAAAAGACTTACGTATCACACATACACTCGATCATCCAATTGGCCATACCAATACACTGCAAGTGAAAAGACTGTCTCTGAGCGCAACCCAAACTCTGCCACACCCCAACCGCCGCTTGTGTACCATCAATAGCCATGCCCAGGCGTGCCTGCCTGTTGCCAAGCCACAGTGGTGGCGTGTGCTCCTCAACGGGCCGAGTGCCCTGGGAGTGCCTCGAGGGGCCTAGTGCTGCCAGGCTGGCAGCGGCCAGTGTGGCAGTACGAAGATGCAGTAAAAGTACGCGACCGCGCCAGTGAACATGTAGCTGTCTACACGGTCCAGGATGCCACCATGACCAGGGATAAGGTCACCAGAGTCCTGCAGCAGGTTGATGGGGTGGGGTGGGGGTGTTGGCCTTTGAATCCAGGACGTGGAGTTTGGGACTTTGTGTCAGGGAGCAGCAGTGGGGTGGGGCACGCGGCCAGGCGAAACGTGCACTGCTGATGGGGCGCACGCCATGGTGCTGTAAGAGGTCCATGGAGGGTGTGCCCATGTGGGCACAACCAGCTGCCCTGGCCCTGCTGCACCATGGCATGCGCCCATGTCGCACAGCTTGCGTCCATGCCGCATGGCGTTTTAATCGTTTATGGATCGCATGCTGTTCCTTACCACGCATCCATGCACACCGGGCCAGCCCAGTTGGCCTACAAGGGTCCTACAGGGGTCCCCAGGGAACACCGCCAGGGCATGTGCGTGCATTGCATGACAAGCAGACGAGCTGACAACAGCTCGCACCTTGAGCCCCGCATCGCGCTTCATGATGGACTCAATCAGGTCGCCAAACAGGGACGCGAAGAACACGAGCATCTGCATGCGGCAGGCGAGCATGCACCCGCAGGGACGTGAGCATGCAAGCGCGCATGCCAAGGGAGCAGGTGGCTTGACGGTAGACTGGCCACAGTGGATCTCGTGTGCTGCTTCCTGCCCACTTGACCCGCATGCCCGCGCGCAGCTCCAACACCCTTAGCACAGCAGTGCCATGCACAACTGCAAGCGTACGCCATGCACAGCCGCCAACTCCCTTCCCTGCGGGGCAGCAGCCCCCGCCCCTTTGACCAGTGGCCCGGCCCCACCCCCACCCCAGCCCCACACCCACCCCGAGCCCTGCAGCCGCCAGCGGTTCTAGCGGCCAGCGCGTGAGCTTCCACAGCCCCAGTGCGACCGCCATACTGGATGCCAGCCCACCCAGCGCGCCCTCCACCGTCTTCTTGGGGCTGATGTCGGTGAGCTTGGTGCGGCCCAGCTTCTTGCCCACAAAGTATGCGCCCGTGTCCGCGGCGATCACACAGGCCACACATGTGAAGGTGGCGACAAGGCCCACCGTCCATGAGGTCACACCATCCAGGAAGCCCTGCACAGTCGCAGCCCCCACGCAACAGTGTGCATTTGTGGATGGTGTGGGAGGAAGGCAGCGGGCGCGTGGCATGTGTGTGTGTGAAGACTGTGTGTTGTGCGCCTGCGTGCATGACACAACACCGCCCAAGCTGCGGTATACATCGAGCGTGGCCGCAGCAAGCGTGCGCAACAGGCATTGGAGGCCCGCCGGAGGCAACGAGAATGCCAGGGACATACTGACTGCAATTGCGACTGCATAGGCAGCTGGGAGGACTAACCAGGAAAGGGATGGCGGGTGCAGCCGTCTTGATCATGCGCAGCTTAATCCAGAAGCTGGGGAGCCATCCTGTCATGCCAAGCACGCAGTGGGGCAGCAGCACCGTGATGACTCTTGTAACGCGAAACATCATCATTAGCAGCATGCAGAAAATGTCAGGCGCCTGCTTGGCGGCATGCGATGCTGTCCTGCAAGTGCGTCAGCGGCTGCAGGCAGCATGCTGTGCTTGCTGAGGCAGGTGTTGGGGTGTCTACACTGCTCTTCAAGCACATGGCCTCACCTGACATACAGCCCCTGGTATGCAACAGGGCAGAGGCTGGCGTGCATGTGCAGACACCTCTGTAGCTCTTGAGCAAGGTCACATGCAAATGCTTTCCCATCGGCATGTCATGCAGCACGAATGTGCGGAAATGTGCATGTGGCGCGAACACGTGCGTCATGCAAGTGCAGCTAGCATTGAACACTCGCACCACCCACCGCAGTAGAAGAGGCCAAACACAGACGAGGCCAGCTGTGAGAACTTGGGTTTCTTGATGGCCAGCACCTCCAACACAAGGAGGAGGAAGGCTGACACTGCCAGAACCGTGCCACTGCGCTTGTTGTAGTAGAACGCTAACGCGCCGATACTGATGCAAATCACCGTGGTCAGCGAGCTGACCAAAGGTGGTGGAGGGGTCATCCCCTTGGCAATGCCTGAGGACGTGATGAATCCGTAAAACTCCTTCGTCGCCTGGAAGACTATCAACATCACAAATGCCGTGAACGGCACCCCGCCAACCAGGATCAGTGCACCTCCAAGTAGTCCTAGCGCTGTGCCGAAGAAGACCCGGTTGGCAAAGCTGTTGCCTGCTGGGCTGGTGGCAGGGATGCTGCTTGCTTGTGGCGAGTTCGTATCAGCACTTTTAGATGTGTCAGCAGCCGACGCTGAAGTGGCAGCCCCGGAGCTGGTTGGCAGTGCTGCATGTGCACCATTGCTGTGCTCCACCTGTGCTAAAGGCTGCACCGGTTGCACGGGCTGCGATGCTGGAGGTGGTTCACTCCCGGGCGCAGCCGCTGCTGTTGCATGACTTAAACTCCTGATGGAAGCATGCCTGCTCTGGCCGCTGGTGCATGGCGCTTCAGAAGGATGCACCCGGAGGATTTGATGTTGCGAGCCAACCGTGCTATTCGTGGATCCAAGTGGCCTGTACAACGGGCAACCAGGTCTTAAAGACTGGGGTAACAAGATCTGAGAACGCAGCATTGCACGTTTTCAATACTCAGTGTTGCATATCAAACGAAGTGCTATGCTTCTACATGCAGCTGCAGGGTACAGCAAACGGCATCGCTGGCCATATTGGACCAAAAAGCTGCACACATGATGTGACGTGCGTGACCTGCGGCAGGGAGCTAGGGGCAGGTGGTGGCGCTGGGCCTTGTAGAGAGGGAGCATCTCTGTGCAGAGCTGCTGAGCAGCTGCGGGCGCACCGGCGGCGTCCGCTGCATTGGTTGCTGCACTGGCAGCGTCCGCTGCATTGGTTGCCAGGCCCGCCGTTTGAAACCTCATGTACGTGAAGACACACCCTCGCCTGTTCATACAAAGTCCTCATCTTCAGGATAGACGGCTGTGCAGCAGGCAAAGCCAGCGCTTGTGTGAAATGCAGATGGCGGCTCCTCACTGCTAGGTAGAACGGGTTGACAGCTGCTACACCGCACCTCCGTCTTCCACTGCCCTGGTCTGCAGTATGGTCAATGCCGGTGGTGCAGCAGGTCATGCGAGCAAACTGACCTGCCCTGCTTGCAGTCATGAAATGCACTTTTGACATGGCAGTGGCATGCGTTGCATGCGTGAGATCACATTAATAATACTGGAAACAGAAACAACCCAGCTAGGTTGGCAATTATCCTTAAGTTAACCTTGTTCCACATATAGGCAGCATTGATCGGCAAGTCTTGCCATGGCTCGACGCGTTTGGTGGAAGACGACAGCCCGGCTGCTACACATCGTTCTGCACTTCATTAGCCTGGAAAGTGTCGTTCTGGCGACGCAGCTTGGTGAGTTCGTGCCTGCAAGACCTGTAAGGCCGCATCTGTCATCACAACATGACCCGTCCATGCTCAGCTTGGACCTATTGGAGCATGCAGAGGCTAGTCAGTCATAGCTTGAATCACGGTGCGCATGATGACGTGCTGCTTGCCCAACTACCGACCATGGAACATACAGGCTACGCAGCTGATCAAGCATCGTCGGTGATGATCAGACATTCATTGGTACAGTCTTGGGGTGCGGGCGACGGCGTCACAGTTATTTCATGTCACCTTGGACATGCATGCTTGAGTTTCATGTGCGCGCAGCCGCGTACCTGGAGCCTGGAACCCTGTTTTAGTATAATAAATAACATGAAATTGCACAGGCATGTCTGCATGCCGGTCACTGGCCATCTGCTGTGCGGCTAGGTCACTCTACTGCCCAGGCCCTGGCACACACAGTACATTGGCCACCAATTACTGCCGCACATGCAGCTGGCAACATCACGTTGGAGCTGTACATGGGGTCAGCTGCTTTGGCAACCCTGCCTGCACCGGGCTCAGCCTCGCGAGATGAGTGGAAGAGCTCTAAGTGTGCATCCACCCTGACGGCAGTGTACCGCCTGTTAGACGGCAAGGTGGGCAATTACCAGAGGCTGCGGCTGTGCAAACGCCTGGAGTGCGCTGCTTTGGCACCTGTGCTGTGTGCCACAACCGTGTGAGAGTTCCCAGCTGCAGAGTGTTGCATGGGTTGAGGCATCTTGTTTGCATTATGTTTGTGTTGCTGTGGTCACACCTGTCCACACATACAGGTCCCCACCAGCACCTTGCCCAACATCAACACCAGCGATGACCTCTCCCAGATGTGTGACCTAGGGAAGGTGAGCTTGCAGTGCTGCAGTGTGTGGAGAGGCCAGGCAAGGCAGGGTGCACGGCTGCACGCTGCGGCTAGTGTGCTCAGGTGCTCTTTGTCCTCAGGTGACACTGCAGGGTAACGATAGGATAGGGTCAGTGCACTTCAAATCCACATTCGATGTTTGGTGGCGGCTGGGCCGCTGCACATTGACTATCATAATGAACATGGTGCTGATGGCTTGCTTCTGCTTGCGTGCGCCTGTCCCGGACCGTAGGCATGGAACCCCTTCATGGCGATGAGGTTGACGATACCTGTCCCACCAGGGTCAAATGTGGGTGCATGCCGGCAACTGCCATGCCCACCCATGACATGGGCCCCTTCAATGCCCCCTCCGTGTTGGCCCCAAACCTGGGGCTGACTGGAGCTTGTTGGCTCTTGCCCAGCCGCTGCTGTCACATCATGCATCTAGCTTGCATTCTGTCCCAGGCTCATCGCACGGCAGATTCTGCAACTCTTGCATGGTTCGCCTGCCACTTCTCACTGCATACTGTCCTGCATGCTGTGTGTACATACTGCATGGACTGCATACTGTACTGCATGCTGTGTACACATCGACCATGTGCTCCCAACCCCCAAATCGCCAGTCTCTGAACCTCCGAACCTTGGAACCTTCATGCTTCAATCTCCAAACTGTGTGCTGTACCTGCGTGCTGTATCTGTGGTGCTGTACTGCTTGTGGCCTCCCCAGGAGCTGGATCTGATGGCAGCCCTGCGCAGCCAAGGGGGGGCCCTGGCCACGGACAGCGGGCTGGTGTGCGGCTCCTCACTCCAGGTCACAGGCTCCCGCACGGGCGCCTCATTCTTTCTCGCCTGTGACAACGGGCCCGGTGTGAGCCGGGGGTTGGTGCACGTGCCAGGGCTGTGCTGCACACCAGCCGTGCCGCCACTGCCCACCCCTCCGGAGGGTGCGTGGGGCTGTGGAGTGTGGACATGACCTGGCTGTGGGGGAGTGGCGGGGCAGAGGTGTGCCTGTGAGCACCTGCATGCATGTCCAGTGCAGCACTTCGGGCGCCTCCTGCCCTGGTGCCGCAAATGATGTTAGTAGTAACGCCTGACATGACGCCTGACATGACGCTTCACAGATGTGTCTGCATAACCACTCAATTGCTTGCAGACTGCACAGCTCAAACTCCAGACCTTGCCCGCACTCGCCTGGGTTCAGCATACCACCAGCATCCAGAACCTGTGCTGTACCGCTGCCGTGCGCATACTGTACTGCAGGCCCTGGCATCGTAGTGCTCCATGTGGCGGTGGACGCGGCCAGGGCCAAGAGTTGGGCGGCTGAAGGCATCACGGACACCTGCTACTTCCTAGTGGATGCCTTGTACGACCTCGTACGAAACTATGTGCGTGGCCCATGCCTGCGTGAGCTATCCATGCTTGTCAGCTGAGCTGGTCTGTCCAGCTGCCTATCGTGGCCACCTACTAGCAAAAAAACCCACAAATCCACAAATCCACTGCAGTACGGGTACCTGCTGCACGTGTGAGTTGCACGGTGCCTAGCTGCCCAACAGGGCACCCAATGATCCGAGCATTCCGTCGTCTCCTTGTGGCGCCAGCCGTACCACCCGTGTCCCATTCCGGGCTGCACCTGTGTGCATGCGCAGGTCAAGGATGTGAAGCTTTCGACTGAGCAGTTCTGGAGCAGCGTGAAGGGATGCCGGCTGACAGACCCAAGGGTGCGTGTGTGTATATATGTGCATGTAGCGCTTGAGAGTACATTTTGTAGTGCTTGCATAGCAATACTTGCAGTTCATGGCATGCTCGCTGCTGGTATGCCAATTGTCTTCCAACCCTCCGCCTTGAAACCTCGGCACCCCCACTGCTTCTGTGTACAGTGTGTTGCGTGCTGCTCATGGCGACGTGCCTTTGTTTGTGGTGGCTGCGATGCAGGCCCCATTCACCGGCCTGGAAACAGGCAAGCTGTACGTGGACAGTCTGGCTGCGGTGAGTGAGCTTGCATGCTCCAGTGGCCTGCCCCAGGTGCTGTTAAGTGCCCACATTTGACTCAGCACTGCAGAACTGGTGTCGGGTCACTGGATTGCAGTGCGAGTGCGGCTGTTGATGATGCGGCACAGCACCCCACATGCAGCTGACCATGCTGACCTGCCATCAACACAGCCACTCAAGCCAGCGCCAGCCACACACAATGCCTCACGCTTGCTGGGCAATATCCCCCTCACGCCATCGTGCTGCCTTGCCTCCTCACACCAGTCGTGCCATATGGGACTGTTCTGTCGCACGCAGGAGGGTCGGCTGGTGGATGCACTCAAAACCAACGGCCTCGGCCAGCAGCTGGTCAGAGACAGCAGGCTAGCCACAACCTGTGGGGTGTCCCTCAACCTGATCACGTGGAACAGCGTGGCGGCGGTCAACGTGAGCTGCACCGGCTGGGTGGACGGTGGCGACCCCCTGAAGACCGCTCTCGCCATGCCGGAGCTCTGCTGTGCAAGCCCCCCAACGCCCTCCCCATCTCCGGCTATCAAGGATGCGTCCCC
>BDCZ01000007.1:378896-389061 GCA_001662365.1 Chlamydomonas applanata | reverse complement strand
CCCCAGCACCCTCCCCGGCCCCCTCCCCAGCCCCTTCCCCAGCCCCCTCCCCAGCCCCCTCCGCACCCCCAAACCCCTCCCCCCACCCCACCGACTGCAAAACGCACAGCACGGGCAGCGCCAGCCGCCGGCTGCTGCACGCCCCCACTGACGCAGACCTCCAGCGCATGTCCACCACCCACATCCACGTGCGCCACCCGTTGCGCGGCAGATGGGGTGAGCAGGGCCTGCTGGGTCATCACAGCCGCCACCACGCGGAGGGTCGACGCGCACGACGCACTACAGCATAACTTGGTAGTGCCCACTGCTCATGCCACTTCGCATCGGCTGCTGGTGGTCAACTTGCCCTCACGGGCCACCCTTACCACAAATAAACGGCCTCGCAGCGTGCGGGACCCAGTGCTCTGTGCTTGCACGCACTGAAGGAAAGGAAGAAAAAGATGCGAAGAAGTACTTGAACATCACATTACAGTGTGTTGGCACAGCATGGCATACAGCTCCAGTTGCAGAGGGGTGAACAAAGCGCATGGCCCCATGCGCATGTCTCTGGCAGTTGCCTTGCAGCTTGCATTGGGCATTAGTGTATGTGGGTGCAGGTGGGTTGATTGGTTGGCCGTGATTGGCTGTTTCCGTTGCTAGTCCCTTTGTTAGTTTCAACGTCAGTGCAGATTGTCCTGGGTATAAGGAGACCAGCTGACGCAGGGGCTGCTACGCATTGGCTCAGGTTTTGGTATTCAATGCTTGGTTGGCTGTCGGTGAGTTGATCTGGAGCTCACACGTCACATCTTCGGATACTGAAGGTACATGTACTCTGGGGTATCCACCTGTGTCCAGCTGCCGGGTGTCGGCTTGATGGCCCCAGTCACCGTGGGTTACTGCTGTTGGCGCTACTGGTACTGGGGGACGAGTGCCGCTTGCAAGGTGCTTGCATGTGCTCACCTTGCGGTACCCGATCTGAAGCCAGTGGCTTGCATCGATGCATGGCTGCCAGGTATGATATGGGTGGGAGGCAGGGGTGACTTTGGAGCTGTTGGCTGCAGTACAGTACTGCATGTCAAGCCACGATGGTCCCACCAGCCACTGGCTATGTCTGGCCCCAGCGCGCGTGAGGAGAGGGGGGAAGGGGCTATGTGCTGGGCAGCAGTGTGAGCACCAAGTTGTGGTTGTCAGACCCTGGGTTTGTGACTCTGTGCGTCAGTACTGCACCGCTGGTGTACTTGGGTGTACTTGCAGGATGCACAATGAAAGGAACACGCAAAGAGCCACCAATGGCGGATGCCGAAGCAGACACCACTGCGTGCGTTGTCAGTTCCGTTAGGCTTTGTGATTGGTAGCTGGGTGCATAGTCCATGAGCAGTACGTGCAAGCACATGCTTCTGTTGCATGGTGATCTGATCAGGAGCACAGCCGTCGCGCAGTGGTTGCCTGGTGCTGTGGCATGTGCTGCGGTGCCTGCGCCTGTTGGTTTCCCGTGCAAGCACGGCTAATCTGCCCTCACTTTGCTCCCCAGAATGGCTGCGCCTGCCCTAATCATCCCATGCCACTAGCCTGGGCATGAAGCATTGCTGCAGCAGTAGCAAGGTGCAGTAGTGCACCAATGGAGGTGGGCAGAGGTGCCAGGCTTGCAGCTACGCTTTATACGCAGCTATGAACGCGTACAGCATGCGCACGGCGTTTATTGGCCTCCGTCACACTGCTCACTCATGTTCGCGAAGGCACTTCCGTCTAGCGACCGCCAAGTTCGGCCTCTTTTGTCGGTGACAGTTGAGCCTTTCACTCGGTGAGTAGTGGTGCTGGGCGTGCAGGGCTGCATGGGCGGCGACGGCTCCATGCTGTGGGGAGAACCGGGGCATTGACACACGAGCGACCGTGCATGTGTCCGTAGGCAAAAATGGCCAAGAAGGAGGCTCGCTCCAAGGAGGTGGTGACTCGCGAGTACACCATCAACCTCCACAAGCGGATCCACAAGACCGCCTTCAAGAAGAAGGCCCCCAAGGCTGTCAAGGAGATCCGCGCCTTCGCCGCTAAGGTCATGGGCACCAAGGACGTGCGCCTGGATGTGAAGCTGAACAAGGCCGTGTGGATGAAGGGCATCAGGAACGTGCCCTTCCGCGTCCGCGTTCAGATTTCTCGCCGCCGTAACGACGACGAGGACGCCAAGGTGGGCATCTGGAGGGCCTGGAAGGCAGTGCATGGGGTATTGCATGGAGCGCGCATGAAACCACAGTTTACAGCATGCAATAGGACACAGCATACTAGACGTGCGTGCATGGGCCCTTGGTAAGCATTTGTATCTGCACGTACAGGCGCTGGGTGGTTTGCCGCACGCACAGTGCGTTGCATGCATGCATGGTCGTTGCATGGGTTACGGAGCATGGCATGCAGTCGCTCACGGGGAACCTACCCTGGTTGGTTTTGTTGCCGCAGGAGGAGATGTACTCTTTTGTGACTGTGGCTGAGGACCAGACCACCAAGGGCAAGGGCACGACTCTGGTGCAGGACGCGTAGATGACCATTTCAGCCATGTAACATGCTTCGCTAAACGTGTGCCATGTGCCAACCGGGGCTGGGTCAGCAGCAGGCACAGTCGGCAGCAGTGGGCAGCAAAGGAGCTGGCAGTTGGCATGACGAGGGTTCCAGAGGGCCTGCAATGCAATGCGGGTGGAGCATGCATGTGCGGCGCGTGCGTGGTGCACGACATTGCCCACATCACACTGTACACAACTTGCATGCCCCCCCTCCTCCCGCATGTTCTCTGAGAATGTGTTTTGCATTTGAGCTGATGGTTTGGCCGGCCTATGCCGCGGCAGCAGGACGGACCAGCTATGCTGACACTCACAGCTCACACAGCAGCTGAACCACGCTGTTGTCAAACACGAGCAGCGATCGATCTATGCAGAGCAGAATGCACTACTCTTGAAAACGCCTTCTGGCCGCTGTCCCGTCCAAAGGGTTGTCCGTTCATGATCTGAATGGCATTGGCGACGCACCGAGAGCCATTGACTGATGTTGCGACAAACCGGCCAGAACGTGCTTCGTGCAGTATGCTGCCCTTCGTAAGCATGTTGACATGGACCCAGGCATGCAAGCCCACCAATGCACCTAGGCTGCATGCTGACACTGCCCCATCTAGCTGGCTGCACTGCATGACATCATCACTCCATGGAGGCAAGGCACGGTTACAGCGCATTACATCGTACCCACATCCCTATGTGCCTCATCGTACGACACCGCTAGCCGGGTTAGGTTCTGCTGCTGCATAACACGCGGCAGGCAACAGCGACGACCAAACAAGCAAAGATCAAATGCGTCAAACCCCATGTATGTGTGTGCGCAAGAGCTCTGCAGCAACCTCGGCCCTCTGCCGAAGTTTGCCATCGAACCCCTACAGGCGAAGTACAAACCATGCACATGACACCACCAAGCCACCAAGAGTCGAGCTGTTGTCTTGAGCACAACACAGAATGCAAGAAAGCCCCATATCTTCCCTGACCTGAAGACCCCTGAAGACCCATGCATGTGCAAAGCAGCATTGACAGCCCTGTGTCCTGCTGCATGCCATCGCATCCAGCGCAGTATCGCACATCTGCCCAAACTTGCTACCGACAGACTCAGAGGCACCTGGCATCCCACACAACCGCGCATATTGGAGCCGGGCACAGCCTGAAGGCACGCAAGCAACCAAATGTCAAATTGAAATACCAAATGTGTAGGTTGTGTACTGGTCAGCAGCTGTCGCCGAGCCTTCGGCGCACCAGGAGCTGTACACAAACACAAAAGGACCCAGTTGGTACCCATCAGAATCTGAAGTGGCCTTCTCAGACTGGTTGTGCTCGTCCCGCTAAGGGGATCAAGATAGAGCCCTATGCGTTTGAATTCGTTTGTGCCCTCAGGGCAAACCGCTGCACCATTGTCCCTGTCCCAGTCCCATCACACGACATGCACTGCTCCAGACCCATCACACGACATGCCCTGCCCCAGCCCCAGCACACCGCATGCAACCGCGGCGGCTGCACACATGCACACACACACACACAGCACCGTGGCGACCGCGTGTCAGCCCGCGGAGGCTCGTCCACACCGGCCCTGCAACCCCCACTGAATGCTGCTTCTGACCTGGACCCTGCACCAGCCCCCTGTCAACGCCCCCGGCCTCGGTACCCTGTTGGGTACACCTGCCGCACGGCACACATGCGACATCTGCCCCGTGGCGCATCCTGCCACCACACCAACACGCATGTGTACACATGTGTAGGCATGCAACCGGTGCACAAGCGGCCCTGCAGCAGCGGCAGTTCCACTGCTTCGGCGCCTGGCAGCCCCAACCCCAACCCCCCTCAACAGTGCCCTCTGCTTGGCTGCTCCCCAAGCAGCACTACCTCCCAAACCCATGGCCACACGTGCACAACATCGCCCCAGCAGCATGTGCCTGCCTCAGCCCTGAGCACCTCTCCCCTCCTCACCCCAATGCCAGGGCAGGCCTCCCACTTGGGCCCATGCACCCAATTAGGTCGTGTTGCATGCCGTTTGCCGTACACGCCGAGCCATTCGCCTCCAACTCACGCGACCTCAGTGGTGCCATAGCCGGCGACAGCAAACTCGGGGCCGGTGACCAGCGGGTTCGCCTCCAGGCCTTTGAGGCGCGTGTAGTTGGAGGTGAAGACCTTACGCTTGTCCACACGCTTCTGGCGGTACACATCCAGTACGTGTGACGCGCCCACGTAGTCACGGATCCACGTGTCGACGCGCCGCTCATGCAGGTCATCGATCTGCGGGCCAGAGGTGGGCAGTCAGGGTACAAGGATCATGCCTGTCTTTGGGGTACATTGGAAAAGCTCGTTGTACTTCATGGGAGTACTTTGGCGCTATGAAAGTGGCAGGTGACACAGGCAAGGGTCCAGTGGTTTGAATGGGATGGTGGGGATGGCAAGTATGGGTCCATGCTTTAGCACGCGGCTAAGCAGCTGTCGCAGCTGTGGGAGCAGCTGTGGGGGCACGCACGTTGATGATTGCATGGATGAGGCCGTCGGCGTCTGCGTTGGGCTGACCGGCCGCAGTCTTGCACGACAGCACAAGGCAGCCAGGCTGGGACATGGAGAAGCGGCACAGGAAGGTGCCGGCGGGCTCAGAGGCAAGCGCCTGCAGTACGGCGCACAGTGTGACAGGTGAGGGTCTGATGCATGATACAGCAGGTGCGAGTTGTCACCCATGCGTCCACACACAGAGTTCCTGGTGCCTGGGTGTGTCAGCCTAAAACACTGAGGGGCCCTGGGACGCGCACACGCATGCAAGTGCACGGGGTGCGCACGCAGTCTGCCACACCAAACGGCCACACCAAACGGCCGCGACTGCTACAGCCGCATACACAGGTACCGCCACGCCCGCAACCGCAGGTACAGGCACAGCAGTACGCCCACAGCCCACCACAGCAGCAACCTTTCCAGCCACACCTGGATGGTGCCCTGCCGGTCCATGTCAAAGCCGCACACCACGCAGGGGTCCTCCAGGTTCCACACGCCCGCGATTTGGCGCAGCAGGCGCAGCACGGTGCGGAACTGGCCGCAAAACTCGTCCCACTGCACCGTGCTCACTGTTGCGTGCTCGTGCGCGGCGTCAGTCGGGAAACCGGCCTGCGACAGCAGCGCCTAAGCAGGCAGCGCAATGGCAGGGCACGGTGGAAGGCGTCAATTGCATGGAATTGGGAAACCAAAGACGGCAGGCGACAAGCAGGCAAATAAGCAGGCAGGCACCCCGTTGCCAGCCTCCCCTGTGCAAGCCAAGTATCACAGTCATCAGCACGCCAACCACCACTGCAGCGGCACCCTGACATCATACACGCAGGCATGGCGCCTACAACATGCTATGTATCCCGAGGGCTTTCCTCAAGGCCTGGCATCACCAGGCTCCACCCCACAACCAGCAAGAGGAGAACTGTTGTCATCAGCGTTGCCATAGTCTAGTTGTATACTAGTAAAGTTGTGTCAAATTGAATTAAAAAGGAAAACCCATCGTACAGCACGCACCTGCAGGTCCAGGCGCGTGAGCTTGCGTGTGAGGCCGGTGGACTCATACTCCTCCAAAATCCACTCCTGCAGCGCCATGCGCGTGCGGGGCAGCACCGGCCCCATCATGTCCATATCACGGCTCGCAGGCCCACCCCCCACGAGGCCGCCATTGGAGCCGCCAGCAGCCGCGAGCCGCGCCATGGGCGGCGAGTTGATCGGCTGGAAGCCTTCGCTCTCATCCGACTCGCCGAGCGCGAGCCGCTCGGTGCGCTTGCGCGGGTGCGCCGCCGACGGTGCGCCGCTGCCGCCGCCCATCCCATCATGGCCCTCACTTTTGAGCAGGGCGCCCCCGCCAACTCCGCCATTGCCGGTGGGCGGTCCACCTAGGAGAAGCGCCTCAGGGGCGTGCGGCGTGGGCACGCCCAGCTTCTGGCATGCCTTCTCGCGCTGCTCCGCGCGGCAGATACCAATGGTGGGCACATTGAACACGACATACAGGGCGTCAGAGTCGAGGATGGTGCAGGAAAAGACGAGGTAGACCTTGTTCATGCGCGTGGGCTTCAGCAGCTCCAGGTTGGTGAACTCATAATCATGGATGAGTGTGGAGGTCTCTCCTGTGTTGCCGTTCGCCCCCATGCCCGCGAGGGCCAGCGTCTGCTGCGCATGCGCGACTGCCGCGGCTGCCGCCTCCTCCTGCGCCGCCTGGGCTGCTGCCGCAGCTGCTGCCGCTGCCGCGGCCTGCTGCTGCTGCAGCTGCTGCTGCTGCAGCTGCTGCTGCTGCAGCTGCTGCTGCTGCTGCAGCTGCTGTAGCTGCTGCACTGCCTGCACCTGCGCACCCTGTGGCCCGTTGTTCAGCATGAGCAAGTTGCCACCCAACTGCTGCATGAGCTGGTGCACGTTGTTGCCACCAAACGCACTGGTTGTGCCACCACCGAGCAGCCCCGGCTCCAGCCCATTGCTGTGGCCGCCCAGCATGCCATTGTGCGTCATACCCTGCTGCAGCAGCAGGTGCTCCATCATCTGCTGCTTGTCATCACCGCCACCCTGGCCACCCCAGCTCATCATGCCACCACCCTTGATGCCCAGCGTCTTGAGCGTGGCCAGCGCAGAGGGGGAAGTGTCAAGCAGGCGTGTGCCGGGGCGTGGGCCGCCCAGGTCACCCATGGCACCCAGCCCGTTGCCCACACCACCCAGGCCCAGCCCGCGCATGCCGCCCCCACCGCCCAGCAGGCCTTGCGGGCCGTTGTTACTGCCGCCCATGCCGCCCATGCCGCCACCGCTCAGGAGTGACGGCGCAGAGATGCCGCCCTGTGTGAAGATGACGAGGAGGCAGCATGTGGATGCATGGAGGTGGGGCGGGGGCACATGGGTGATGAGCCTGCCAGCCAAGGGCAGTACGGACTGGGCAAGGCGCCCTGCCAGCGGCAGCGGCTGCATGGACCCAGTCCGATACCTGGCACTGCTGCTTGCCTGGCCAACAGCTGCTACAGTGCTGACTGCACATTCAGGAGTCAAGCGTCAACGGAAGAAGCCATGCAAGGCCTGCTGGTGGGCAGGTAAGTGACTCACGTTGTTGGCCTCAAAGAGGTGTGTGATGCTCGTGTTGCCTTTGAGCTCTGTCATGGAGCGCTGCAAAAAGAAAGGGAAGGCCCGGGGCAAGGCAGAGCGTGCATGAGGTGCGAGGCCGGCGCAGACATGCGCATACCTTGCATGTGCCCGCGCATGCCTTGCACGCGCGCCGCAGGCATGCATATGGTCACAGCACGAGCTGACGCATGCAAAACAACATGAAGCAGTGCAGCACAGCTGTGCAACATTGTTGTAAGCGATCGCGCCTTCCAGCAGGCCTGCAAGCGCATGCCTACACATGGCACATGGCTGTACCTGGCTCTTGTCCTCCATGCCCCCATATGGCATGAATTCTTCAGGGAGCCATGCCAGGATGTTGTCCTTGTCTTGTTGTGTCACCAGATGCGCCTTGACTGTGACGGGCACGGCGACACGCTGCCTGTAGCGCACCTCCACGCGCACCTTGAATGAGGGGCTCAACCGCCTGCAGGTGCCGCGCACAGAGAAGCGCACGACATGCTCAGCGCGTGAGTGGGAGGGCAGGTAGAAGGTGCGTATGTGGTGATGCGCACACAAGGGGCAAAGGGCAGAGCGCGCGCACCCAGAAGCCAGGTCACAGCCGAGTGGAGATCAAACCCGCGTGCGCAGTGCATCCAAGGAACAGTCTGGCAGCCAGCGGTGAAGTGGGGGCTGGACTTCACGACAGAAAGCCGTGTGCCAGGCATGCTGTGCACAGGGATCAAAGCCCACCTGTCTTGCTTGACGGGCACCCCAAATTCGGCCGGCGCCTCAATAATGCGCATGGTGATGTTGTCGGGGCACAGTGCACTGTAGAGCGGGGACTGCTCATCAGCGCCCATATAGTGGTGTGGGTCCATCCTTGCCATCTGCTCATAGTTGCGCCGGCTCGTCGACGCATCCCATCCAGCTGCTCCAGCAACTTGGGCCTCGTTGTTACGTCTGTATTTGATGTAACACGTCTGCAGGCGCTCCACCTGAGGCATGGCCTCGCGCTTCTGAACCAACTCCAGCATATTTGGACACCACCATGCTGGGGGCGGCAGCATTGCACCCCTGATACCTCAGCTCTGATGAGGGCCAGTGAAAGGGCTCGGCGTGCTTTGCCAGTGAACAACTATCGGTCTGTGCGCATTTGTTTCGTCAATCAGCACGGTTGATCTTCGTTGTGGCTTGTTTCAAGTTCAGCAGAAGGTGCACGAAAACTACGAACTTGTCTCAAACATTCAGGATGAGCTGTGCCTGCCTTGCCACCCTGCATCGAAGCAACGGCTTGCACCCCTTGCGTCGCCCCAATTCCATTACTCCTCCATGTGTGCGTTGTGAACATGAATTCGTAGCAAGAACATGAAGTCCCCGCTCGCAGCATGCGCAGCCGTCCAGCGACGTTGCCAGCAGCGTTTGAAACAGCGCTACATCAGATTTGGCTGGATGCCGTGATGCATAATGTCCCGCCGCCTGCCTGGCATTCAGCACTCACCAGATACTACAACCGCATGCAAGTTCTGCACTTTTGCGCCGTTCCCATCCACTGTCCTACACCCGCATGCCATTTTGACCCCACCCACTAGCTGTCAAACTGCTGACGCAACACCATCTCCGCCTCGGTCTTCCAAGTCGTCACGCCCGACTGCCCCTTGGCGCGCTTATTCTTCTCCTTGTCTTTGCGGTCCTGCTGCTTGCGCGGCAGCGCCACGGCACCGCCCTTGTCCATGAAATCCTGGCGCACATGACAACGGGGCAGCGCGTGTCGCAGCTGAACAGCGCGGCTAGGGCAGGCCGCCACCAATGTGTCGACGGGCAGCATGTTTCAGCGTCCGAGTATATACGTGCAGGCATGTGGGTGAAATGATCGCAGGGAAAGGTTGCAGCCGTGGTGATCATCAAAGCACAGCTGCAACCCACAGAGTACGCCTGCGGCCACCTGATGAAGCGACGCAGCCCCTTGCCATCAGGTGTTGCAGCTGCCCTCCAAGCAAGCATGCTGGGAATGGCGCCTACCCAACGCCGAGGGGCGTGCTCTAAAGACCCAGCACTTTAGCCCTGTGCGGGCCGTTAGGCTGTCCAGCCCCCAGCCAGCAGCCACAAGCCAGCTGCTTCATCGCACCTGCATGCTGACAGCGCCCGCGCCCTTCTTGCCACCTGCCGCTTCACTTGGCTCGGGCACTGGTCCCTTGATGTGCCCACCTAGCATTGCAATCTGCCACGCACACAGCACACACAACCGACAAGTGTGTCAGCAGCGGCATATGCATACGCTGACACCGGTAGACAGCTGCCAAGCAGAAGGGACATGAAGGGACCACTGGCACATGCGAACCGTGCTGGGAACCGTGCTGGGACCCTACAGCTGCAGCCACCGCAGCGTGCAGACCTTGCAGCCTCCGCCGCGCAGCTGCCCTGACTATGCACCCACCCACCTGCACAGCGCTGTACTGCTGGGTCGCCTGTGACCCATCTTCTTTGTACCGCTTTGCCTTGCCCTCAAGTACAGCGCCTGCTGGCACTGCACGCTCTCCATCTGGTGCATCCCTGCGCGAGCATGGCATGCACAGGCGCCACACGCCATGCAG
>BDCZ01000007.1:358436-373168 GCA_001662365.1 Chlamydomonas applanata | reverse complement strand
CGGCCCCCGCCCCCCCCCCCCCCCCCCCCCCCCCCCCCCCCCCGCGGGCTTACAACCCAACCTATCCAGCCATGAGGCTGCTACTGTACCATACACAACACACAGCTGGCCCACAGATCATCCATTGACCCGGTTTGTCTGACTGCGCGCACAGCCCCAGCCACAGTGGCCTCTGTCCCCATGCTAAGCTGAGCCGGGCTGAGTGGCATGAAACTCAGGGGCTTAGAACTCGGGCAGGAAGTAGCGGTGTGAGAGCGCCTGCTCCACCGACAACCGGCCCCTGGGAACACCAACCAACAGCAGCATCAAGGAACAGGCAGCTCTTGGAACACAGGCAAGTATCGGCTCCTGACAGCATGGATGGCATGGATGCGTGGATTGGGGGATGATTATGCAGGCAATGTGGCAGCAGCCGCAAGCAGTGGTGCGGGCGGCGGCAGCGCGGCATGTCCCTGCAGCAGACAGCAGCACAGCTCGCAGCAGCAGCAGCAGCAGTATCACCACCCCCACCCCCGTTCAAGCCCTTGCCTGAACTTGACCACGGATCCTGCATGACTCTCGTACGATAGCAGCCACATGACTACATGAGCTGCAGCAAGTAGTAAGAGCATGCGCCTGCGATGCCGGCTGTCCCCGGTGTGTGCATCTACGCATACACAATTACACATCACACCAACAAGACCCAAGCGCACCGGTTGAGCGAGTCGCGCTTGCACAGCAGCTTGCGAGCCAGGTCAAAGCCTGCGCCACCATTGCGGTCCAGCAGGGTGAAGTCGCAGCGCACGCCCCGGTACTGGCGCCAGCTGCAGGCACAGGCAGGTTAAGGGTCCAAGGTTGAGGGGTCAGGGCGGATGGCTAAGGATCGGGGTCAGGTGGTTGCGTGCATGCATGTGTGTGGTTTTGCTGGGGCGAGGAGAGTGGGGTTGGGAGGGGTGGAAATGGGTGATGTGATATGCTTGCACGGTGTCAGTGATGATCAGCTGCATCCTGTCAAACAGCACTCGCACAGCATGCCCTGCCCACACCACTCCGGGCGCCCCATGACTACAAACAACCAAGGGTGGGGCGTGCCACAAGTACAGCAGCCATGCGCAGCAGCCAGCAACAGCCCACTCTGAGGTGCGAGAGATGCTCATATCACAGTCATTCCTAAGTGATACATATCACAACCACATTTGCACACAGCCAGGACCCAAAGCATGCATAACTGTCTTGTAATGCAATGTGGAAATGTGGTGTGCAACAGCACATCTGGGGCAGCATACAGCAATACCGACTATACCGTACATCATAAAATCATAAATGCATTGCACAACGCACGTGTCCAGGTTGTACTCGCACTGCTTCATCTCCGCATTGAACAGGCGGATGTTGGAGCTGGTGCGCAGCTGAGGCACGGCCTGCGCGCACAGGGACGAGTGAGGCAGCATGCACGGCTCATGGCGCGTTGGTAGCCATGTAGGTGGCTGATGCGTCATGCAGCACCTACAGCACCGTGCTCAACACGCATGGGTGGAGGGAGGGTGGGGGCCGGGCCCGTGACCTGCAGCCATGGTGGTATCTCTATTGCTGAGCCCATGACCCCTCTCCAACGCGTCAGCTCCCAGACCCAGACCCAGACCCAGAGACTAGAATAATGTGACTCCAGAGCACCGCACCCAAATGGCACAGCAGCCAGTCCTCCCCCCTCTCCCCCCTCCCTCCCTCCCTCTCCTCCCTCCCTCCCGTCATAGCCTACCACCACCATCACCATCACCATCACCAACCCATCGGCATGCGCCCCTCACCATCTGCATCAGCAGCACGCCCGCGCTGTAAGAGTCAAAGAGGTCGGGGCGGCCGTACACCCACGCAAACGGCGACAGCACCGCAGCAAACGCGGGCGCAGGCGCCTTAGGGAAGTCTGCAAGGCACCGGCAAGGCAGCATGGGTGATCGTGATGGGCAAGGGCAGCACGAGCAAGGGCAGCATGGGCAACGGCAGCATGGGCAGGGCAGCACTAGCAAGGGCAGCATGGGTGCAGCATGGCCCAGCCCTGGTCAGCGTGCAGCACTCAGCTGTGCACCCTGTCCTGTGCATGCATGCATCAAGGCTGCGCCTCTGGCCGTTGGCATCGACACCTCAGCTGACACGTCGGTGACAAATCGCAGCACCGCCCCTCACGCCGGCTCCTCCTGCTGTGTCTTCCACAGCCCGTCCACCTCCCCACCCACTCCCTACATCCCTTCTCGCAGCGGCCGGTGACCTCACCCGCACTACCCCAGCCCCAGTACCGCTTTCCTTGGCCCTGGCTTTGAGTTCACAGCCCTGACCTGTACAAGCCACGGGCTCCCACGGCAAGCCCCTCCCGCCTTCCCCCCAGTGCCAGCCCCCACCCACTCTGTGGCATGACCAGCTCCTCAGGGGGTGAGTAGCGTGGGTCCAGCATGCCATAGAGTGGGTTGAAGTTGATGCCCGTGCACATGTCTACGGCAGCACCAAAGTCGATGATCTTGACCTGCGCATGGCGGATCCGTGAGCGGGCTGTTGGCTGGCTGGTTGGTGGCTGAGTGTTGGCTGGTTAGCTGGTTGGGTGCTGGGTTGTCGAATGTTGGGTGTGTGCAGCAAGGGCGAGCAGGCAGGGAGCAGGGGCCGCCGCGGGGTGGGGCGGGCGGGGGGCGCGTGTGTGCACCGAGATACCCTTGTACGCAGGTACACTGCCAAACTATGGACAGCCAACACAGCCAACATAAATAAGAACAGCATGGCAGCATTAGAGTTATTCAGCCTGCCTCGATCGCCTGAATACCAAACCATTCAGAGGGCGCATGCTGATTGGCAACCGCGATCAAGATGGGCCACTCAAATGACTCACATCACCGGTGGTGGTGATGAGCAGGTTGTCCGGCTTGATGTCTCGGTGCACAATGCCAATGGAGTGCAGCTTGGACAGGCCCTGGAGCACGTCCTTTAGCACTGACTTGATCACCTGTGGTTGTGTGGGCAGGGGGCAGGGGGCAGGCAGGGGGCTGGGTTGAGCTGTGGGCTGTGAGATGCGGTCAGGGGGGCAGCAGCGAAGTGCAGCAGTACGCAAGCAAAAACGAAGCGGAGCGCCGGGCATTATGGTGGCATGCGCAGGCACTACACCGTACAGCAGCCAGCACCCAGCCAGCCAGCTTCGCCAGTAGACAGGCAGGCATGCAATCAGCCAACCAAGCCAGCCTGTCAAGCTGCTCACGCGCATCACCCCAAATGCAATGAACCCGCCCTCCCTACCAGCGTGTCGCGCTTGTCCGCCGCCATGCCCGTGTTGACCCGCCCCAGCACAAACTCCTCCAGGCAGGCAGGGAACTCGCCCAGCCGCCCGTCCAGTGCATCGCCCAGTGTCGCATCGCTCTCAAACTTCCACACCAGCCACTGGCTGCCCTTGGTGAATGCACCGTCCGTCTCGTCTGTGCACGCATCACACAGTCAGGCAGGTAGCAGTCAGACAAGCAGTCAGTCATGACAGCGGCAGCCCGCAACAACTGCAGACTGCAGGGTGGTGCAGTGATTGCGGGGCAGGCGTGTGCCTTCTATCCATCACCCCCGCCGCACCCCCCACCCACTCCTTCAACCCACCCCTTCAAACAACCCCACCTCCACCGCCCCCGCCCCCGCACCCACCGCCCATCCCCACCACCACACACGCACACCCTCCCAACCCGCCAACCGTGCGTCCATGCCACAGTGGGATGCTCACAGCCTCACACAGGCACGCGGGGATGCACACAGGCACGCGGGGATGCAAACAGGCACAGTGGGATGCTCACAGCCTCACACGGGCACGCGAGCGGCGCTCACCCGCCACAAAGTAGCCCAGGTACTGCGCACACGCAGACGCGACCAGTGGGTTGCGCTTAATCTTGGAGCACATGTATGACTCCACCTTGCCACTCTCTGCTGCACCCTTGGCCATTGTACCAGCACGCAGGAAGTCACCGCTGCGCAGGTGTGGTAAGGGGTGAGGAGGGTGGGGTGGATCATAGGCTTGAAACCTGCATAGAAAATGGTGTGAGACTGGCATGCGACAACATAACAAGTTGCGTACGGTTGGAGGAGGATCAACAATTTATAACGTGGTAGGTAAAAGCGAGACCCCACCAACAGCCCAGCCGCCAGCACACCCCATGTGCCCAAGCCATGCATGTCCATCGCAGGCCTGAGCTTCCCCAGAATGAGCACAGGTGCGTCCCAATCACAGGGGCCCTCACCGTGCTTCTGAGCGGTCCTGGTTCACACGCTTGAGTACCACACGCCGCTTCTTCTGCTCTGGAGTTAGCGGCCCCCGTGTCGTCAACCCCTTATCACTTGCCTGCATACATGGTTGGAGGTGAGAGGTGCACGTTGTGGAGTCATGCCAGTGAGAGGGGATTCTCGCCCCGCACAAGCACCCATTTGGAAGAGTCAGGCCGATGCTCAAGGAGGCCGCAGGGGCAGGTACGCTGAGGACACGGCAATGTGATGCATGCATGCGCACGAACAGCACACGAGTTGACGTAGCAACAAGAGTTGTGCGCCAGGAGGAGGGCACGAGGGCAGTGGTCACATGGCTGCACCGCTCATGCTGTCATGCAGCAGGCGCGCACCCACCTCCACTTTGATGCCCTCAAACGTGACACCAAAGTTGCCACCACCCAGTTTGTCACGCAGCACGAAGTCCTTGCTGCGCCACCTGCGCAGCCAGGCACATGCGGCGCACCAGGCAGGGGCTTGATGCCCTAGATCCTGTGCACAGCAGCGCCTCCCAGCACCATGCTGCAGCAACCATGGCCATGCGGAACGAGTGGCCCCGCCCCCCTAGTGGGGCCAGGTCAGCCATGAACCTCGCACCTGTTGCTGGTGCTGTCGGCGACCGGACCCGTGAGGTAGAAGTCAAACACGCCACCGAACGGGTTGGGTTTTGTGAAAAGCAGGTACCAGAGGCCCTGCACAACTCAAAATCAAGTGGGGAAAGCCTGAGCATCGCGTACATCATTGAGGGCGTGCGCAATATACGCGAATGGCGCCCGGGATCTGTGCCGACTGAGCAGGGTTCATGACTTTATCTTGATCGTGGGACTCACAGTAAGCCTGCTGAGTCCAGCAAACGTTGGAGCTCCTGCTGCCAGCGATGCAATGTCTCCTCCAATCACGGACACCGCGGGCTGGATGGGCGCTGGAGCAGCTGCAGAAATGTTGTCAACGATGCTCTGAACGGCGCCGGCCACCTCTGCCAAGCCCACAGCAGCCGTCTTGAACACCTTACGGCTGCGTCTGGGCATCAAGTTTGGGCGAGCAAGGTGCCCCCTCAAGGTGCCCCCTGCTGCACCATGGCAAACCTCACCCCCCCGCACCATTACTAACCCGTTCATCTTGGCTAGCGCCTCTGCAGTGTACGGGCCCTGCCTTCATGCAAATTTGCAAAAAAACAAATGAGAGCCCTTGATAGAAACGGGCGGAGGTGCAAGAGTTTACACGCGTCACCGGGTGCTATAGCAGCTTTGAGCCCCAGAGAGTGTGCTCATCACCAATGGTGCCCGCGCTCACCCTCAACACCCCCAGCCGACGCCAATGCACGCCAAATGCAGAGTATGTTCGGATTGATGACAGCTCTTATGTGATGCCAATTGAAGAGGCCGTCCACAAGGCCCATGAATGCAAATGTCTGCAACAGATGCAGACAGCAAAGCTGGCATGCTGCAGCCTCACGCATCCACCAATCCCACAAGCGCCTGGAGGGTGCCTGCAGTAGCATCAGCAGGTCCCATGCATTGCCGTAACGCTGCACCTTGTGCACCCATGCTGTCATGCTGCGGTTGGACTACCACGGGCAGTCTGCCCTGCGTCTGCCCCACCTGCACCGATGCAGCACAACGCAGCAATTCTAGCGGATGCTGTGCTGCCGGCTGCGTTTGCATCACGCCACAGAAAATTTGTGCTCGTCATGGCAAGCCGTGCGTCTTGTGCCATGGAACCAGCAATGGAACACAATCTTCTTTACCTCACGAGCAAAACCTGTAAGAGTTTCCTGATGAGCTGCACGTAAGCGGTTTCCTGATGAGCTGCACCACCCCCGTGTATGCGTACAGCGGGTCAGCTGCAGGCCTGACAAGCTCCACAAGGTGCTGATCATGGAGCAGCATACTGGTGGTGCAGAGCCATACCAAGCAGTCGATCCATCAACACTTCTGATGTTCTGAAGGGTGCCCAGAAAAGTGTGTTGTAGCCTTTGTAGCATGTACTTTACAGGATGACAAGGCAGATCAAGCATATATATGCAAAAACTGGGCAGAAAACTGGGTACATTTTTCCGGCTCGTTGCAAATTGTGCACCACGGCCTATACCAAACAAATGCAGGCAAATATTGCTGCTGCCACCAAACAATGATTGCTAATGCACTTGAAATCGCCAACACCTTTTCCCACAATGTGTCTATGTATGTCAGCCAACCACCATGGCTTCTTAGTGCTTGCGACCCTACGTATCAAACAATTATTCACTGTTGCCTCATGCCTATCTGAGCGCTTGTCGGCCCTCGCCGAGCGTCCTTATGCTCAGTACAACAGCCTCAAGCAAGGCGAGCTCATCAGCTCACATTCGATGCTCTGCTAACAGCGAGCCCTCACATGTCGTTCCCTGATGTGGCAGCCAGGTTGAGCAGCTCCCCAAACGATTGCCCTGACGCACAGCTACCCATGCTTCCAGCCGGCGATCCATGCCCGCTTGCATGCAGCGCAACCTTGGCAGCAGCTGCACGCGCACCCCCACGCGGTGCAGACACCACAGCTGCCGCCTCCATCTGCTTCCAGTGCTGCAGCAGGGGCGTGAGCTTGAAGCCTGTGAGCTCCTTGGTACGGGCCGCCTTGCGCGTGTTGGGCGACAGTGCGCCAGTGGCGTCATTCGCCCGCACGATGTCTGTGGCCTCCCGCAGCGAGCTGTGAGAGCTGCAGGCAGGCGACTGGCTCGCGTCCACATCCTGCGGACGGCCACAAGCCAGGGAGCAGCGCATGGTGAAGCACGGCAGCAGCGGCACGGCACACCACACAGCACAGCAAGCAGCACAGCGCAGCAGCAGGGGCGTGACGGCGTGAGATGTCAGCGGCAGTGCCCCTGCCGGTGTCCATGCATCATCGGCAGCAGTAGGCCAGGGCAGCAGCGATGCAAGAACTCGGTGAGCAGAGACCCCCCCCCTTTGTCCTATTAATAAATCAAATGACCACGCGTCCAGTGCTCCAGTCATAGCCAAGCCCCTTCTCACCGGCGGCGGCACCACGTCGCCCTTCCTGCTGCTTGCCACCAGCTTGGTCGCGGCGCGTGCGGCAAACGAGGAGGTGGATTTGGACACGGCAGACGTGGCAGTGGATGCCGTGGCACGCGGCGCTGTAGGGATGGTGTCCACGCTGCCTTGGAAGCGTGACAGCTGCTCGCGAAAACGGCGGCGCTGCGCGTCGTGCTGCAGCTTGGCCAGCTGCTTCCGCGCTTCCTGTGTGGTGTGGGTGGTGGGTGGGGATTGTTTCAGGTGGGCCATGTGCAGTAGGAGGGGGGCAGGTAGCTTCCCATGAGCCAGGGGTTGGGTGCTTCGCTTCAGCACATGAGCATGATGTTCAGAGCTCCAGATGCAGCCCGCAGGCTGCCAATAATAGCACCGGCATCAGTGCGCCTCGTACCTTGGCGCGCCATGCCGCCTGCAGCACCACGGCTGCTTGGCTGAGCTCCAGCACGCGCAGCGCAGCGGAGCGGAACGCATCACGCAGGCGCTCGCCACGCCGACCTGCACGCCACGCTCGCTGAATGCGCTCCGCCGCGTTGTGGTACACCAGGTTGCGCTGGTACTCGCGCCGCGTGACCCACCCACGCCACGCAGCTTGCACCACGCGCGCGGCGTGCTGGCGGCGCACGGTGGCCAGGAACACGGCGCGAGGGGCACGCATACGCCATAGTGACTGCATCACCACGGCTGCTCGCTCCCTGCACAGCGCATGGCAAACATTCAAGATTGGCAAGCAGCTCGTGGTACAAGTCCATACAAATGTGAATGCACCATTGGCATAGCAGAGTCAGTGTATCACCACCCGCATAGCAACGCAAGGGCAGCCAGCAGAGTCCCCTCCAGCCCTCACACCTGCGTAGCTGCACCAGCTGCCGCCTGCACTGCCGCATCCGCCACACTGCCTGCATGGTCGTGGCCGCCTTCCGGGCAGCTGCCAGAGCGCGCTGCGCAACGACACACCGCCATGCCGCCTGGATGGTGACCGCCGCCTTGCTGCGCCGCATGCGCTCAGCCAGCCGCCGCGCAAGCCAGCCCCGCACATGCGCTTGCACACATACCGCCGCAGTGCACGCCTGCAGAAACGCGCGCCGCCGTGTGAACCCCTTCCAGCGTGCCTGTATTGCTGTGGCCGCTGCTGCGAGCGTGATGGCTCGTAACTGGTCTAGCAGCTTGGCCTGCAGTGAGCGCAGGAAGACCTTCGTATGCCCCAGCTGGTAGTCCTTCACCCTTGCTGCCTCCAGGATTTCAAGCGCAGCTTCACGTGCTGCCCCCTCGCTGCCAGCACGGACGCCTGCAGGGGTTGAGCCACTGTCCCCGCTGCCAGTGCTGCTGCTGCTGCACTCTCCGCCCTCACGGCGCCGCAGGTCGTGCAGGGCCGAGGGGCACAGGGGCCAAAAGTAGTCCACAAACGCACGGTACGCACGCTTGTATGCAAAGCCTGCGGAAGCATCAGGTTGTGGGTGTGGAAGGCGAGCTCTCAGGTGGTGCCGGCAGTGCACAGGAGGATGCCAATGGTGTAAACAAGCAGCAGCACATCTGCACATCAGGAAGCAAGGCTTGATGCCTGCCCGTCAAGGCCCGCGCAGAGCAACATGCGGTGGCCCCCTTTCTGGCCAGCCCCTCTGAACCGCACATGTCAAGCTTGTCAACCCCTACCTGCGCAGCTGATGTTCACTGCCTCCATGACGCCACCACACCGCAGCTGGTGGAGCGCGTAGCGCGCATCAAACACGCCAGCCGCGTTCGCTGGGTTGGGCTTGATGCAGCGTACATAGTGTGGCTGCATCACGTTCAGGGCAGCCATCAGGTCCGCGAGCTGGCGCTTGAACTGGCTGCCCACCGAGTCAAACTTGAACGACGACTTCATGGCGCCCGCACCCGGACCGACCGACAGCGGCGTGCTGAGCCCCCCGCCGCCGAGCCCAGAGCCGCCACGCATGCCCGCCGCTGACGGCACACGTGACATGGCTGCTGGCGTGGTGGCACTGCCCCCACCAGGCCCACCATCTGCCATGCTACCCGGCCCCTGGGGCTCCAGGAACAGGTCCGACACCAGTGCAGACGATGCTGAAGCCATCAAGTTCGCATGCTCCGCCACCACATAGTCCTTGTTCTTATCCAGGAAGTTGTCTGTTGCGTAGCGCACGGAGCCCGCGTAATGCTCGATGGCAAAGCCGGTGGGCGGCCGCTTAAGCTTCTCAAAGCGCTTGGAGCTGGCTACCGCGGGTGTGGTGGCATACTTGTTGGCCAGGTCCTCCGCGCCGCTCTGTGGGACAGCGACAGCGCGGCACCGTCCGCACAGTTAGCATGGTCAGCCATCAGGTCAGCCATGGCATACAAATGGCAGGCTGGTGGAGCAGCTCAAAATGAGCTAGCCAGCAGCAGCATACATCAAGGGCTGTTCCACTACAGCATCACTGCCAAGTCATCCTTTGGGCACGGCCGCCTGAGCACAGGCATAACTACTGGCCTCGCAGCAGACCTCCATTATGTGCAATGCTGGCCGAGCTATACAACAAGCACGCAGTACTACAGTACAGCAGACACTACGCGCATGTCAAGCATGTTTGAGGAAGTGTACACGCAGGCATGACTTGTGTCCAGGCGTACGAGGGAGTGCATGTGCAGGGCCGCAGGCATGTACCAAGACATTCAGCCCCCGGTTCCCCCAGGTCCCCCAGCCGCAGGTGATAGCCCCAGGCCACCAGGCCGTGCTCAGATTGCACACCGTGGGGAAGCGGCACTGCTCATCCAGCAGGTCCAGTAGCCCTAGCCGCCCCTCAACGAGGTCCAGCACTTCCTGGTTGTCCACAAACTCGATGTAGCGCCAGTCGATGCCCTCGGCCACATACTCCGCCTGCAGTGGTACATGATGATGATGAGATACGAGGAATACAATGAGGACGATCCAGGACCATGCAGGTAACATGCCGTGTAAGATTAGTAGATTACCATGGTAGGAACTTGGGCAATGCAGCCAGAACGTACGGCAGGTGCCCGTGTTGGACGGCAGCAGCCAGGCAGGGGAAGCGCACACAGACACCAGCACACCACCAGTGGCCATGTCAAGAAAAGCAACCTTTTGAGGGCCACTAACAAGCTAAGCAACCAGAACGCTTGCCAGGGCAGCAGGGCAGCGGTGCGAAAGGGGGCACATCAGGCACACACCTGCTCCCACTTGAGCACATGCTGGTTGAAGTGCTGCTGCAGCTTCTCGTTCGCCAGGTTGATGCACAGCTGCTCCAGGTCGTTCGTCTCGAAGGATTCAAACCCGTAGATGTCCAGCAGGCCAATGGTGTAACTAGGAACCGCTGGCCCCGAGGAGCCTGCAGCACCAGGTCCTGGGGTACCCGCAGCTACTGCTGCATTTGCCGCGCTGGCAGTACGGCTCAGGCTGCGTGAGCCGCTGGCCGAGCCAGGCGTGCAGAAAGCACCTGTACTGCCTGCGCCCGAGACACTGCCGCTGCTGCTGCCAGCACCAACACTGCCCAGGGAGCCGGTGCGGAGGCCCAGGTCGCTGTCCCCAGCCATTGACGCGTTGATCTGGGCCACGAGCCATGCGAAGAGCCGCGCGTACAGCACCTTAGCCAGCGCGTTGCGTGCCTCCTCAGCACCACTGGGCGTGAGGTGTGACGTGATGGGTCCTGCGCACACGCACGCATGTACACACGTGCCCGCGAGCCCATTTATGCCTGGACCCAGCCGTGATGCAGGGTTTCCACTCGTAAGCACGTGTGGAGAAAGTAGCACAAATCTGCACAGGCACAGGTAATTCACAGGAAGATAACAGTGAGCAGGCCAAGGTGCAGGCCTAACATCGCGATGTGCAGCCTAAACAAGCCAGCCCTGCGCCAGAACCAACCTTCAGGTGTCTGCCGCGTTCGCGTTGTGAGCACAGACACCAGTTGCGCGGTATCTACGCCCAGCAGATGGGCTGCACACTCCAGGCTTGCGGTGTCCGAGTGTTCACACGGCGCCAGCTCCCCTGCGCAGCCCTCACCATGTCATGCTCCTCATCCTAGACAAACCTATACATGTTGCTTCAGGCAACTGCATGATGCACAGGCAGTAGACTGCGTGCCTGCATAGGGCGCTGGCTCAAAGCAACCCAGGCCCCCGCGCACGTGCTACAGGGCAGCAGCTGCCCCCGCACATCATGTGAATGTTCCTGCATGTTGCGTTTATGAATGGTGTGCGATCCATCCCCGCGCCTGTGCTGTGGTCCACCTCGTGGAAGCGCGCCTTGCCCAGGTGCAGGATGGCTGCTAAGAGCTGGAATACCAGCTCCTGCTGCTGTGGCGAGATGCCCACTGCATCCATGGCGTGCCGCGTGTGCTGCGGGGCGCACAGAGCACCACGGCACTGTGAACTTGTGCAGCGGCCATTTACAAGGAGCGGCATGGACGGGCCATGCGAAATGCCGCATGGTTCGTTTGGCATGAGTCTCACTGTAGGCATCGGGCAGCTCACGCACCACAATCCCACAAAATCCCTGAGACAGTACCAGTATGTGTCCGCAGGAACATTATGCCTGATGGCATGTGCGGGCAGCACACAAGCAGCATGAGAGGTGAGCGCACGCACCTGATACTCGACTGCGTCGTCCACTCCATGCAGCTGGAAGCACTGAGACTGGTTGAGGTATGGGTATTCAGACCATGCCCCCAGCTTCCAGCGCGCACGCTCCTCGGGACTCGCGCCCGCACACATCTGCATCACACGGTGAGGCGTGAGGCTGACATGCAACGATATCTTGCGATTGATGACAGCAGCAGGCCGAGATACCACTTGCACAGCAGCCATGTATACCACAGCAACAGGCACATGTTGCGGCCGTCCTCTGAACACCGCATACCATGACCCCGTCACGCACCTTGCTCAAACACACAAGCGAAAGCCCCCGCCTGCTCACCTGGTAGAAGGCATGGAAGTTGCGCTCCCCAGCCGCCACGTGCACGAGGCGGCTGCGCTCCAGCAGGTACGTGCGCACCGCGGCACCACGCAGCTCACCGCGCTCCGAAAACTGGATCTCCACGTACCTGCATGGTCCCATGCAGCAGTACAGCATCAGGATCAGGTTCACTGCCTGCATCTTGCTGGCGCCGCCGTCCGCTCGTGCATGACCTGCCAGCCCCCAGCAGCTGCCCTCGCCGCGTAACCTGCATCGCACAGCCAACCTCACCCCCAGCTCCCCCCCTCCTCCCCGCCCCTCTCTTCCCCATGCTCGAACCATCCCACTCACTTGCCGAACCTGGAGCTGTTGTCGTTGCGCAGTGTCTTGGCGTTCCCAAAAGCCTCCAGCAGGGGGTTGGACTCGAGCACCTTTTGCTCCACGCTGCACGCCGCGCCGCCCGCCTGCCCCCCTGAGGATGGCACGTCTGCCTGGCCACCACTCAGTGCGTGGTGCTCGCCGCCCAGGCTTGCAAGGCAGCGCATGATGAGCTTGGAGGTCTCAGTCTTACCGGCACCACTCTCTCCAGTGATCTGTCAGGCGCAAGCGCAGGGCGCGCGCACACATGCTGAATTTGGAATCGAACCGCGGGTCCTAGCAACTGCTGGGAGGCTCATGCACCCATGAGGTGTACGGCTACACCACCCAACCCACACACACACACACACATGCAGCGTGGCTGTCAAACCACAAGTCGCGTGTTTTAGCACACGGGCCCCTAATGCGCAACCCAAAGCATGCCCCGGCACCCACCATGCAACTGCATCACAGCCCCTGCCCCCCACCCCCCGTTCCCTGTGTGCACCCACCAGAATGGCCTGCCCTGCTGCATCACGCAGCATCTGCATGTATGCAGAGCACGCAATGGCGTATACATGTGGGGGCAGCACAGTCGATGCTGCTTGCTGCCGTGCCCCCGCGCTGCTGGGCTGCGCACTCTGCATGGCTTGCGCCCGGTACTGATCAAGCACGGCTGACTCAAACAGGTGGGGCATGGGCTTGAAAGGGTTGACCGCGATGAGGATGCTGCCGGTGTTGGTATAGATCGTGTCAGCTGCGTAGCGCTGGCTGAGGTTGTGCAGCACGCCTGGCTCATGCAGGTGCAATAGGCGTGTCATGTCCTGCATGGCAGAGGGCCAGGGCGCAAGTGTGCAGCACTTTGGGGCAAGGCAAGGCACGCATGCAAAGTGCATGGAGAGTCTGCGGCCCATGTGCCCAGGCAACCTTGGCAGCTGTCATGCATGCCGTACTCATGCTCATGCTCCTCGTGCATGCACGCTGAATGCGTCGGCATGCGCCTGCCCACATTGCCGCAGCCCAAACACCAGCATGCAGCTGCTCCCCCGCACACAGCCTTTTGTGGAACTTGAGATCACCGCCATGACAGAACTGTCCAAGGCACATCAATACAACACCCCATGCACACATGGCATACGTGAACCACGCACATCCATTGTCTCCTCAGGCGGATTCTGCAGATGGCAAGTGCTGGCAGGCGCTGATGTGGTGCCGGTGGCGGTGTTGAGCTGGACGGTCCCATCCTCGCCTCGCGACACCACGGTGGCTTGGACCCAGGCCTGCTGACTGTCTTGTACCCACAATCTTGCCCCCGGCCCCAGCAGCTCAGCCATGGTTGTTGCTGCGGGCTGTGGGGGTGGGGGGCAACTGGTGTGCTGTTATGAAGCGCTAGTAGTGACGCAGCACCAGAGCCGAGCAGATTATCAGCAAATTATGTGATCTCGCAGTGTTTACTACCAGCAAGGATTTCAGTCAAACGAAGGACATGACCAGGCGTCTTACGGCTCTTTTCTTCACGATGCTGCTGACGCACACTCCAGCACCACTGCAACCAGCGTTAGCGGCATGCCGGCTATTGTGCGTTCCAAAAGTATGAGATGAAGCTGGAGAGGGCCCCTGCTGTGTATCGTGGTATCGTAATTGAGCATTTCACAGCAGGGCTGCTCAATTACGATAGGCCAGGATGCAGAATCGCAAACGTCCAGGGCCTTTGGATGTGCCCCAGGAAAAGAAGACGACCTACACGTTGTGCGTAAAACATGCTTTTACATGCGTTAATGTTTGCACTGCGTGCGTGATCTGTGACCCGCGCCCAGGACCTGGCGAACCTGGCCCCTGCTGCAAGCGCACTCGCAGAACAAATGCCGGGAGGTTTACGGAGGGCGATCTAACAATTAGCAAGGAGGGGTTGCAAATCAACTCCCCGCTCAGCACGCGGCCAAGTTCAGCAAAGTGGGTGTTAAAGCACCCCCCAGCTTGTTACGAAGATGCGCTGCAGGCGCACCCTTGGGATGGGGCGCTTACTCTTTCGTGGGCATGCCTGCTCAACACACTCATGCAGTTCCATGTGAAAAACCCTTCTCCATGTGTGCGCCATGCCGCTGCCCTGTGCAGCGCGGACAATGGGAGTAAATCAGCAGATGAAGCATCGATGCGGGTGAGTCACAGCGCTGACTCAGTCTGCTATTTGCAGGCAGTACATGGGCAGGCAT
>BDCZ01000007.1:346275-357602 GCA_001662365.1 Chlamydomonas applanata | reverse complement strand
CAAACCCCCCCCCCCCCCCCTATCAGCCCTGCACCCCACCGCCCTGCTCCCGGACACATGTAGACACTACCTTATGTTACATGGTTGCCCCTGCCGCAGGACGGCAGTGGGGATGCGAGCACGAGTGGGGCGGGGGGCATGAGTGACCTCACCCTGGATGACTTGGAGGAGCTGGGGGTGATTGGCAGTGGCAGCAGCGGGGTTGCAAAAAAGGTGCGGCATCGCACAACTGGCGCGCTGCTGGTACTCAAGGTCATCCAGTTTGACGTCGGTTCAGACATCATCCGGAAACAAGTGCGTGATGCCACGAGCTACCATATACAGAGCTTATCCCTACAATGTTGGGATAATGCTATGGCTGGGAGGCTTGCTGCAGCTGCTGTAGTATGCTGTGCAGCCTGTCCTGTAGGTCATGTTCATGCTGGTTTGATGGGTTGGCTGCCAAGAGCATCGCGACACCCCCAGCCGCAGGGACTTCTGGCGCTCTCACACCCTCCACCCCCCAACCCCCGCACCCCCTCGCAAAAACGATAAAACACACACAACACCGCAGCAAACACACGCCCACATTGTGCGCGTGTGCACACGGCACGCACTTATAGGTCACAACCGAGCTGCGCACGCTGTATGGCGCCAGCCACCGCAACATCATCCGCTACCACCAGGCGTTCTTTGACAACGGCGCCATCACCATCGTCATGGAGTACGCGGACGGCGGCAGCCTGTCGGATGTGCTCAAGGCCATGGCACGCACACGGCCAGGGCAGGGCATGCCTGAGTGCTACATTGCTGAGGTGGCGCGGCAGGTGCGGGGGCCTGGGTGTGTTGGGCAGGAGAAAGGGGGGCGAACAGATGCTCACTTGTGTGCAGCAGTGCAGGATAGGTGGGCACGTGGGCGTCACTGGAACTGCTGGGGGGAGGGTGCGCTTGTGCCCCTTGGGGACTGACGGTGTTTGGATTGTGCCTGCCGGCTTATCTGCATGGAAGGGTGTGAGGACGTGTGTGTGTGTGTGTGTGGGGGGGGTGATCCTTGGTTGCAAGCGTATGGCTAGGCAGACACAGGGATGAGGGTCGTGTATTGGGGTTGGTTGGCAGCTTGGATGCCACAACCAAGCAAACACACACGTCGGGAAGACGAGGGCCATGCGTGTTTCAGAAATCAACTTGGAGCCAGGACGCAGCGGAAGACACATCTGCATGCATGGGAGGCATACTCCACTCACTACTTTGCATGTAAATATACTTTGCTTATACCCCACTCACACGTTCAACACCGCTCCGGCCGCAGGTGGTGGCCGGGCTGCTGCACCTGCACCGCGAGCTGCGGGTAGTGCACCGCGACATCAAGCCCTCTAACCTGCTGCTCAACAGCGTGGGTGACCTCAAGATCTCAGACTTTGGCGTGTCAGGCCAGCTGTCATCATCTGTGTCCAACTGCCTCAGCTGGGTGAGTGGGCAATGCTCTTCATGGGCTTGTTGCTTGTGCCCTGCTTACTAGTGCATGGCTGCTGATCTGTTGTGAAGGAAGGGGTATGGTGGGGCGGCATAGATGGCCCGGTGGCAGGCGCTGGCTTCCCATTGGCGATGCCAGCTTGGCGAAGCTGTGGTTGGGGGTGGGAATGGGGCTGGTTGGTGTCACAAAAGGAGGTGGATATGCCTGGGTGTGCGTACGCGGACGAGGGCTTTGTTAGATCGGCACTGCCCGCACCAGTATGCTTTTGTCCGGGACGCACCATACTGGCACATGTGGGCTGCGGCGTAACACGTGCTGCCATCACTTCCTTTCCTTTTGTGCGTCTGAACTGGTGGTCACAGGTGGGCACCGTGACATATATGAGCCCCGAGCGCATCAAGGGGGATGAGTACAGCTTTGACAGTGACATGTGGAGCCTAGGGCTGACGCTGGTGGAGTGTGCATTGGGCCGCTACCCGTACCCACCGCCTGGTGCGGGGGCAATGTGGCTAGTAGTTTTTTTGCCAGTCGATCCCGTTTGCCATCATATCGCTTGATTATGCCATGTCTGTTCACGTGCCGTGGCGTGCACACCTGTTGGGTGCTGGGGTGCCTGACGTGTGGTTGCTGTGGTGGCTTTGGCACGTGCGTGTGCTTGCCGCTGCTGCATGCCCTGAGGCCATCAGGGTCGCTCCTGTGCCGCAAGTCGGCAAGTGCTGGCATTGCCTGCCTGTGCACTGCGTCATATCTCATCAAGGGCGCGCGCTGCTGGCTATAACGACACAGGCGCACCTCATCACCGAACTGATGCTTGGTTGTGGTCAATTTGGTGGTCAATTGTTTTCACGTCTGGCCATGCGTATGCGCGCAGGGGATGCGGCGGCCGCTGCACAGCCACTGGGTTTCTGGGAGCTGCTAGAGTACATTGTGATGGAGGCACCTCCCGCCCTGTCACGCAGCGACGGCCGGTTCTCGCCCGAGCTCTGCGACTTTGTGCGTTGCCCCCCTTCCTGCCACTTGGACGACATGCATTTGACGACGTGCAGCGATGATATGCATGGGGGTGTGAAGCTGTGACTGCAAGCTGTTGGGTGTGGGCAGCTGCCCCAGTTGTGCTGACGTGGTACTGCTGCTGCACATCCCTTGGTGCATGCTACTGTTACAATGCAGACCGGGGGGAGGCAGGGCAGGCAGCACGCAGCAGCATTCCTTGCAGGTGGCCTCACAGCCCTGGCTGGTGGCCTTCTCAGCAAGCCGCCGCTGTCTGCGTATGTTGTCATGTGTATGTTGATGTGCTGCATGTGCTACATGTGCTGCAGGTGGCCAAGTGCCTGGTGAAGGACACGCGGCAGCGGCCAAGCATCGAGTCGCTGGCCAAGCATGCATTCCTGCGCACACACAAGGACACACAGCTGGAGGGGCTGCTCAAATGGGCGATGGGGGAGGATGACGGCGTGTCAGGGGGGCCCAGCAGCGCAGGCGGGGGTGCGGCAGCCGCGCCAGGAGCAAGGAAAGCGTGACGAGGTGGGGCGTGACCAAGGCAGGCGTGCGGTTCGTTGCAAAAATCATGGTATGTTGGACCAGGTGGCAGGCTGCGTGATGGGTGCTCTTGTGTGGTGTTTCAGTGACACTTGGCACGCTGCTTGGTGGGGGAACGAGAGGTGCGCGAAGAAGCGATGCGAACCAATGGGGGCTTGGATGTCGTAGGGATAACACCAGATGTGGCCTATTGGCTGACCCAATACCAAGGACAGGCGTACACATCAAACGTGAGCAGCTATTTGAGATGCGGCTGAGGTTTGCTTTTGATGAGCACGGACTGCTGGGACATGGGGGATTGAAGCTCACATTGTACAGATAGATATACACGCATGACGTGCTGGCCTGACTGTGGTGTGGTATTGCTCACGCACACAACATTCATGCAGTTTATAATATGCCATATTATGCGACACGAGTGCGAACGCTTGACGCAGGAAGAGCAAGCTGTGTAACTGCATGCCCTTCAATCCCCCGCGACACTACGCAAAGGCCCTGTGAGGCATGAACCACAAGCAGTACCTTCAGCAGTACAACTGTGCACTTAAGCGGCTGCTGCCAGATGAGCCCCCGCCTGTGCTCGCAATGTTGCAGCGCACGCTGCATACCATTACTAAACAGCTTGCCTGCCCAAGGCATATGTATGCGGTAGCGTCAAGGGCAGCGCCAGTGTTCCAGAATCCTGTGTTTGTGGCGCACGCGGCTCCCAGGAAACAGGTGGCTGCACCGATGGAACCGCCGCAGGGTCAAGCACCGCAACCGGGCAGCCCTACTCGTGCGCCAAAGCGTAGGAGGCTCTCAAGTGCGTCTCCCATTGGTTACGTATATCGCCGCAAAACCCCAGTCCACCCAAGGTGGTCATGCATGGTGTATGGTGCATGGTGCACGGCGCATGGCATGAGCATGCCATGCAATCAGCCATACCACGTATGCTTGCGGTGCGTGTCCCCTACAGGTGACTCGCAACCAGAGGCAGACGCTGCTGTTGCAGCTGTGACACCACAAGCCAAAGATGCTGTAGCAGCGCAGCCCTCTACCGAGCACCGCAAGCCACCTGCAGCAGCTGCAGCACCAACAGCAGCGGCAGCAGACCCGCCTGGACCATCCAACGGGACCGCTGCCGGGGGCAGTGCAGGGGCCAGTGCAGGCAGTGCAGGCAACGCGGGTGCCAGAAATGGGGGCAAGCAAGGGAAGAAGCCAAAGGGGATTGCTGGAGACCCCAAGAAAGCGCGGGTGCGTCCTGCACTGCTGCATGCGCTGCTGACCTGTTGCCTTGCACCATGCTGCACCACATGCTGCTTCATAGAGATGCTGCATAGCTCCGTGGCACCCAGCTGCTGGTGGGCATGCTGCCGGTTCCAGCGCTGCACCATCAATAGCCCGATAGTAGCCCCACATGCACATGACAGGTCACCTGACACACAGTCCGCCACCAGCCGCCACCAGGACTATATCACCACCATCGCGCTCCCGCTGTGCCCACCGCCCACATTATACCTTTCGTAACTCGGCTTGTCACAGCAGTAACCTAACGTCCACTACACCGACAGACACACGCATGTGAACCAAGATCAACGTGCCCCCGCCCACATGCGCCTACATCAACCTCACACCTCCACCACACTCTTCGTTGGATGCCATACACATGCAGTTGCACGAGATTGTGCACGGCATCCACATGTCAGCCAAGGCCAACAACCTGACCGCTGCCATGGACTTCTTTGAGGCTGCCATAACTGAGGGCCTCATGCCCATCCGGCTCGCCGAGTTCAACACGCTCATGTACCTTGCAGTGGGGGGTGACCGCTGGGAGACCCTGGCTCGGGGCATGGAGCCAAATGCGGCCGCTGTGGCCAATGTTCGGGGGGAGGTTGTGGCAGCTGCCGGCGCGGGCAATGTCGCGACGGCTGGCGGGGAGGCGGGCGGGGAGGCGGGTGGGGAGGAGAGTGTGGCTGCCCGGCGGGCGCGCCACGTGGCAGCGGCGACACGTGTGTGGGATGTGATGCAGGAGCAGGGCGTGAAGGCAGACGCGGGCACATTCCTTGCACTCGCGCGGCGCGAGGGCATCTGCCAGGACCCAGTGGCCGCCCTCAAATGGGTGCACACCGCCAAGACTGCGGGCCAGCCCCTGCAGCTGCGCCTCTTCCACCCAGCGCTTGTGGGCTACTGCCTGCAGCACGAGAGTGCCAAGCTCATGGCGCTTGACACGTACATCAGCCAGCAGGTACGGCATGTGGCATGTGGCATGTGTCGGCAGTTGCATGCGATGTCTGCATGTGCCTGAAGCCCTGTGCATGCAGCTGTATGCCTGCCACTTCCTAGCCGCTGCCGTCTGGGTGGGAACCTGTTTCCCGGCAGTGCGGGTACCTGGGGCTGTTGTTCGTGGCCGCCACATCCGCACCATCACATGCCATGCATGCATGTTCAACATGCACGGAAAATTTGAAGCTGGCCTAAGAGCCGGTGCGCTGCTCAATCATCACTGCGCCTCCACTCCAGGGTCTCGAGTGCCTGGACCTGACAGAGTACGAGTTTGCAAGGCTGGTGGAAGGACTGGCTGCTGACCCAGCTGCGACGTGGCCGCAGCTGCGGGGTGCGTTTGCTTTCGCATCTGCTTGTGATTGCGTGCCTGTGCTTGTGCGTGTGCGTGTGCAATCTATGCATGTGCGTACGCGTGTGCACAGCTGTATGAGGCTGCTGCAGTTGCTACGGGGCTGCCAATCACTGGCAACAGGAAGCGGCACAGGAAGGCCCGAGGGCATTGGCGGCTATGGCCAGTCGAGGGCCTCCCTGAGCGTCCTGTGCACAAGTGTACATGCACTAGGGACCCGCCAACGCAGGTGCACTCCGTTGCCTGGTCCATGGCTGCCATCCGTCCATGCCTGCCCACGCACGTGCAGGTGTGCTGCAGCGCATGGCGCGCGAGCTGAATGAGCTGTCGCCCACCACACTGGACCTGCTGTCTGCCTACTTTGCCTCACCACGAGGTGCAGCCGCCCTCGCAGCCGATGCGGACCTGGACCCCCCGGGGTCCGATGTGCCCAGGTAGGGCTGTGCTTGGCTCTGAACCCCTAATACCCGCATGCTGACATTGTAATCAATCATCCATTTGGGAGTGCAGCTGATCCGTGCCAAGGCCACAGCGATTGTTATGTCCCCGTACGCTGCTCGTCTGCTGCTCGCTGGCTGCTCGTACCGCTGCTCGTACTGCCGCTTATTGATACGGATCTGATAGGAGATGGTGCAGCGGCTAAGCACTTAGGGCTGATTAGTGCTCTCGGAATCGAAGCGAGCCTTCGGACACCAGTCACCGCTTATACCATCGGCATGTCACATGTGAGACAGAGGTACACTCACAAGGTACACTCTGCACATGGCATGGCTGCATGTGTGCCACGTAACACTTATACTGTGTTGTTATGGCTGACGGGTGCAGGTCGCAATGGAAAGTGGAGATGGTGAGCGTTGCAAGCAGTGGCAAGTGCGAGGCGGCAGGCGGCACACTGCATCGTGTGGAGCTGGAGGAGTCTGAGTGGTGGGTGGTGGTGCTGGCGGTGGGGCCTCAGCACCGAGGCCTTTCAGGAGACCCCTACCCTTCACGGCTTCAGTATCCAGGGGCTGCCTGGGTCTTGATGCGGAGCTGGGCTATGCATTAGAACCATGCATGTTTGTGCAGCCGTCACCCCCGCTAGGTGGGCGCATGGCATTGCCTTGTGCCCGCTGTTCCTACCACACTCATGCGCGCCCGCGTCTGTTGCTCGCTACTGCCGCGCAGGGAGTCATTCGCACAGGGCGTGGCGAGCCTGGGTCAGAAGGACGACCGCGGCAAGCGCGACTTTTCCGCGTACATGGAGTGGTGGGTGGGCCCCCAAGCGGCAGGGGCCAAGGGCAGGACCCACAGTAGCTTGTGGCACACATAATCGCATTCCAAGGAGCAGAGCTGGCCATCATGTGTGTTAGTAGCTCCTCCTCCAGCGCCAGCTCCTGCCCCTGCCCCTGTCTTGTTGCACACGCGTTGCACACCCATGGTGCTTCTGGTCGCACGTGTCCTCCACGCACGTATCCCACAGCCCTGTACCTCGATTCGTTGCTCTGCCTTGCTCCACACCATGCACTCACATCCCCCAATGCTGGTGGTGCCCCCGTGATGTTGGCGCTGTCCGTGCAGGCTTGCACGCAACGGGCCATATGACATCCTCATCGACTGCGCCAATGTGGCCTTCTACGGCCAGAACCGCGTGGGCGGGGGCTTCAACTGGGGGCAGGTCATGCGCATGGTGGAGACAGTCAAGCGCGCACACCCGGACAAGCGCCTGCTCGTGGTACGCTGTTGAAGTGTCTGTGTTGTGTTGCTGCCTGCGGGCTGCAGCTGGCGGGTGGCGGAGCTGGACATGGGAGCAGGCAGGAGACCTGCTTCACTGCGTTGGTGTGGAACAGAGGCGCAGGGCAGCAATGGCGTGGACAGCAGCTAGGCTGCTGCTACATGCTCCGCTGTGCAGTACATGATTGTTACTACTAAGGCCTGCGCTGCTGATGCAGCCCTGATGCGTGCAGCTGCCTTTACGTGCACTGCTGACGCGCTGATAACAATGGCGTTGTATTGCCGCAGATGGTGCACCGCAAGCGGCTGAATGACCCTGAGGCCAAGGCCCCCGAGGTGCAGTCATTCCTGGACTCTCTGCGCACGCAAAAGGCGTTCTACTACACGCCGCCCGGCTCGAATGACGACTGGTGCGCTGCTGTGGCTTGGGATCGCTGGCGATTGCTGCGCCCTTGTCTCTTTGCAGTTGGGCTCAAAGCATCATGGGCTGCCTGACCTGCTGAAGCGGCTCAGGACAGTTGGGCACGTGCTGTGACTGTCGTGCCGTGCGTGCTGTGCTGTTGAGGACCATGCGCCATAAAAGGACCTTGTATTGCCTTGCTGATAACGGCAGGAACACGGCGGTGCACAGATATGTCTGCATGCCAGAGTCTCAGAATCACCACCGCTTGGTTGCCCGCTGCACATGCGTGCAGGTACTGGATGTACGCGGCAGTGACCGCACGTTCGCGTGGCATGCTCATCTCCAATGATGAGCTGCGTGACCATATCTGGTCGCTGCTGCGCCCCAAGCACTTCCTCAAGTGGAAGGCAGGCCACATCACGCACTACTCGTTCCCAGGGCCTGACACGTACCCCACGCTGCTGCCGCCCCCGAGCTTCACGGCGTGCGTGCAGCGGCTAGAGGAGAGTGGCGCCTGGATGTTCCCTTCTGCAGAGGGGGGGCGCTGGCTGTGCGTGCGGCCTGTATGAGCAGCCTAGCCTGAAGACATGTGCACCCTTGTATGTGGCTGTGTGCACTGCAGCCTGGGCTGTGGGGGCTTTTCCTATGCTTGCACAGGTCACAGATCACTTGCTGCAACGGCATCGCAGCACTGCCAATACAATGAAGCAGGTTGATGCATGTGCCTCACCGAGGCAAGGGTTTAGGGTTGGGGTACCACCTAAGGACCACCGGTCTGCGCGAGCCAGCGAATGCGCACTAATCGTGTTATACTGGCGTTCTAAGTGAGCTAAGCTGACATATATTGATTTACAGTGGGCGACGGGGGCCGCTGCACACACAGCTAGCTTTGCAGCACTGAAGTTAATCTAGGGGAGCAGGAGGACGCCATGTCCGCCTACGGCTCCTATGAAAGCCCTTCGGGGCAGGGGCAGCAGGAGATGGTCGAGACCAGCATACTGCTTGAGAAGAGGGCCAGGAAAATGGCGGAGGAGGATGCACTGCGCTTGTACAACCGCGTAAGGCAGCTGCAGAAGGAGGAGGACAAGGCACTGAAGCGCATCCATGACACCAAGCGGAAAGCCAAGGAAATCATCCGGCTGCGCGAGCGCAATGAGCTTCAAAGGCAGGAGAAGGAGCAGCGCTTCAGGGAGCTGCAGCTGGAAATTGAGAGGCAGAAGCAAACCAACCTGCAGCTCAAGGAGGAAATCCTGCGTAACAAGACAGAGCAGGAGAACAAGATTTGGGCAGATAAGGTGACAACGGTGCAGCAAACTAAGGAGGAGAAGGCGGAATTCGAGAAAATGCTCGCAGAAAGCAAGCTTCTGTCACGTAAGGAGGCTCTTGAGCAGAAGGAGGCAGTCCGCAAGGCGCAGGAGGAGGCACGCAGGAAAATTGAGACGCTCAAGATCCAGAAATTGCAGATGGTAGGAGCCCATGCGAATCGTGTGTCATGCGCTGTGTGCATGCAAGGCCATGCAAGCATGCCGACGTGCATGGGAGCGTGCCCGACATCCTTGGATGCCCTGCTCACTGCTGCTGCACGCCTGCTGCTACGGTTGCGCTGCAGGCACAAGATGAGTATGAGCGGCGGCTCAAGGAGGAGATGGAAGCCAAGGCAGCCAAGGAGGCAGAGATTGAGGAGCTGGTGCGCAGCTGTTTACGCATGCAGGCATTATGCATGGCTAAGCTATCTATCTACAAGCCGGTGCAGCCATCGATGCACGGATGCCACTGCCGTGCCTGTGCCCAGAAAACACTGCATGCCATCGGCATGGCACGCTGTGTGGTTTTGAGTGCTGAGTGGCGCCCGTCGTTGTCTGCTGCCCTCTTGTTGTTCTACAGGCGCGGCTCGAGCTGCAGCTCATTGAGCGTCTCAAACAGAAGCAGTCGGACCAGCGGAAAGCATACCAGCAGCTGGAGGCAGTGCTGGCTCTCGGGTCCAGGTGCGGCCAGCTCATCCCCCCTTCTTGTGCACTGCATCTCGTATGGGCTGCACTGCACATCTGCAAGTCGGGGACTGGTCTAGCGTGCAGCTCGTAGCAGCACCTGCGGCAGCCACTTCATGGCAACAACAATACCCACTACACTGCCTGTTGAGGGAACTACGGCGGACCACATGCATGGCCTGTGAACCCCCCTCCCCTCAATCCTTCCCTCCCCCTTTGCCGCAGCTCCAAGTCATCATCCAAGCCAGAGAGCCCACGCACTGCCGGGGGGCCAGCCCAGCAGACAGGCAGTGCGCCACCATCCGGGGAGCCAACCGAGGAGGACGTGGCGCGTGCATTCTCCGTGTACGACCAGGACGCATGCGGCGAGATCCCCTCGCTCGCGCTCGAACGTGGGTGCTGCTGCGCTGCGCTGACTGGCTGAGGGACCGGCCGGATCTTGTGTGCCTGTGGGGTAGCAACTCTCGGCTGTTTTTTGCTCTGCTGCTGGGCATGGGCTGGCCGGGTGCAGGGTTGGCTTTGGCGCTGCACCAGTGGAGCACTGTTCCTGGGGTCCAGTGTGAAGCTGTGTCTGCCGGTGACATGCCACATAGTTTGCTTGCTGTCTTTGGCCATGCATGCCATATATGGGTGTATCACACGGACTTGGATTGCACGAAACACACATACGGCAGCAACCAACCACCTTGCTGTTTGTGCCCTTTTGCGTGCAGTGCTAATGCGGGACCTGGGCGTGCCGCTCAACAGCACACAGCTCGTGCAAGCAATAGCACAGCTGGACACAGAACAGAAGGGGACAATTTCATTTGGCGAGTTCCTGCTATGGTGGAAGGGCTGATACAGCTGTTATTGGGTAGCTGGTGGGCCATTTCATCTACTGCAGGTGTAGCTATAGTTGCCGATAGTTGACAAAAACAGACGACAAAGCAAGGTTCGCAGGTAGTTTAGATGCTGCCAGATGTTAGCACATGCTCTCAGTACGGCACCAGGGTCTTAGCTCCATAGGAATGGTGTTTCTGTTCAGTGACTTGCCGCGTTGTAATCCACGGTTGAGTTTCATCAATATGTGCAGCACTGCGTCTATGTACGGTGCAGGGTGGGCTCGCTGTGCCTGTAGTGCTGTAGTCAAATGTGCCTTCCCTTGACCCCCAACCTGCTGCCCTCTCTGCTCTGTCCATACAAGGGGCTACCTGTGTTTTTACCTCACCGCATCACTGCTCGCTCATACGGGCATGGTTCCTGGGCAAGGAGACTGTGGCTGCATTTGCGCCCCAGCTCTAGCCTTCAGGCGCCCCCCTCAGTACCCTCACTCAGCACCCTCACTTGGCGCGCATCTGCTTGGCCTGTACGAACAGCACGCCTGCCAGGAGGCCCAGGATGATGGAGCCCAGGTTCTTGGGGTTGGTGGGCTCCTTGAACACCAGCAGGCCCACGATGGCCACAGGAATCTTGTTGAGAGCGCCCACCAGAGAGTAGATGGTGGCAGTGGTCTGCAGAGGGGCAGGGCCAGGTGGAACAGGTTATTCAGAGGGTGCAAATGACGCGTCGTGTCAGTGGACATGGGTGCTAATGGTTGCTGGAGCACTGTCGCACGCTGCGTAAGGGTGCAAGATCTGGTCAGGG
>BDCZ01000007.1:334315-345461 GCA_001662365.1 Chlamydomonas applanata | reverse complement strand
GGGCCCCCCCCCCCCCCCCCCGCCCCCCCAAGGCCACCTTAATGCACTGCCTGGACAACCATTCGCCGCGCCAGCCCATCGGTGCATCCGCCATCAACAATACCATGGCGACAACACTCAGGATTGCACTGGCAAGGCAAGGCAAGAGCACATTCCGGCAGCCCGAGTCAGCAAGCACACCTGTGACAGGAACCATAGCGAGGAGAAGGAGATGGCAAAGCCGATGACGCCACCCATGCCCGCCACAATCAGGAACTCGGGATTCTTCAGAGCAGGCTGCGTGGCCAGACCCTCGTATTCCCCAAACCACCACATGAGCAGCATGATGCATGGCACAGACAGCAGGTTATTGTAGTACACCATGCTGAACTCGTCCATCTTCTGCTTGTTGGTGGTGTGCTCCGAGACCTGCGAGCCGGTACAAGCACATGCAGCTCAAGAAGGCACATGCGGTGTGGTGTTGCGATGCGGTTGTTGCGGTGCCACGCACATGGCACAGCATGGCACAGTAGCGCTCATGAGGCATGCGTGGACAGCCAGGGAGGCAAGCACATGCCACACTGCTGCACCCATGGTCCTGCTGTGGCCATGACTGTGAGCTGGAACAGGCCACGTGTGCGCAAGTGGGATGCCCTCTCAACCCCTTGTTCATCGAAAACCGGATGGGCATCAGATGGGCATCGGACACAGCCACCTGCCACCCAGCCCCTCACGGGGCGGCCCATCTGCACCCAGCCCAGCCAAGGGGCACCAGCACAGGCCCAGCTATTGGCGACAACACGAAGCCAAGGGTCGCAATGCCCAGCGGCTTCTTGTTCAGACCTTTCATCCGTCCCTTCAGCAGATACTGCTACACCAGCCCCACCTTGTCCATCGTGGAGCGCAGGTACAGCGCATACGCGCTCGTGAAGAGGCAGTTGGCCAGCTGCCAGCCGTAGCCGTTCCACGTGAAGCGCGCGTCAGTGGATGCACCGACGACGGCGGACGCAAGCATCATGAACAGCGTGCCCCACACCGGCCATGTGTAGCTGCACGGCAACAGGGCACAGGGCGAAACAGTACGTGAGTGTGTTGTGTGCGCGCGCGCCGGGCGAGCGGGATGCAGGAGAGGGTGTGGGGGTGGAAATGAAGGCGATACGCAGTGTTGGCTTGTGTGCAGGGGTGTGGCGTCGGTGACTGGGGTAGCAGCAGCATCTGGCATGCACCTGTGCACAGCTGCAGGGTGCAGAAGTGAGCAGCTGTGCTGTGCTCGGGGCCCTTACTGGCATGTTCCTCCTGGCCCTGGAACTGCAAACAAGTCTTCTGCTTAAAGCCTCCTGTATCTTTTGCGGCAACTGGCAAAGGCACAGCTGCAGCGTGCCTTTTCTGGAAGATGAAGACGTCGCCCAGCGCAGTGACAAAGTTGGACAGGTTCTTCCACACCGTCACCATGCCCACCCCCACCAGCTTCAGTGCGTAGAAGCTGGAGCCGATCATCCCCACAAACAGAAGGTTGACTGGAAACCTGTATGCACAGCAAGCCAGAGGTGCAGCATCAGCTGGCAACAGGTACAGTCAGATACAGTCGCGCACAGTCAAGCGCTGGTCAGCATTCGCACGTGTGCAGAAGGGCTGGCTTTTGTGCGCGTGTGCATGTTCGTGCAGTGCTGTGCTGCATTGCGTCATGCTGCTAAATGCTACATGGGTCCGTACAATGAATGGGTGATGGCATGCGCGGCGGCTGCGGCATGTCGTGCATTGGGGGACGCGCACAAGCAGCCTGCACAAACAGGTAGGCAGCTCGCAGTGCCGCCTCCCACCAAAACATCCTATCTTGTACTAGTTGTTGAAAGCCCGCAGCAGCAGGTCAGGCACGTCAAGCGAGTGACAGCCCGTTGCGGCGCGCATGCCATTGCACATGCAGCAGGGCACGTGCAGGCATGCTCGCAATGCAGCTGGCTGTCGCATGTGCCATGACTCACCAGACCCTGATCAGATCCCACTTGAGCGGCTGCAGAGGCTTGATGAAGCCCAAGAGCTCCACCAGCTTGACAAGGACCACCGTTAACCCACATTGGAAGCACAGTAGCGCGTTCGGGGCTGTGAACCCAAACCCGGCAAGCGCGTACTTGTTCAAAAGCGTCAAGCAGCCGCTGGACATGGCATAGAAAATGCCCGACACCAGCACGGCAGGAATGCCGAAGTATGCTGGGTGTGCATGGTGCTCGTGCTCCTTGGCACCAGCCTCTACGTCCGCTTCCTTAAGTGGCTTTGCAGCATCAGCTAGATCACCATTAGAGGCCCTGTCTACGTGCCGAGGTGATGAAAATGTCCTGCTCGCCATGCTTGTTCTTTTGTTTTTATTAATTGCAGCCCACATTACGGGACAGAAGGCATCTCAATCGTGGTCTAACACTGGATGGGCCGACGCCCCCCGAGGCGCGATCTGGGCCGGATTGAGTGCCAGGCAGCTGCGCTACTCTGTCTAGTACTTTACTCAAGTTGTCTAGAATGCAGGACGCAGCTGAGGTGCGTGTTGCGAGATGAACTACAAAAATCACTGTTTTGATGACGACAGCCAAGCATTTTTATTCGGCGGCATCCGAGAGCTGCACAAGCGCATAACTATAAAGCAGCAGCAAGTGCTAGATTAATCATACAGCGCTGCGAAAAACCGCCCTCCTGGACAGCCACCTGCCCTGCCTGTGGAGACAATGCCGCAGCAAAATCAAGCGCCCGAACAGGTTTTGAAGCGATACTGGGGCTACGGCACGTTCCGCGAGCCGCAGAAGGATGTAGTTCAGGTGCGTCTCCCATTATCACCTTGCACATGCACGCTGTGCCCATGCTGTGCGCCCAATGCGCATGCACATGCTCTCCATTGCGTGCACAAGCAGTGGCAGCATGTATACCAGGGTGTGCAGTGGATGCCAAGGTGGCTACGCACCTTGTCCTGTTCCGCATGGATGGATGTCCCATTTTTCTGCATGGACAAAGCTGGCTGCACCTCAGGCTTGTCCTGAAGTCTCAGGGCTATGCGTGGGACACAACCACGCAGGCTGTGCTCGCGGGCCAGGACTGCCTACTGGTCATGGCGACAGGTGGTGGGAAGTCCATCACATATCAGGTACCCCCCCTGGTTTCAGGCAGCATTGCAATCGTCATCTCACCCCTCATCTCCCTGATGGAGGACCAGGTAGCAGCTCTACAGGTGAGTCAGAGCATGAAAGTGATCTTGTAGGCAAGCTAGGCATGCAGTTTTATTCATGCTACAATATGGCGCAGGCCATCTACCCCACTAGCTTGCCCATAAATCATGGCCAGCATGCTGTTGTGTCTGGGGTGTGTGTGTTGGTTGCATCGTACGCCCATCATGACGCATGGATGCCTGCCGCGAAACAGGACCAGCAAGACCCCTTATAACTCCAACATTGATTTATTGATGGTTCTTGATGGTTCATGGCCATTGCAGCCATGCGGCTTGTGTCCATCTCGATGAGCATGCCAGCCAGCCTGTTCCAGGCTCTCCTGTCATTTCCACAGTTCATGAATTGAAGCATGTCTTGCATCACTCCATTCAGGGTGTGTGGGGGCAACATGCTTCGCTCAGGCTCTTTTCAACCCACTCCCCTGTTCATGTTGTCACCCCCCTCACTCGTATTCCCCGCACGTCCCCATGCCAGGACCCCTTCCATGTGCTCATAATGTCAGTGCGCCCCAAACACATGCTACATCAGGATAGCGTCCCAGAACTTGACTTGCGCAAGTACGGCCATGCCGCACAGGCACGCGGCATCTCCGCGGCCTTCCTGGGTAGCGCCCAGGGCAGCAGCCAGGTCAAGACGGACGCATGGGCCGGGAAATACGACTTTGTGTACTTCACCCCGGAACTCGCCAACCTAGCAGGCGACCGCCTGCGCGCGCTGCACGCACGCCGCCCCATCGGAGTCATCGCCGTCGACGAGGCCCACTGCGTGTGCGAGTGGGGGTTTGATTTTCGGCCCGAGTACTCTCAGCTGGGGGCGATACGGCAGGAGCTACCGGGCGTGCCAATCCTAGCGCTCACTGCCACGGCGACGCCAGCTGTGCAGGCTGCCATCATCAAGAGCCTGAACATGCGGCCAGGAGCCACGCGCAAGTGGGTGGCTAGCTGGCTGAACAGCGGCCAGTGGCACGGCAGCATGCAAGCATGGCTTGCTGGTGCTCGCTCAAGCCAGGCCAGCAGCCACTGCATGTGTTGGGCTGCGGCTTTAGCCTGTCTGCTTGTATCAGTTGCATGGCATGGGGTGGCTCGCATGGGCACGCACCCCTTGATGCATCCCTCGAAGTGAGTTGCTGCCTCTCGTGTGATCATGCCCCCTTCCAACACCCCGTGGTGCGGCACTTGGTGGGTGGGGCTTCCACAGGTTCGTCATGTCCTTCCAGCGGCCCAACCTGCGCCTGGCTGCGAGCAAGCGCGTGGGCGGCATAGGCGACGTGCTGCATGATGTGCTGGCCCGCAAGCAGGCGTCTGGACGGGCCGCGCCCTTTGGCCCCACCCTCATCTACGCCCTCACCACCAACCAGGTGTGCAGGTTTGGAGCAGCAAGGGGAAGGGACGTGGTGCTTGCGGCGCTGCATCCCTGCCCCTGCGCATTTGGCAGCGTTTGGCATTTGGAGGCCACGCAGCGGCTGATAGTGCTATGGCTCTGTTGTTTTTGGGGTAGAAGTGGCTGATGCCACACACACCGTACCGCGCACAGTCCTGCAAACAGCCCATCAACCTTCGCTTGGACGACCTGCATCTCTTCGTTCTTCCGCTGGCATGCACGGGGTCTTTAATTGGATCGGCTGGCACGTGTTGCTGAAGAGCACAACTCCAACCACCTGTGCTTTCCCGTCTGACGCGTGCTACTACTGTTCGTACCGCCAGGTGGACGAGATCGCTGAGTTCCTGGCGGACCCGTCACGCTTTGGGCCTTCCAAGGTAATGCGGTACCACGCGAAGCTGACGCCCACGCAGCGGCGCGAAGCACATGCCGCGTTCATGCGCGACGATGCCGAGGTGAGGGGGGTGGGAGTGGGAGGGATGGGGTGCAGGGTTGAGGATTGGGATGGGGTTCTTGGGAGGGGAGGCCCATGCCCTATCATGTATGGTTTAATGTTCTGCCTCAATCTCAGAGTTGGAAGAATTAGGAATGAGGAGGAAGGGAAGGGGGCCCGGGGTGGGGTGGGATGGAGTTGGAGGAGGTTAGAGGGGCCAGCAACAGCATTGAGCTGGGTACAGCACCGTGTGGCGCAGCTAGTCAGCACCATAGGCCACTCAGTGCCGGAGTCTCAAAGCAAGGCTCAACAGTTGCACCGCCCCACCACCACCATCACCGCCATTAGGGCCATGTTACCTGTGGCCATGCGTGCGAGTGACCACGCGTGTAACCCCCGGCGCCGGTGCACGGCCGCAGGTCATGGTGGCGTCCATGGCATACGGCATGGGCATCGACAAGCCCAACGTGCGCCACATCGTGCACTGGGGGGCTCCATCCAGCCTTGAGGCATACTACCAGCAGGCTGGCCGTGCGGGCCGTGATGGCGCGCCGTCCACATGCACACTGCTGTGGTCCGGACAGGACATACTGATCCATGACCTGCTTAACTCGGTGCGTGTACTGCGCGCATGGTTACATGCATGCATTCGGTCATCCAGCTCCGGCATGCAGATTGCCCTGCGGAACACTGTGCACACACATGGTGTGAATCATGTGTGGATTCACGTGTTTGTGTGCGCAGGGCAAGAGCGGCCAAGGGCGTGAAGCATATGACAAGGGTGTGGCCGCGATGAACACGTACTGCGGTACTGCACACTGCCGCCACGCGGTACTCACCAACTACTTCGCTGCACCTGGCAGCACAAGCGTGATGGCGCTGGAAGGGCCGTGCACGTGAGTCCCCCTGGGCGAGAGCCCCTGTTGTAACTCGCTGTGTACTGCCTTCTTGCTTGTCGGCCGCATCGAGTCCTGGCTGTGGAGTTTGGGGCAGCCCTGGTGGGGCCTGGCGATGGGCTGTGTAGATGAATGTATAATGATGCAGATGGTGTACCGTGAGCAGGTGGGCAGCAGTGGCATGTGCCTAATGTGTGTCTGACCACTGAGGTATCTGATACTGTGATAGAATCAAAGACCTGTTGCCATCGCCAATGATTTGTTGAGTCTTCTGCGTGCCAGCCCCAAGCCAGGCCTTAGGCCCATGTACTGGGGGGCACCCTTCCTGCCAGGCCTCCAGATTGCCGAGCCTCATGCCCACATGACACATGTGCACGGTGGTGCGCATGCGGCTGCAGCGGCGGGTGTGATTCCTGTGAGGCGCGTGCTGCCAACCTGATCACCACCAAGGATGTGGGGGTGGAGGTGCGGCAGCTGCTGGGCGCGGTTGCGGCACTCAACGGCTACTACGGCCTGGTGCGTTCAGGCACAGGCATACCACCCTACCCTAGGCAATTGATGCCCGCTAGAAGGTGCACCTCCTGGTGGGCGGGGGGTGGTTGTGCTAGTTGGTAACTGTCGGTTGAGGGTGCTACTTTGGCACTTTTCGCACTGCGCCGGACGAGCACTTGTGCTGAGAGCTGAGCAGCTGACGCGTACGCCGATACAGAGAGTAGAGGTGCACGCCAGAGTGGCATGCCTCTGCTGTTTTTCCTTTCCGTGCTGTGTGGTAAAGCATATTTGACAAATGTTTGCCTTGAGCCCGACAGGTCGCAGTGATCTGCTGCGTTTATGATGTTGATCTGAGTTGAGGCCTGTCTGGCACAAGGACAGGCCCATGCTGCAGCTTAAACTGGACCACGGGCCCCAGCAACTACTGGGTGGCTCATGCACCCGTGAGGTGTACAGCTACACCACCCCACCCACCCACACACACACACACAATCCACATTACTGCAACCACACTGCCTCGCGCTGCACAGGGCAAGGCGCTGCACACCCTGCGTGGCATGGGCGGCAAGAGCATGCCCGACAAGTTGAAGGCGAGCAAGTACTATGGCGTGGGCAAGGCTCACAGCGAGGAGTGGTGGAAGGGGCTGGCTGGACTGCTAGTTGGCAACGGGATGCTGGGCAACAAGTCTGTGAAGACCCCTGGGGGTGCCGCCTACAGTGCAGCCGTTCTCACTGGCAAGGGTGCGTGGAGCCGCCTGCGCTGCGCTGTGGATGTCCGTGTTCCTCTCTCTCTCTTTGTGCTGCCCTCCCACACCCGGCCCGTACCCTCGCACCCTCGCACCCTCCTTCTCTTGCATACTGCCGTGCTGTTGAGCTATGGCCGGCCGCTTTGGTTGCAACAGCACGCACTTTAACCGTGCAAGGGTGCTCTGGATGCGTTGCATGCTCTGACGTTTGCGCAAGTGTGCTTTTGGCGCTGGCTGTACCTGCCCAGTCAGCGCAACTGCGACAACCACACTGCCTCCATTGCGTCGCAGGCGGGGCGTGGCTGGCTGGCCGCGAGCAGCCGCTGGTGCTGTCACTGCCTGCGGCAATGAACCAGGAGGAGGCAGCTACTCGCAAGGCGGAGGAGGACCTGCGGCGCAGGGAGGTGGGTCCTGGCTGGCATTCGTACACCTGTCTTGTTGCTAGCTTGCAGTGGCTGCTGCCTTCTTGTGGGACGCCCGTGATGTGATGACCACTTGGGAACGAGCAAGCTGTGCAGCTGGAAAAGAGTTTAGGAGTGTGATCAGCGTACAGTCCTGATGTGCCACATGTATGCAATGCCGGCAATGTGATATGCACAGTATCTGAAGCGCGCGCGTGCACGCGTGTTGGTCGGTTGGTAACATCGTAATACGCCCGTCATGGCGCATGGATGCCTGCCGCAAGACAGAGATCAGCAAGATTCTTCATAGCTTCAAAAACCTTTCAAAATCTCTGTTTGTTAATGTGTTCGCGTTCGTGTTCTCTGGCGCTCTTCGCAGGCGGCCGCGCAGCAGCTGCAGGCAGCGCGTGCCGTGCGCAGCGAGGAGGTGGCCGAGTATGAAGCGCTGTGTGGCGAGCTGCGGGCCGTGCGCAAGGCCACAGCAGACGCGCTGGGCATTGTGGGTGCTCTGCTGCCTGTGCTGCCTGTGCTGCGTGCTGCCTCACCTTCCTCATACCACCCTCATTTCAGCGGCTCCAAAGCTCGAGAGCATATCGCAGCTGGGATCGTGGCAGCGCCAGTTGCTGTGGTGATGCGCAGCCTGCCGTGCAAATGCAGGCATTCAGGCCACAGCTGCCCACAGTGGCTGCTGCCCCTGACACTGCTTCTGGATGCTTCACAACCATTACCACCTCGCTCACCTTGTCGCCCTGCTGCCTGCCCTGTGCCTCACGCAGGCCCCAGACACGCTCGTCAGTGAGGGCACTCTGCTGCAGGTGGCATCCCTGCGGCCGTCAACACTGCAAGAGATGGGCCAGGTACGTTCCATTATGTGGGGGTTAGACTGAATTGCTGGCATGCCCACTGCCCACCAGTGCCCAGCTACAGTGCCTATGGAATTTCGGTGACCATGTCGATTTGCAGTAATCCTGCACAAGGTGAGCATGCATGGGTAGGGCTCACTATAAAAAGAATAAAATAACACTATGCACGCCAGTAATCGCAGCAGGCACCGAGTGCAGGCACGCAAGCTTGCCTAGTCTCTGCCCAACCGTACTTTGACGCTTGAAATGCATCCCTGGCCATGTTTGGTACCTTCCTGCTTCGCCCCTCACCCCCTGGCGCCTCCTGCGTCCCTTTTAAGGGCTTCCCCTTTTGAGCCACAAATGGCCTGGCTTGACTTGCACGCACACACCTGATTCGGCCTGGCTGGGCCTGGCTTGACTGCTGCATGCGCGCAGATCAGCGGTATGTCACAAGCGGCGATTGAGAAGTTTGGGTCTGTGCTGCTGGAGCGCGTGGTTGCCTGCGTGGCGGCTTCCATCCACCTCAAGCACTTGTCCGACTGGAACGCAGTCGCGCGCAACACGCGCATGCTGGCCGAGACGACCGGGCCGGAGGGCGCGGCACGGCCGGTCAGCGACGCAGCTGTCGCCGCAGCGCGCACGCTGTCAAATGGAGCCAAGGCCCCGGCCACTGCTGCAGCGGCCAAGTTCATGGTGCGGGCTTGCTGGGGGCCCGCTGCCGGGCTCCAGTATAGCTGGTACTGCTAATGCTGCCGCGGCACTCAGCAGCTTTGGCACCTTGCGCCGCTGCACCATGTAGCATGGTGTACATGTAGGACACCCCAAGGGACACACCATTCTGTGGGCCATCAAGCCCCAGCTGCATCATGCTGTGTGTGCTACGATCAATGGGGAGGGCGGCAGCAGGCCTGGCCTGCGTGAATGGGGCACGCAGTGCTTACTACCCGTGAATTGCCGAAACGAATTCAAACCATCGCATGGCCACATGGCCTGTGGGTGCAGGCGGGAGCGAGTGTCGCCGACATTGTGCGCGCCAACGACCGGCCCATCAAGCCCGACTCTGTCATCGGCTACCTAGCAGATGCTGCGAATGAGGGGCTGCCCATGGATTTGGTCAGGTGCGCACCGCCACCTTATGACCTTGCTTCTGCTGTGATGCACCATCTGGCCCCTGCCCCGAGGCCCCATTCTTGGCTCAGCACCCGCGCGCAAGTGCTCGTGCATCGTCCAGCAACAGCACCTGCTGCTGATGAGAACATATGCCCTACTGCCACGGTGATTCATACGCTGCTGCCACAATGAATTCATATTGTGAGCAGGCTGGCGCTTGAGGTGCGGCTGGATGCGGACGGGGCGCACACCATTGCTGCCGCCATTGAGGAGCGCGGCACTGCCGGGCTGCGTGCCGTGAAGGAGGGGCTGGACCCCTCAGTGGAGTACAGCCAGATCAAGGTGGTGGCTGCCATGATGGTCAACCGCTCGGTTTGGTTCTGCGCCGGGGGTGGTGCGAGTGCGACGGGGGGCTCAGGAAGCAGTGCCCCGGCCTCAGCTGCCACCTCCGGGGCGGCGTGTGTGCCCTCAGGGGCTACCCCTCGTGGCGGGCCAGCAAGCGGGCAGGTCTCAGGTGGTGTAGCTGCTGGGTCTGGTCGGCAGCTGCCGCCATCCCTTGCTTCTGGTGGTTCAGCAGGGGACCGGTCGTCTGGGGCTGCTGCAGGGCCTGGCTCTGGCTCGAGTGCTGGCGGCGATGTGGCCTGGAATGCACGCAAGCCTCTCACGCCCGCAGCCCAGAACGGGGCTGCGGCGGCTGAGGGGCAGATGCTGGGCAAGCGCGTGCTGCCACCAGCACTGGCACCTGCCGCCAAGCGGCCTGCAGCCTGAGCTGCTTTGAGCGTTGGGACCGGGGTTTGCGTGTGTTCACCCCTTTGTTCAGCAAGCCTGGGGTTGGACATGTCGCATGTGCATGCTGATACCAAGCTGGAGCATGTAGACAACTAGACATACGTTTGCTTGATGTACGCTAAGAGTCTTTTGAATGAGGGAGCTGACGGACTGGCATTGTTGGTGATGATGTTATTGTGCTGCAACTGAAGAATTGGCAAGGCTGGCCTGGCACACATGGGATACGGCTGAAACCGTGTTACGATGACTGAACTAGCCTCATTGCGCAGCAGCTGCGCATGCGTCTGCTGTACTACCCCCCTGCAGTCACAGCCAGACCCCTGCATGAGCATGAAAAAAGCGGCTCCCACATGCCTGCATACCTGGCCGAACTGCCCAGCCCGGGTCTGTGGGTACCCCACCCCTCCCACCTGCATCCACATCACATGCCACAAGCCACATTGCACACATGACATGACATCCATCCCGGCTCATGTCTGTTGTGTGTGACCTAGCTGGCTGCTGTCCAAGCCTCTGCGAGCACAAGCCGACCACGCCAACGGCCCCCGCCCACTCCGCCCGCGAGCCAGCGACTCAGCGGCCCAGCAAGCTGCCAGTCATGGCTATGCTCCGGCCTCTGCTGCCTGCTGTCAAGAGCTCAAGACATGTGCTCGTCCGCGCTGCAACCCCAAAAACGTTTGTACCCTGCCTAAGCCCCAGCACTCCACACAGCCAGCCAGCTTGGGACGACGGCTGCACCCTATACAGCTCCATGCGGGCTGCGCATGCCAAGCTGAGCAGGGTGACTGGAGGTAGGCCGAGCTGCGTGCACTGAGCCAGCGTTGAGGTAGGCATGCTGGTCCCTTACACGTCCACCGTGACAGGGC
>BDCZ01000007.1:256539-322788 GCA_001662365.1 Chlamydomonas applanata | reverse complement strand
AAGGGGGGGGGGGGGGGGGGGGGGGGGGGGGGGGGGGGGCGGCGTCGGCGGCACCATGCGTTGCTTGAATGGGAGCAGGCCCGCAGAATGGCGAGCACGGTGGCCTACACGCAACCACCCACCACGCGTGCCTGCTCCTTGCGGTTGGCCGCCAACAACTCCTGCAGGCGTGGGACGTCGTCTGTGCTCTCCACCTCCTCACGTGCCTCCAGCACCTGCACAGTGTGCAAAGAGATTCCAAAGATCTAAAAGAACCAGCAAGCAGTAGATTACCGCAAGGCAGGGACATGGCCATGGTGCATGGTTCGACTTAAAGAAAGCGAGCCCGCATGCATTCCTGGTTATCTGGTGCTTGTCTGCACGTCGCTCACCTGCATGAGGAGCTCAGGGTTGGTGATCGTGCGCTCGAACCCTTCGCCCACGTTCAGCCCCTTTTGCGTCAGCTGCGAGCGCACAGCATGCCACACAGTGAGGGCTGACACAAGCGCCTTCCATCACCTGCACACAGCCCTTGAACCATGTGCTGCGACAAGAGGCATCGCAGCCATGGAGCTTGTCAAGTTCTAGCTTGCTGCCCCCCCACCTGCTAACTCATGCGTCACGCGCAGACAAAACATGGCTCCTACAGCCAGTGCAGGACTTCACTGCCTCACCATGTAGTTGGCGCGTGACAGCGGCGAGCGCAGCACGCTGTATGCATGGTTGATCAGTGAAGCCTGCTGCGCGGCAAACGCGCGTTCTTCCTCAAGCTTTTGCACCACCTGCGACCAAAGATGCGCAAATCAGACGCACAGGCCGTTGCAGGCGTGCGTCAATCCTTATTCACTCAATGGTTGGCATACTTGGCTTGGTGGGAGCAGCATGCAGTGCACTCCCCACGTGGGCCTCAGTCGTGCGGCCCCCTCCCCCTGCCACCTACATACCTACACACCCCATCCCCTTCTCTTCCAACCCCACTGCCTTTCACTCATATCCTGCGTGCTTCCTGTGGCACATGCCTTATCGGGGTGCAAATGCCACTGCAGCAGCTTGTACTGGCGCTCCAGCTTGGTCAGATCCAGGTCAAACACCATGTTGGGCCTGCGTGGCGTGGATTTTGTTGAGCACATTATGCAATGCAATCTGCCTTGGTGGTGAGGCTGCTCACAAGGTTGCACATAGTGGGGTTGCATGGGATGGCATGCAGAGGCTGGCTGCATGGCCAAGGCATGAACTGTTCGCATGCATGGAAGGGCACGCACGCCTGCACCTACATGCCCAGAAGCTCAAAGTAATTGAGGGACGAGTCAACTGGCTGGATCTTTTCGCAGCCAGAGCATGCAAACGTGCCACGCTTGACGTGGTGCTGACAGCTCCAGCACTCCTTCTCAAGGTCCTCCACGCTGCCCGGCACCTTCTTCGCTTCTGGCTGTTGTTGCTGCTGCTGCTGTTGCTGCTGCTGCTGCTGCTGGTGGTGCTGCTGGGCGGTTGCCGCTGCAGCATGCTGCATCGCGCATGTGGATGTCAGGTGCATGCGCACGTACAGCGGCATGGTCGGGCCATGCATGATTGGCAACTGTGCATGCCAGCATGCCCAGGCTGCGCTGTGGCCTCCTAGCTGCGAGGAGCTTGCTGTCATGTGGGACATGTCCCGCGGCAAGCTGCATGCGCCTGCCTGGAATTCAGCCACAGGTTGTAGGCTTCGTAAAGCGGTCGCAGCAGTGCAGCATCTTGATACGATACTGCGCCACGCCTGCTGCATGGCGTGCGCTTAAGAATGTGAATTTAGCCCGAAGTGAGCGGTTCGTGGTGTGCGAGTGCAAGCTCTTGATATTTGACTGGCTATTTAATTAAAATTGAAGTTTTCCAAGCTCGACCGTTCATTTCAGATCATTGTACTGCCTTGCCACAGCCTCATCCAAGGGATTGCAAAACAGTTCAGCGCAGGGCTTACCAGCAGCTGCGATGTGTGAAAAGCAGCCATCACTGCGGGGAAATGCGCGGGCATGCTGTGTTGCGGCACCCTACCATGCGAGCATACGTGCAGAGCATGCTTGTTATGTGCGCAGATGCGCCTCTCGCAGGTGTGAAGCATGCTTCTGAGGTGCAACCACTGCTGTATGATCAGCTCCAGGGCGCTGCCACCCACAGCAGGCGGGGACATGCAAGGTGCACGAGCGCGTAGTGCGGAGGGAAATCTCGGAGGGTCCTTGGGCGCTTTGGAACATGACAATTCAATGGGTGGGCCGCAGGGTGGGCAGCAGTTAGCAGTTGGTGACACCAAGGAGGTGGATCTGTGCGCACTTTGGTCAAGGAAAGGCTGGTGAGCTGGCGCCAAGGTGGGTTGTACTGCGACAAGTGCACAGGCTGCTGAAGGCCGCCTACCTGCACGGTTGGGACTCGCAGCACGAGCAAGACGCTGAATGGTATTGCCGGTACCTGCAGCTCCAGTGTGGCCAGCTGCGCGAGGGGGACTCGTGGGGGTAGCTTGGCTACTCATCTCTTTAGCAAGAGCTGCAAGCAGCGGCGGCATTTCTGCTCAAAGGTGCACTCTAGCTGCAAGACAGGTCTGTGCATGCGCTCTAGGCCTGCAAAGGGACTAGCTGCAAAGGGGCTAGCTGCGAAATCGTCTGCTCCTGCCAACATGTCCCCCAGCCAAAAAGAGTGCCTGCAGGTCCATCTTCTCCCGCTCGGAGAGGCTTTGTACATCAGGGTGAGGCTATGAGTAGCGTATTGCACTCGATACGTTTGGTGTCCCGTAGCATAGTATTTGCGCACCGCACGCTGGGTCGCAATGGCGCCCAAGAAAGCAAAACAGCAGCAGCAACAACAAGAAGCAAAGCCTCCACCTGAAGAGCCGCCAGCTCAATCAAAGGAGGAGGACGCAGACTCTGATGATGACTCTGGCAGCGATGATGAGGCAGAGCCTGGGTTAGAGGGGAGCAACCCGCAGGGAGCAAGCACTCCTGGCGCGGGAACCGGCGGGAAGAAGAAGGTGCAAATGATTATGTGCATCGCAGCGCATTGCATGGACGCCTGGAGGCACTCCGACCTGAACGCAGTTGGTGCTACAATCGCGCCTGCTCGTGACGCAGAAAAAGAAGAAGAAGGGCAAAAAGAAGAAGGGAGGCGCAGGCGGAGGCGATGCAGCAGCCTCAAGCTCGGCGTCCCTAGCAAGCACAGCCAGCCAGCCCAAGATTGATAAGGCAGAAGCAGACAAACGGTAAGCGCTATCAGAATTACGTCAGGCTTCGGCTTCCGTATTTCCCATTTGAGCACTTGAGAGACGAGACGTGCTCCTCTTGCCCACAGGTTCAATGCAGCATTACAGTCAGTAAAGAGCAATGATGAGATGTGGATCAAGCTAGCAGCCAGCGGCGTGCAGGATGCCAAGCTGAAGAAGGTAGGAGCGAAGTTGTTGCATGCATGGAGGCGGGGCTGCGTGCATTGCCATCAGGGGAGTTGTGGATGATTCTGCTTTGTGCGTGCCGTTCAAATGCTTGCCCATGGATGCATCACTTTGCAAGCCCATGCATGTGCATGCACACCAACATGCGGCATGCTGCACCCTTTCACATGCCTTCGCAGCTGCTGGAGCAGCTCAAGAGCAACAACAGCGTCACGTCGTTGGATTTATCCCAGAACCAGCTCTCGGATGAGGGCGCACAGGTGGGGGCGATGCGCGTCCGTTGACGATCGTCCGTACTCGGTAAAGCCGTCAACGATGCTGCGATGCTTTGGGTTGCTCGCAGGCGCTTGCGTCGGTCCTTGGCGTGAATGGCGCGCCAGAGCTGATCGAGCTGGACCTGCGGGAGAACAACTTCACAAGCCAGGGCCTGAACGCACTGGTGAGGCTGACAGCCAGTCAGCCTGGGGTGGCCGCAAGCACCAGACCAGGTGTCTGCTGGCGAACGCAGGCAGCGTGGGCAGCAGCGTGGACACAGGTGCCAGGCTTGCAGTGCAGGCCCAGCAGGCACATGCTGGCTGGGAGCACGCGCCCGTCACCTTGCATCACAAGCACACACTTTAATGCCCATGCACGCACCATGATCCGATGATCCCATGATCCCCACGCATCACAGGAGGGCCTGAAGAAGCTGCGAAAGGTGCTGGAGGTGAAGACAGGCAGCATAGAGGCGCCCGAGCCCCCAGCGGCTGTGAGGAAGAGGGACGGGGCGGGGCCGGGCGGGCCGAGGGACCTCAGGGACATGGCACGCGGCCCTATGTTCCGCAAGTACTTCCAGACAGCTGATGACGACGATGACCCGGGGCTCACTGACACGCTGCCTGACACAAGTGTGGACCCAGATGAGCTGTGGGCCAAGGTGCGGCGCCGGAGGGAGGCGGCGGCGGCGAATGCGTTGCGCACTGTGCGTCGAGGGGTAGCTGCATGAGCGGCGGGCAGCGGGCGGGCGCGCCAGCCACAGGGGGCAGTTGCGAACCGAGCGAGTTGGGAACCACTGGAGCTGATGACACGGGGCGGTGAAAATCATTCCGGCCGCGCACAGGCCACGGCGTATGGTCGTGTGTGGGAAGCATGCGGAATGCGCCATTGCATGCCCCTCATGGCTCTCAGTTGTGCTGCACCAATGTCACCTGCAACCGCAGATTGACAGCTTGGCGGCAGGCGGGCAGGCGAACATCCCAGCGCTGTTGCAGCCGCTGCAGCAGCTGGCCATGGTGCTGCGGCGCGAGCTGTCGACGCTGGGGGGCCCCAACACGGATGCGATGGATGGGCAGCGGCCACACATCAAGGCATGCCTCAGCCACCTGCACACCCTGGAGGAGCTGGCAGGGTTAGTACCACGCAAGGTGGTTGCGCAGTACAGCAGAGATTTCCAGCCCGCGGTGGGCAGCCACCGTGTGTGGACAGCTGAGGTGGTGGCACAGCTGCTGAGCGCAGGCAACACCGTGATCGACCGGCTGCTGGCAGCGTCCAAGTTGCCGCTGCAGCTGCTGGCGCTCGCGCTGCAGCGGCCGCTGTGCTCTACGCTGCACACGCGCGCGCTGCGCATGCTCAAGAGCATGCTCGCGTCGCGCGTTGAGGGCCTGTACATGCCGCTGTTCCTCTCCGGCTGGGGGGCGGATCTCAAACTGGAGGCCTCTGACGACCTGCTGCCCCCGCTACCCGACTTACTGGCACAGCATGGTGCGCAGGGTGCCCCAGGAGTCAGAACAGTTGCAGGGCGGTTGCAGGGCGGCTGCAGCACGCTTGCAGGATGGCGCAAGCCTGCTGGCACTGGGGAGGAGGGGAGCGCATGGGAGCATGGGCATGCATGGCAAGGATGAGGGCAGCAGCGGGGGTGGTTGCTGGGCCCAATGCAACGGGGCCCCAAACCGAGCCTGCACATGCACTAGATCCCGTCCTTCTAACTGGCCAACAAACATGCTCGTCTGCCGCCACCACTCCTTCCCGCTCGCAGGCACGGATGCAGTGGGCGTTGTGAGCGGTCAGCGCTCCCCTCGCATGGGCTTTGTGCTCGAGGCGTCTAAGGCCCTGGCAGCATGCTGCGACGAGTCCAATGACACCCACAACGCAACAGTGCGGCGCGCGCTGGGCGCATCCCAGGCGTGGTCCAAGTTTGCGGAGGAGGACGCAGACCCAGACGCGCAGGGCGCGCTGCACGTGCTGTGCGCGCAGCAGGAGGGCGACCTGGGGGGCCCACGAGCTGTGCGCACCATCATCAACGGCTCCACTGAGCTGGCAGAGCTCACGGGCGGGGGCCTGATGTCAGGGCCGGAGATCATGGCACTGCTGCAGGGCATGGCGGCTGGGTGATGCCCAGTGCCCAGATGTGATGCCCGGTGTGATGCCCAGTCGAGTGTGCATGTAGGGGCGATGGGCGCGGTGTGATGCGTGGAGATGGCAGCGTGTGCTCGTCTTGCCCAGCAGTGTGCCCTCGGCACAGGGCTGCAGCTCCGGCACTGCGGTCCTGCGGGGCGCATGGCACGGCGGCGCTGGCTGCAAGCATTGGCGCGGCTCAGGGCTGCGCCGCTGGTAGCTTGCACCGCAGCCGCAGGGCCTGGCATGATGCTGGCTGCTGGGGAGGTACTCAAAATGTGCGGGGTGCAACAAGCGCTGTGTGCAGAAGATGCCGCCTGCCTGCCCATGTGGCTGGGGCGGTACTCAAGATGAGGCATGTTGCCCGCAGTGCACTGAACATGGGCAGCATGTGCGGCCTTCGCACTGGGGCAGGCTGTAGCGCCCTCACCAGCAGTTGGCAGGATCAGCATGGCAAGCATTGGATCTGGCATGTATCCATGTACTAGAAACGCAATGGGGGGGGCAGCCGCTCATATGGCTTTTCAATTGGTCTGAAACGTGGCCTGGTCTGTTGTGGTGGTGGTGCTGTTATGTGGTCAGCCATTGGTGGGTGTTACTCAAGGTCGCATGTTTGTGAATCATTTGGTACGTCGGGCAAGCTGGTTCCAATCCTGTACTGCTGTGGTACATTGTCCAAGGCACATGTGGTACTTGATGCCCTGCAGCATGACCACAGGGAGGTTGGCCAGCGGTTGAGCAAAGATGAGTGTGAGAGACCATGTGCGAGCGCAGACACAGTAAGAGGTGTGTGATGCAGAGTGAACATACGTGGGGTTTTTACAACAGCAATTGCCACCAGCTGACGCCAGGACGATCTGGAACTTGTTAGTACACATGTACTAGGTACAACGGAGTGCATCCACCTGTGACTGCAGTGGATTGCGTTGATTGCGTGCATGTCTGTATTTCCAGGCCGCAACATATCTGGGGTGCGGCAGGTATGCATGCAGCAGCTCACACGTGCACTCTGTGGAGCGGGTTGTGATCACTTGCTAAAGTCTTTGACCTGCCCAGCCCTGCCGCACACCAGCAAGTATGATGCATGGAGGGTTGACGGCAGGCCGGCTGCCGGAAACAAAATTCTTTTGGGACCACAGACTGATGGCATGACATGAAGCAATGCCCTCTGTAACAGCTTCTATGGCCACCCGGTCTTGTGAACTATACCATACCATTGCAGCTGTGTGCCGTGTTCCTCACTGTTCTAGGTGATCTGAGAAAGTGGCTATCATTACAGTGGGATCATTCAATACATCGCTCGCTGGAGCGGCAAGGAAGTACAACAACACACAGGGCCAAAACCATGCCATGAACATGCATGGGCTGCACATGCAGTGGCGAATCGGCCATCTGCACTGCAGCCCGATGCCATAAATGCGGCATGCACGGGCTCAAAACCATGCTGCATGATGAGTGCCATGCAGCAAACGTTGGTAGTCATGTAAGTCAGCAGTTTTTCTAGCTGCCCCCTGGTCCCCTGGGTCATGTGACATCACGCACTGGTGCTAGGCAATGGGGCCTGACTGGCTGTCTGGTCTGTCTGCTGGTCTCAGGAGACACCCCCGCAGCCCCAACAACTAGCTATGGACCTGCACTGGCAATCGCTGACACTCATTCTCGCTGACGCTCAGCCAACCTGCTGCCGCCCCGTGCGCAGCCAGGCAACTCGTGCACACCGCACATGCCCACACAGGCCACACCCAAGGCGGCTCAGAAGGGAGGAGGACTGGCAGGGGCCAAACCGCTGCCACGCCGCTGATACACAGCACAGCAGTGGCACCGCCGGCCCCTGCTGGCCCTGCTGCCTGGACGCGGGTCAAGCACTTATGACCCGCACATCAGGCATGCGTCCTTGTTCTCTAGTGAGCACACCATGGCCGCCATCTGGCGCTCACGCTCTGCCTGTGCATCAAACTGCGCGGCGAGCTTGGCGCCGTCCAGCTTGGCAGCGGGCTTGCTGGCCGTGGGCGTCACGGCGGTGGGTGTGAGGTCGGGCGCGGTGGCGGCGGCCTTTGTGATTGAGTTGGAGCCTGCGGATGCGGCGGCCTTCTTCTTGAGCGCTGTCTGGTCAACGGTGAACTGGATGGCGTCCGCAGCGGCGCTGCAGGAGTGGTTGAGTAGCGTTCAAAGTTAGATAGTCTGAGGGTTAGGGCGCAGAGTTATAGGGTCTGAGGGTGACGTGCAGGCCACTGGCTGAGCAGCGGGACCAACAACAACAACAACACCGCCAGCGAAAGCAGGTGAGCACAGCACACTACAAAGCAAGGCAAAGCACCCCCACAATGACTAAATGTGTGTCACGCTGCCCGGCTCCAGAACACAGTGCAGCCCAATCCAAGGGTCCTAAGAGAACAGCAGTGAGGGCAGCCACACACCGTGTGCGCAGGTAGTACATGCCGGTCTTGAGGCCCTTCTTCCACGCGTAAAAGTGTAGGGACGTGAGCTTGCCGAAGTTGGGGTCCGGCATGAACACGTTGAACGACTGGCTCTGGTCGATGAAGGCCCCACGATCCGCGGCCATGTCCACCAGCACACGCTGCTTGATCTCCCACACCGTCTTGTACAGGGAGCGCAGCTCATCAGGGATGTCCAGAGCCTGGACTGACCCGTTGGCCGCCACCAGCTCGTTCTTGATCTCAGGGTTCCACAGGCCCATGCGGTACAGGTCGTGCAGCAGGTGCTGGTTCACGACCGTGAACTCGCCCGACAGCACGCGGCGCACGTAGATGTTGGAGGTGTAGGGCTCAAAGCACTCGTTGTTACCCAGAATCTGGGAGGTGGATGCGGTGGGCATGGGCGCCAGCAGCAGCGAGTTGCGCACGCCGTTGGCGGCAATGTCTGCGCGCAGGCCAGCCCAGTCCCAGCGGTCCGAGCCCTTCATGCCCCACATGTCATGCTGCAGCACGCCCTGAGACACAGGGGAGCCAGGGTATGTCTCATAGGGGCCCTCCTTCTTGGCCAGCTCCATGGACGTCTTCAGGGCCGCGTAGTAGATGCACTCAAAGATGTCCTTGTTCAGCTGCTGCGCCTCAGGCGAGTCAAAGGGCATGCCCAGCAGCAGGAACGCGTCAGCCAGGCCCTGGACCCCGATACCAATGGGGCGGTGGCGCAGGTTGGAGCGCTCGGCGGTCTTCACAGGGTAATAGTTGACGTCGATGATCTTGTTCAGGTTGCGGGTCACCTGCAGGTCGGCATTGGGAAACAGAAGTCGTGGTGAATGGCAGTGCTGTCAACATGGAGCGACTATTAAGGTATGTCTGCATGCCAGGGCCCGAGTATGCTCTTGCAGGTCAGCTTTGGGAAGCGAAAAACATGGAGTGGCAATAGTGATGTCTGATGTGCCACAGGAGGTGCAGCCAGGCAAGCCTGCAAGGTACAGCGACATGCCCTGCCACTCCCACCCCCACCTGCGTCGTGACCTCGGCCAGCTTGTCAAAGTCAAAGAAGCGGTTCTCTGCGTCCAGGGAGCCCACCAGCTTCTTCGCCTCGCGCCCGGGCTCGCTGCCCTTCTCCTTGACAAAGCGCGGCAGCGCGATGGACGCCAGGTTGCACACTGCAGTCTCGTCCTCGCTCGTGTACTCCACGATCTCAGTGCACAGGTTGGAGCACTTGATGGTCCCCAGGTTCTGCTGGTTAGACTTGCGGTTGCACGAGTCCTTGTACAGCATGTACGGGTTGCCCGTCTCGATCTGCGCCTCGAGGATGGCGAACCACAGCTGCTGCGCGCGCACGACCTTGCGTGCGCGACCCTCCTTTTCGTACCTGTGGAGCAGGCAGTCCAGAGTGCAGGGTTTACAGTCTGCCAGGTGCACAGTCATGTTCATGTGTTCCAGCAGCAGCTCCCTTCAGAGGCATTCCCAGTGTGTGCCAAGCCGCGAGGTGGACACAGCACTTGTGGTGCAGTCAACATGCATGCCACCCAGCGATTGCTCCAGACATCAGTGTAGCCTAAGCCATGCAGCAATTCGTCGCACTCACTTCTGGTACAGCGCGTCGAAATCCTTGCCCCAGCAGTCGGCGAGGCCAGGCGCCTCGTTGGGGCAGAACAGGGACCAGTCCTCGTTGTTCTCCACACGCTCCATGAACAGGTCATTGATCCACAGGCCGTAAAAGAGGTCACGCGCGCGTGCCTCCTCCTTGCCGTGGTTCTTGCGTAGGTCTAGGAACTCAAACACGTCTGCGTGCCAGGGCTCCATGTAGATAGCAAAGGCGCCCTTGCGCTTGCCACCACCCTGGTCCACGTAGCTGCGCAGGGAAAAGGGAGGGAGGGTTCAGGGTGCATGCCACAACGGGCGCAGGACTGCACACTCAGCACAGGGCAACCGCATGCAAGCTGAAGAACAGGGAGTGCTGATCGCATAGCAGGTGCTCATCAGGTAGTTAACGGCTGGTGGCTGAGCTGGGGCGGCAGCTGGCACCGGGACCACAAAAGGGTGCGGTGTCAAACCTAGCAGCAAGCACACCCATGGCTCCACGCACATACCGGGCAGTGTCATTGAAGACGCGCAGCATGGGCACAACACCGTTGGAGGTACCGTTGGTGCCGCGGATGTACGAGCCGGTGGCACGTATGTTGTGGATGGAGAGGCCGATGCCGCCGGCCGACTTGGAGATCACAGCACACTCCTTGAGCGTGTCATAGATGCCGTCGATGGAATCGTTCTTGGCACACACCAGGAAGCAGGAGGACAGCTGGGGGCGGGGGGTGCCGGAGTTGAAGAGGGTGGGGGAGGCGTGCGTGAACCAGCGCTCAGACATGAGGTGGTACGTGTTGATGGCGGCATCGATGTCATCCTTGTGGATGCCCACGGCCACGCGCATCAGCATGTGCTGGGGGCGCTCAATGACCTTGCCGTTGATGCGCAGGAGGTAGGAGCGCTCCAGCGTCTGGAGGCAGGGTGGAGAGTTGGTACACACAAACAGTAGCCGTCAGGCTTCGGGACGCAGGCATGTCTGTACAACGCTGTGTTTTAGTACTAGTAGCCGTCAGTTGCGCCAGTACAGCCTGTGTGGCTGGGTCTGTCTGCCCCAGCTGGCAAGAACAGCTCACAGCTGCTCCAAGGCTCCTGTTGAAGCCGCTACCGGTGCTGGCAACCATGCACCCGCTCAGTGTGCAGCTAGCCTGCCAGCCGACGGACCTTGAAGCCAAAGTAGTCATAGTCAAAGTCACGATCGTAGCGGATCTCGTTGTCCAAGCGCTCAGCGTTCTGCAGGTCACATGTCCGGTCAAGCAAGCAGGCGCACAGTCAGGCACAGGCATTATACAGCGCCTGGTGTGTGTAATTTGGGGCTGTGGGTAGGGAGGTGCAAAACAGTTGATCGGTGCCAAGGATTATGTTCATCGATGATGCCATTAAGAAGTTCACTGGACCACCAAAGTTGCCTCCATCAAATTTTGAGTCCAACGCAGCCATGGTTGTAGAACTATGGCTGCGCCGGACTCAGAGCCTGACGGATGCGGCCCATGCAGCCCAGCCGGATGCTTGTAGCGTCTGCGGCTGCATGGTGCGAGGCTGCATGGTGCGCCATGCAGCCTCCTCCTGCCGCTGTGCCTAAGCCCCCATGCAGCTGGCCACACACCTCCATGATTAACTTGTACACATCCTCAGCAATCAAGGGCGCTGGCTGACCATTCTTGGGGTTCACATGGATGTACATCATCTTGGCGCTGCGAGGGCACAACCAGGGCGTGCATTGTCAGCCGCAATTCAGCGTGAGTTGAAAGCAGCATGTAGGGCGTACCTCTCCACGAAGGACTTGGTTGTGTTCTTGTGCAGGTTGGAGACGGCAATACGAGCAGCCAGCTGCAGAGCACAGACAGCAAGCCAGGCGATCAGCATTTGAACGTGGCTAATCACAACATAAGCAGCAGCAGCGGCGCTTACAATGGCGTAGTCGGGGTGGGTGGAGGTCAGGGCCGCAGCTGTCTCTGCCGCCAGCTCGTCCAGCTCGGAGGTGGTGACGCCCTTGTAGACGCCCTGGCACACCTTTTGCGCCACCATCACCTGGTTGGCGCGGGGCACGGACACCGTCTGAGCCTTGAAACATACCATTCAAACATGGGCAGCATGCGCCTCCAGCCCCAGCAAGCACACGCTGCTATTCCCATAGCTAGCATATGCCGCTACGGCTCCAGGCCTCGGCTGCTGCCTTGGCGGGAGACAGAAGGGTGCTGCCTGTGCTGTGCTGAGGACCACGCATGGCCCTGCACACCTACCGGGTCGCAGAAGTCAGGGTTCAACCCATAGCTGAGTTTGGTGATGCGGGCGGTGATCTTATCGAAGTGCACCTCCTGCTTGCGCCCATCGCGCTTGATGACAAACATTGTCGAAGCTGCTCCCTCCTGCCGTGACCAAGGATGAATAGGGGTGCCGCCTGCTTATAGCACGGCCTGTCGCACACCCGAGTGGTATCTCCGGCTTGACCTGAGGCTGTTCAGTTCAAATGTGTTTGACAGAGAATACGCGGGACAATCCTGCTACAAGCCTTCCAACACTGCCTTCGCGTAAACAGGACTGCTATGTGCGAGCTGTCGCATTTCTTGGTGTCACCTCTCTTCTTTCTCACCTCATTCATGATAATTGCTGACGTGACTCGTGACGCCCCGCCTGCCGACGAAGACCACACAAATCGCAGCACCAGGGCCGTAGGTCCTGCTCCCAGGCCTCGGGGTCCAATAATGGAGAATCTTGGTAGCATGCATGCATGCATGCATGCATGCAAGCGAGGAAAGGTTGTGCAAGCGGTGCATACGATGCTGCCTGCTGGGGCAGGCACCCAAGAACGCAGACAGCTGTAGTGCTGAGCATTCATGGAGACCAGTCTCAACACAGCATCGGGCAGGAGCGCAGCCACGCACCACAACTCGCGCCGCATACATGTTTAACTCGGAAGGAAGCAGTCAGTGCGCCCTGGCACAAACCCCTAAACACCTTATTCTTCAGCACCCTCCAGCAGCACACCCTTCAATCAACCCTGCTCTAGAGCAACAGTGCACTACACAACCAAAGCCTCCACCTAGCTCCACGCACTCCACCTACCTCCACAAACGCCTTCCGTCATCCCCGTCACCACACAAGTCCAGTTAAGAGCTGGCTCTTGCTGGCCACGCCGATCAAGAGCAATCCATTCAAAAGTGTGTCTGGCCCAAGGAGGTAGTGCATGCATGGTCCGGCAACCGCGTGTTCTTCGGCGGCCTGAGTAGGTAATGCTGGACCAGGTGCTCATCCACAGCAGCACGCGCACCATGCTCGCACGCCGCCTGGCTCTGATGTGCAAGGCAACGGTCAGCCTCATCCACCACCGAGTCCACTACCGCAGTCCCAAAGAACCTGGCAAGGCACACGGCAGGACGAGGGCACATGCAAACCAGCCATATCTGCACCTTCCGTTTCGTGCACACAGTATGGGCCTGTGGAGCATCCAGCAGACTGCATGGCGGGCACAAGCTACTAGTCAGTAGACTGGGAAAACTTTCATGTGTAAGTGCAGCATAACGCAGCATAGCTGTTTGTTCTTTAAATCTACAATTGCCGGCTCCTGTCAACGGCCAGTGCCATGCCTGTTGCTTGCCCTGTGATCGCGGGGCAGAGCAGGGCGTCAGGCAGTGCAGCAGCGCACCTCAGCTGTGCTTCCCCGCGCTCGCTAAGCAGGCATGAGCCGCCGTGCAGGTCACACATGCCTGGGAGCCCTGCACATATGCCCCGATCGCTCTGCGCAGCACACCAAGTCATCAAACGCATTCCATGTTATGTTATCCTTGCAAAGGTCGCTTAGCAAGTTAGCAATGGTGCGGCACGCAGCACCTGTAATCATATCACGTGTAAGAAGCAAGTGCCTAACAAGACTGACACGTGACAGGTAGGATTGACGCAGTGAGCAAAGGAGGTGACCGCAAGGACCCACCTTGCCACGTCTGTCACATGCGTACAGCAGCTGCTGGCCCAACTGCTGGCCCAGGCAGCAGCCCCACACCTGCATGCAGCGTCGCCGCACAGGCACACACCACCTCTATGGATCCACACCAAAAGCAGGGGAGGGCAAGTTGGCTGCAGCATGAAGTCACTCTCAGACGAAGACATGAGGACATACAGTGCCATGGATTGCCAGTGCAAAGCTGTGCAAAGTGATGCACCATTACCAGATGCAGAACGCTGCACACGCACGGTATCAGTATATCAGCTGTTAAGTACCTGTGGATAAAATTTGAAGTACTTGATGAGATAGTCCTGCCGCTGGGCATGACTCATGTCTGCATAAAACCGGGCCGTGCACCCTAGCTCTCCACTGGCTGCGACTGTTGCGTTTGGGTGCCACAATCCCAGTTGCTGCCATAGCGGTGGCGTGGGCACAGCAGCAGCAGCAGCAGCAGCAGCAGCAGCAGCAGCAGCAGCAGCAGCAGCAGCAGCAGCATGGTCCATCGTGTTCCGACCTGTTGCTGCTATGCTTAGATCACTGCTGCCATGGATCCCTCTGCATCCAGCGGTGCCGGTGCCTGTGCTGCCGTCTGTCTGACTGTTGCCTGCCAACAGCTTGCGTACAGGTGCACCACGGCTGCGATGACCGTGACCCACAAAGGCGCAGCCCTTGTGTTCCTCGCACTTGTGGCGTGAAACTGGATTCAGGCTCGCGCAGAAGGTTTGGGTGTAGGCCTGCATGGCATGACAGGGCTGTGATGGTCAACGCTGCCCAGGGGTCCCGCTACCAACCTATGTACCTGTCAGTACAGTGCATGTGACATGTGCCAGGGAATCAGGTGTAGTGGTCCAGGCGCATGACCGCGGTCTCTAGAAGGGTTGGCCACATGGGCAAATCACAAAGCATCTGACATGACATCATGCAAGACGATGGCCCACCGGTGATTCCCTGCAGAGCCATGACAGCCACATGAGGGAGCCGCGCGCCACACATGCTGCCCCTTGCCGTGTGCATTGGCTGGAGCCGCATCGCGCGTCCTGGCTGCAGTGCACGGTCAGTGCACGCTGGTGGGCTGTCAGGCGCGCAGCGAATGTGCTGACTTCTGCGCTGCCATGTCCAAACAGGCTGCTATAGTAGGTGGGGCCACAGCGCAGGGTGCCGAAGCGCCACGAACAGTGGGGCAGTGCGTGCGCACTGACAACCGCTGCTATGGATGCACAAGTCAGGAAGGCTATGGGTAACATCTCAGTAGCAGGCTCTTGGCCCCCTCCCTCCTGTCCTGTATTGCGCGCGTGCTTTGATGCACCATCATGCCTCGCCGGTTCCGGAGCCTTGTACATGGATGACAGTACGTCAAGTCTGCATTCATTGCGCTTCACGACAATTCTGTTGTCACCGCCAGCTCAACACAGTGCAAGCGTGGCTCAGCACAGTGCAAGCGTGGTCAGCCAGGCAAACAACCGCGTCAAATGGGCTGCGCGTAATGAACAGACTGAAACTCGCCCTTGTTGCGGCTCTGATCTTGGTGGCATGTGCTGACAAAGCCAAGACGACCCAAGACGACTCAGTGGCAGGTCCAACCGTGCTGGTACAAAAGGATGGCCACACGCAACAGGTGGACGACAATACCAAAGATCCCAGTCCTCCATCACCGTTTGAGGCACCAGGACCACCCTCAGTTGCAGCAATACTGACTGAGAAGCTGGACGATGCGCTCAAGAAAGAGTGCGTAATGTGCTTGGGAGCACGATGCGAATGGATGGTGGCCCTAGTTGTCACATGACACTGGCATTTTTGTTCTGCAGGTTCAAGTCAGAAGGGGAGACCAAGGATAAGAATCTGAACCAGCTGCTGAACGAGACGCAGTCACAAACGGAGCAAGCCCAGGCATCGGAAGTGGTGGGTGTCTCCATGCATGGCAGCATGGCTGGCATGAGGTGCCGGCATGCCACAACAGCTCAGCGGCGCACGCACTATCCAAGCATGCTTCAAATGCAGTACGCTCGATGGTCTGCAACCCCTTGTGCAGGCCAAGATTGAGAGCGTGGTGCGCATCACATCAAAGACAGATGGTCTCGCTGGTGGCAGTGACGGCAACAGCACTGGCACGTCAACACAGGATGGGCTCAAAGCAGTGGACATCCCTCCTGTGGACCGTGCAGTAGCCGCAGATGGGGCTGAGTTCGTGCTCAGCAAGCCCAGGTGCGCATGGCAGCCGCCGGGGGCATGAATGCGAGTGGGACACCTCAGCGCTTCAACACGCATGGGGGCCGCGGCCTGATCGCGGGGGGTACAACCAGCCCCTGTATCTCGCTCACCCCCCGTCCCACGGCCCCCCCTCCCCTCCCGCCTGTTTGTATGCGCGCACGGGCGCGCACACACGCTGCCACGCGTCCGTGCCCCTGTTGACATGCGCATAAGGCAGCAGGGGGTGGTGCTCAGGCGGTACTGCAGCTGGATGTGTGTTGAGGGGCATGAATTGATGCTGGTGATTTGCTGGTGCATAGATGGATACCCGTTGGAATTGGGGATGCCTCTTACCAAATGTGACTGCACTGGATGCGTGTCTGATACCGTACTTGATATCGTCCACTGTTCAGTCTGTACTGCTGACTGTCCTGTTTACAACTCTGGTCACAAATATTCCGCGACCCCCATCCCACTCATCCCCACCTCCCCCAACCTGCCCGCAGTGACGGCTCCACTGCATCCCTCACCATGGACCCCCAGCTCATAGCAGACCTCACCACATTGCTGTGTGCGTCAGCTGTGTTTGGCACCACTGCTGAGGCCATGGCCATGCCCACCATGAACGGTTACTTGGTGGCGGGTGCAGTGGTGGGTGGGGGCGCGCTGCTGCACATGCAGTGCTTGGCACAGGGCACGGGGCACTTGGGGGCTGGCTGTTGAGGTGCTACCGTGGGCCTCTGCAGCTGGAGGATGTGGGGGGTTGTGGCTGAGACCAGCCTACAGGCCCATCGCTACAGCCGCCAGTGCCATGTCAAATTTGGCAGGGGGTTCTGGGATTAAGGCTGGCACGGCAGGTGGCTGCTGGGCACACATATAGCATCCTGTCGGGCTGTTGCACGCAAAGCACCCCTGTCCATCCGCATCCAGGAATCAAAGTGGTGAGGTGCCCATCTGAGTCCCCTTGATGCTGGGGTGCAGCCATGCGGGTGTGCACAGCGTGGGCTTGGACTCATTCGATCATGCTCCATGCCGGTTGACTGGTGCGACTTGCGCGCAGGTGGGCCCTGGCGGGCTGAACCTGATCAAGGAGCTGGTTCAGGTACAGACGCTGGCGCAGCTGGGTGTGAGCCTGCTGCTGTTTGGGCTGGGTATGGAGCTGTCCCCTGCGCGGCTGCGCGCGACGTGGGGCGTGGCGGTGGTGGGCGGCACGCTGCAGGTGCGGGCTGGAGACGTGTGTGCACAGCGGAGCGCCCTGTGCTCTGTCCCCTTGTGTGCATCTGTTTCGAAACCGCAGTGGCTGGTGGCATGGCGACTGAATGATCTGTGCATGGAACTGTGACGCTTGGGCTGGGCTCAGTGTGAGCACGTGCAGAGGTGTTTGCTGCGGACCAAGACCCTGAGCTGCGCCGCCCTCCCTGCACGCTGCAGGTGCTGCTGGCCATGGGTCTGGGAGCCTTTCTGTGTGGGGTGGTGCTGGCGGTGCCGCCATCAGCCGGAGCATTTGTTGGCGCACTGCTGGCCATGAGCAGCACCACGATTGTGGTCAAATGCTTGGAGTCAACGCGGTCGACCGCCACATTGTTTGGTCAAATCACAGTGGGCACGCTGATCACACAGGACATGCTAGTGGGCTTCCTGTTTGCACTGGCGCCGCTGTTCAAGCCAGCCTCAAGCACGCAGGCCCCAAGCCGCGCTGCAGAACAGAAGGGGCTGGCAGTGCTGCTGGTGCTGGCGGTGCTGCTGAAGCTGGCAGCTACGCTCCTGGTGGGCTGGGTGGTGGCGCGCACACTGCTGCGCGCGGGCATGCGCATGCTACGGCGGTGAGTTTGGCGGGCTGGGGCCGTGCATCAGGGTCTAGGTCACCATCAAGCAATGCTCATGTCATTGGCACCAGGCATTGCACCGCGTGAAGGTCTACAGTGCGTTGGACGTCCACATGTGCCGCAGCACACCCAAGGCAACAGCGGGCTGTGCTGCCCTCCCCTCATGCATGCAGGCACGGCACGCGGGAGCTGAACCAGCTCATGCTGTGCGCGTGGTGCTTTGCATGCGCGTGGTGCTCGGGGCATGTGGGCCTGAGCAGCGAGCTGGGGGCGTTCCTAGCAGGAGCCATGGTCAGCATCAGTGGTGCTGGGGGCCCTGTGGAGCGGACACATACAGGCAGCACACAGGCAGCCGGGGGCGGTGGCGGTCATGCCCATAAGCATGACCAGCATGCAGCAGGGGGGCATGAGAGGGGGATGAACGGGTCCGCGGGGCCAGGGGCGCACAGCGGGAGTCAAGGGGGCCATGCACTCGCACCAGAGGTGGCTGTTGCACGGGAGAGCATCGACTCAGTCAGCAACGTCCTGCTGTGCCTGTTCCTGTCGGCCATCGGCCTGCTGTTGGCGCCCACGTGAGTCCGGGCGGTGTGCATGGCGCACGCATGGCTCGTGTGCTGCACTTGCTATTCCAGTACTGTGTGGCGAGCTTGGCACTCTTTGCTTCTGCTTACGCGCTCTCCATCCCAGGGACACAGCACCTCATCCGTGGGAAGCGCCGTACCCATCCTGCGCTGCCATTGCACCACCATGCCATGGCTTATAAGGCTGACCTTTTCCCGCCATGCACGCAGCTTCCTGTGGCGCCACATACACGTGCTGGCGCTGGGTCAGGTGTGCCTGCTGGTGGCCAAGGGACTCCTGATAGCAGCAGTGGTGCGTGCGTACGGCACGCCGTGGCGCACCGCCGTGGCTGTCGGCATCAGCATGGCACACGTGGGCGAGTTTGCGCTGGTGCTGCTGTCCATGGGCTGGCACCTGGGCATCCTGCCGGCACAGGTGAGGCACAGCCCATGTTTGGCAGAACTGTGCTGGTATGGGGGGCATGCCTGCTTGTTGTGGCTGACACACTCACGATTCACTGGTATGCTGTATGGTACGGTATCGAGATGCCGTTTGTGGACACCACCAGCAGGCTCATCCAGCCACCACCTACAGGATTCCATCCAGTGGCTGGCTGCTGGCTGACCGACATGCAGACCTGGGCTCCTGTCTTTCTCTCTGGGCCCATTGACATGCCGGCGTGCACTGACTGTTGAGCGCCTACACATATGCCGACGTGTGCCATGCGGCTGCTTCCCTGGCCCCCCTGCAGGTCTATGAGCTGCTGCTGGGCGTGACGGCGCTCTCCCTGCTCACCACGCCCCTAGTTATCCTGCTGTGCGCGCGCGTGCTGCGGCTGGATGTGCACCACCACCCGCCCGCGCAGCACACGACGTCCCCGCTGTACATCACCATCGCCACCAAGCCAGGCACACCTAGGTCCAGCGGCAGCGGGGCCGCTGAGGATGGGAGCCAGGACGGCGAGACCAACAGATCCTCCGTGTGAGGTCACAGCCGCCTATGGCACTGATACATATTGCCTACATGCCTAAGCCTAAGAGTGACTCAATCTTTGGGCGCCAGCGGGTGTGTGGGCACCTGCCACTGGACATATCACCCCACTACAGGGGTTACTCCCCAAACAGGCAGCACTCCAGATCGTGTGAAGAATGGAGAGGATGGTGTGTTTGTGTGGGAGGGGGGAGGGCAGCTTCTGCCAAGTCTTCTTAAGCCACAAGTAAGCCAGCCAGCCAGCGAGCGATTCCCTATTGAGAGTCCAGCTCTGACAACATGGTAAACATGACAAGTCAAGGGTTATCTGAGTTTTGATTCAATGACTTGCCATGTGCATGCTTACAGTTGAGTACAGCTCCTGTAGCAACACATCGTGCCATGGCTTTGACTTGAATGCAGTCAAAAATGCTTTTGATGCGCGCCATGCTGACAAGCACGCCGCTTGCACTTATGCACATCAAGCTTGTTCATGAAATGACAACTGGCTGCTTCCTGCAGACGGCCCCACACATAGCACAGTAATGAAATTCAGTCTGCGTGACCTCTCCCTGTCCCACTCGCTTGACCGCTCCCTCTCTCCCACTCTCACTCTCCTCTGTCTCTCACCCACATCTCAAAACACTCTGCCGCACTCGTTCCCTTTTGAGATCAAGCACATGCCAGCACCCCAGCTGTACCCCAATCTGTGCTGATGTCTTGTGGACGCGATGCCCTATGCCTCGGTGCGTGGGGATGGCTCACTGCGGAGCATACGCAAGCACACGCATGCTGCCCAAGTCAGCTCTGGAGCACATGGTGAGCAGCATAGCAGATGTTGGGACAGCGGCAGCAACGGCAGCAGGAGCATGCCCGCTCCAAAAGTGCAGCTGTTACGCAGGGTGCCACTACCGCTGGCTGGCAGCCACCCACCAGGAAGTACTCCACACTGGCGCGCTTGGCCTGCACGCCGCGCACCTCCTGCGGCGCGGCCTCAAACACCTACAGCGCAGTGTGCCCCCGGAGGACCCCTGGGTCAGCAGGTGCAGCAGTGTGCGCACAGCTGCGGCAGCAGGTGCGGGTGGCAGCCAGGCAGCCCTGCATGCTGGCCCAGCACACATCACCACCGCATGAAGGTTGCGGCCGACCCTTGCTCCCCAGCACCCCCGGCCCTCCCTCTTACACGAGGGCCACATAGTTTTATGGAAACCAGCATGAGACATGGCCATATCGAGTGGCCATATCCACATTCCCTTCACCCCGCTCGCCCTGTTCACCTTGAAATTCCGGCTCAGGTGCTCATCCAGCTCCAGGATAGCCGCGATGTTGCCGCAGCGGTAGCAGTAGTTTGGTGCGGACCACACAGTCACTAGCTGGTCGTGGAACATGCTCTTGTAACCGTCCATGACCAGCTGGTGCGCCCGCGCGATGAGCTCAATCTTGTTCGCGTGGTTGAACTGCGCGCACACGTCGGGCCCAAACAGGTAGCCAGCACCGCGCGGGCTCAAGCCCCAGCCCTCAATCTCCTCGGGGTCAGACCACAGCAGGTCGCACATTGCGCCATCGTGCGGCACCTCCTGCTTGCGGTCAATTGTACGGATCTGCGCGCAGCACACGCGGCGGGCAGGTAAGCACGCGGCACACGCGCCATGTGTGCGCTGTGCTGCGGATCTGATTCCATGCAAGCGCAATATGGAAAGGGAGCGCGTGCGTGGAGGCATGTGGCCAGCCCTGCATACTGCTTCCAGCTGCCGCGCCTGTGCATCCATGAGCGCCATGCAACTGACTGCCCTTGACCTGGCCCCGAGCTGCAGCTGTCTTCGCCAAAACCGCCAGAGTTACATCACCACCGCATCCCCGCCTCACTACCCTCCAGTGTGCCCCGCATCCAGCCTGCGCTGCCTAACCCCAGCTGAGCCTAGCTGGTTCCATACGCAGCCGCTGCTGTGAGCTGCAGGCCTGGAGCTCACAGTGGTGCAGCTGCGCGCACCTGGTCCAGTGTCTGGATGCCTGGCGAGAGACCGCCGTGCACACAGAAGATCCGGTTGTCGATCACCGCCGACAGGCTGCAAGCGACCACAACATGACTATGACTTATCCAGCAGTACGGATTGAAACACAAGGTTCTTGATCGAAATCAGGCCCAGTGGAAGGTGTGAGAACCTGCAGACACTGCGCAACAGGTTCCCATAGCATCACCCGCCCTTGTGCACCCTTCCTGCTGCACCATGCACACGCCACCATGCTGTTCTCTGGCCGTACCTGAGGTAGTCAAATACATCCGTGCAGTAGCGCCACACGTTGACTGAGCCGTACTTTCTTAAGCACTCATCGTAAAACCCATACACCTGCAATGCGGGTATCATGTTAACATTGAGCAGAGGAGGAGGTGCAGCAGCACGGCACAGGGGCACCGCAAGTGCACCATGCACACATCGACACATGCAGTCATGCACCCAAATAGTGGCATTGCCAGTGGCATGGCCTAGAGCGCGATGCTGCAAAAGCAGGTTCCCACTGGCAGGCCATCAGGATGTGTACTACACCAACTGGGATGTATTCTACAAGGGTTGAGACGTCAAGAGGTACCTGTGTAATTTGTCGGCTCTCATGGTTGCCACGAATCAAGGTTATCCGGTCAGGGTAGCGCACCTGCATATGGTATGTGCGAGAGTGGTTGCCACCATGCTCACCACAGGCCCGCATGGAGCGCATGCAGTTTGCATGGACTGCACAGCTGCCTGCAGCTCATCACATGCCCCACCTTCAGTGCCAGCAGCAGCAGGAAGGTCTCCACAGAGTAGAAGCCTCTGTCCACGAAGTCCCCCATGAACAAGTAGTTGGTCTGTGGGCAGTCTCCCCCAACCTGAAACAACTCCATAAGGTCGTAGAACTGTCCATGGATGTCCCCACCTGCAGCCACACGACATCATGTAAACGCACTGTACGCACTGCAAAGACCGATCTTGGCCAGCGTGGTGCCCGGAAAACTTACATACTGTGACTGGCGAGTCAACCCGCTGCACGTTGGACTCCTCCACGAGCACCTCTAGCGCCTTCTGACATAGCTGCTTCACTTCGTGCTCTTTCAAAGGATCGCATTTCTTGAGCTGCTCGATCCACCTGTTATGAGCAACGCCAAGATGCTTTAGGCCCTGCCCGATGGCCATGCAGCGGACAAAAGCCGGCTGCAAGGACGAGTATGTGCTGACAAGGCACTCCGAGGAATACAGACCTGTCGAGCTCGCTCTGACCCGACATCCTGCTTTACGCACGCCCAAGGCCCTTGGAGACAACTTGTGTGCGCCCAACAGTCACCGACCCATTGTATATTGTGGCAGGCCTGCGTACGCCAAGACAGAGCACAGCTTTGTGAAAATGACTACGCATCATTTGGGCGCTTCGTCTCGGTTTTATTATTGTGTGTTGTCACTCTCTCGTTTAGCGACCTTGTGCGCCTGTTTGGCCTTTCACTTTGCAGCCATGCTCCAGCACCGCACCCAGGCGCCTGCTTGCCGTGAGTCGCGCTTTTTCGCTGCCCCATTTCCTGATGTACTCGTTTTGACACTGTGGACCATCACTCTCGATCTCGCAGGCCGCCAGGCTCGGCTCGCATGCCGGCCTCAGCGCGCAACTCGCGTGGTAGGTAGAGGACGTCAGGTACACGCAAGTGCTGGGGATAAGGCGTTGATACAGTCCGAATGTGTCCCGCACGCAGGCTGTGTCCGCTGGCCCCATGAAGGTCATGATCTCCGGCGCACCTGCCGCTGGCAAGGGCACCCAGTGCGCTAGGATTCTGGAGAAGGTGAGGCACATGGGTGTGCATGGCATGGCTGTACTCCATGGCGAGGCGGGAGGCGTGCAAGCACGACATGCCTATTGCCTGAGCAGCGCCAAATACACCCGTGCACGTGCTTAGTGTACACTGGTGCTGGCGCACTGCCCAACCTGACACGCGGGCGTGGTTTTTGCGCGCAGTACAACCTGGTGCACATCTCAGTGGGCGACCTGCTGCGTGACCAGGTCAAGCAGGGCACTCCTGCTGGCAAGAAGGCCAAAGATTTCATGGACAAGGGTGTCCTGGTGTGTACATGCCATGTCCCGCATGGCACGGGGTGGGCTGTGCACTGTTGCGCGCTTTGCTGTAGTTGCCGGCGCGGGCCTACAGCACATGCAGCTGTGTGCGTGTCTGTTGCAGCGTGTCATGCAAGCACATGAGGTTGGGCTTGCTGCAGCTCTGCATCAGCCAACGCTCGGCTTTCCGGCGTAAAAGTGTGCGTTGCAAGCGTGCCATGCAAGCGTGTCATGCAAGCACGTTATGGGGAGTGCTGCAGATCTGTATCAGTCGCACCCCATCCACTGCCATCTGCAACACAGCCCATCCCGCTGTCATGCGGGCACGAGCTCGCACTGCCTGTGCTGTCTCATAGATGCAAACCGATGTCTGCACTCATGCCGCAGGTGCCTGATGAGGTGGTGGTGGAGATGGTCAAGACCCGCCTGGCGCAGCGCGATGTGCAGGTCAACGGCTGGCTGCTGGACGGCTACCCCCGCAGCGCCAGCCAGGCAGATGCGATTGAGAAGGAGGGCATCCGCCCTGATGTGTTCCTGCTGATCGAGGTACCTGGGGCGGTGTGAATGCAAGCACAGTGCATCTCTGTGGCGGGCAAGGGAATGGAGCGCACGCTGAAATAGATAATGAAGCCGAGTCACTGCGGCCCTGCACCATGCAGCTGCTTGCTTTCCAGCACATGTGAATGTACCTCCATTCAGACAGCTGGACCGTGAACACGCGATCCATATACGTGCTCATTTGAGGAGCTGGCCGGTCATGCTGCTGCAGGTGCCTGATGAGATCCTGATCGAGCGTGTGGTCGGCCGCCGCCTGGACCCAGTGTCAGGCGAGATCTACCACGTGAAGTACCGCCCCGCCCCCAAGGAGGTGGAGAGCCGCCTGACCATCCGCAGTGACGACACTGAGGAGAAGGTGAGGCTGCACTGTAGGCTGTACTGTGGCTGTGAGGATATACTGTGGGGTCTCGTGGGTTGGCTCATCGCTGGACGTGAGGGGGAGGAGCAGGTGCAGCTGGGTGTAGCTTCAGCTGGGCATGTGGGCGACTGCGGATAGAGACTGGCGCTTGGAGCACGGTCAACTGCTTGCCGAGGTGCAGGTCCAAGGTCAGGGGATGGTGGAGGAAGACATCTGCAGCAACCCTGAAACCTTATGTCGAGGTTTGTGCTCAGCTTTGTGGTGTGCATGCTGTATGTAGGCCAAGACCCGGCTGCACACGCACCACACCAATGTGGACGCTGTGCTGGGCTACTACAAGAACATCATGGTCAAGATCAACGGCAACCGCAGCATGGACGCCGTGTTCAATGACATCAGCACTGTGCTGGACTCCGTTCTGGCCAAGACCGACCCCCTTGAGAACTTCTGCCAGCAGGTGCCTGAGGCAGACGAGTGCCGTGTGTACAATGATTAAACCTCGTGCTTGAGAGCGTGTATGTCATCAGTGCGTTGTGGTCAATATCTATGGCGTGTGGGCACATGCAGCAGTGTGTGCGGGGCTCGTGAATCACCACTGAAGCTGGGAGCGGGGGGCGTTGCAGCAATGTAACAAGAGCGGGTCGTTTAACATGACAGAAATCACGACGCCTCACAACATCACCAGGCCTGGTGCTGCCAGCAGTGGCCCGGGGCAGGACAATGCCCCGCATTGGGCGTACCACGTCCCGCATCACACACATGCTCACAGCCAGGTTGATCTGGCGTAAATCCTTTCAGCTCGCAAGCAAAACACGCGCACGGAAGCTACTACGAGCACCCCTGGGCAGCTCTATTCTCGAGTCTGAACCCCGCCAACAGCAGGCGTGTTCCTGCACAGCTAATCGGGGATGATTCCCCCACTACAGAGCTTAGTAAAATATGACAATCCTGTGCTCGTCAGCACGAGCAAGGACAAGGGGAAGGGCAAGACGCTCCCTAAGAAGGTAGGTGCACCTATTCCTGCAGCAGGACTCGCAGATGCATCTAGGAAGACAGACACACGCTCTCCAAGGGGGCAGGGGTTCCTTAGATGTGCCATGCAGCTTGCATGTCGCATGCTGCTTGGCGAGGGCCCGCGATGTGCTGCTAAGTTAAATTCACGCTGCATCACAGGGAGCTCTGCCGCCTGTGGAGCAGAAGCCAGGGCTTACTCAGACGGAGGACATCTTGAATTCGATATTGCCACCAAGGTGGGTAGCACGCTGGATGCATGGCTACGATTAGCTGCCGACATGACACGCTTGGCGAAAACATGCACAGACCTGGGTCAACCAAGCATACATCCATGCGTGCGCACACATGCGCAGGGAATGGACAGAGGATGGCCAGCTGTGGGTTCAGTACGTGTCCAGCACACCAGCCACCCGTCTGGACGTCATCAACCTGCAGGAGAAGCTGGACCAGCAGCTGCAGCAGCGTCAGGTGCGTGCAAGCAAGCGGTGCACATGTCGCCCCCAGTTTTCCCGTTGCCATGTAGCTGGTGATAGAGCCAGCAAGATAGCACGGCAACATAGCGTACAACGGCATGAGCGGTCTCCTCTAATGTCAATTGTGCCTGCAGGCACGTGAGACGGGCATCTGCCCTGTGCGCGAGGAGCTGTACGCGCAGTGCTTTGACGAGCTGATTCGTGAGGTGACCATCAACTGCGCAGAGCGCGGCCTGCTGCTGCTGCGCGTGCGCGACGAGATGCGCATGACGATAGCAGCATACCAGGTGGGTGACTGCCACCGCCTTTCTTCTTGTGGAATTGCATTTGAAGCCTTCCTGCGGGATGGACTGGCTTGGGTGCGGATGCAGGCCCTTGCAAACCCCTGACCTGTTCATCTGTATGGATTATGCCTGCAGACACTGTATGAGAGCGCAGTGGCATTTGGTATGCGCAAGGCACTGCAGACGGAGCAGGGCAAGAATGAGATGGAGGCACGCATTGGCCAGCTGGAGGGCGACGTCAAGGACCTTGAGCGCCAGGTGCGCAGCAACAGGACACTGGTTGCCTCATGTGCCCGTCACACAGCTACAGAGTGGGCCTTGTGTGCCTGCCGATGGCTGAGGGCATGCCATGTGGCGCTGTTCCCTGGTGCCGCAACAATATGGATTGCATGTGCGCTCTTTGCACTGCAGGTCCAGGAGTGGAAGCTCAAGTGCGAAGCAATTGAGAAGCGCGAGAACGAGCGCCGGGAGGCGGATGCAAAGAAGCACAAGGAGGAGGTGCAGTACCTAGAGACGTACGCCAAGCAGTTGAAGCAGCAGCTGGACGCATTCCTGGTGCCCTCTAAGAAACCTGCTGCACCTGCGGCCGGCGGCACGCCTGCTGCGTCGTAGTGAGCGCCTGCCACACAGCGACCCTTTGTGCTTTTCTCCCTGGCGTCGCTCAGCGCTAGCCAGTGGCTGCGCCACAGCGCAGCTGCCCGTGTGCTGCTTTGTACCCATGTTTGAGGCGCTGGTGTAGGTACGTGAAATGTGTTAGTTTGACCCAGAGCAGGGCACAGGATGGGATAAAACCATGCGCCGGCACCGCCAGCATATGAAGAGCCTTGATGGCTGCTGAGCAACTATCACTCTAGCTCACACTGTAAACATACGCAACCCTGAAGGGCAGGCGCGTGCTTGAACTTTTCGCAGTTACATTATGGTCCCAAGCACGCAGCCAGTTGTCTGACCACGCCCGCCCCATCCGCAAGCAGCATCGGACCAGCGGCCAGGCCTAGAAAACAGCCCCACAAAATTAGCAGCCAGCTTTGCCAAGCTTTGCCATAGGACAGGACCAGTGCTCCTCCAGGTTCGTTCACGCCCATGATTCCCAGCCCCAGCCCCGTCCCACGCCCCGCCCCATCAAACCACACCCCTCCCAGGAAAAAATTGTATGCTGACATTGCAACGCTGCACCTTCGCATCAGTGCCATCCAGCATCACATCTCGGGTGGCGCTGACCAGTGCGTGCTGCCACTAAGCTGTGCATCACATGCTGGCACGCCTCTCCCGCCGCTGGACTTTCCACTGACCGAGGCTGGCAGAAGGAGGCTGGCCTATGCCTGGACCTGCAATGTAGCGTGAAGGGTATTGCATGCATCAGCAATCCGTCATGCTGGACAACATTGCAGGTTTATGTGAACTGTCACCTGGCCATGCAAGCACAAATCCCCATGCACCTGATGCATGGGGATCACGCCGGCACATGCCATGCTGCTACCCAAGTGGCCCCCCCTGCCTCAAGTACTGCCAACACTCGCCTTCTTCTGGGTCAGGCGCTGCGCGATCTTGAAGTCAGGGTGGTCTGCTGAGGGGGTGAACAGGCCAGCCTTAATCAGCACCAAGCGCTTGTAACGAGCAATGCGAGACTTCTTGCGGGCAGCGTTGTTCTTGTGCAGCACGCCCTTGCTCACGGCCTTGTCAATCTCCTTGTACGCCTCAGCCACCAGCTTCTCCATGGGAGCGATTTCGGCCTCAGATGCGGGGACCTCCACCATCGCCTTCTCAGCGGCCTTGATGACCTGCTTTTGCCAGGGGCATCGTTGCATTCGCCACACATGGATATTGGGGCATGGTGAGACATGCGCCCCCAGCCCCAGCCAGTTGCTGCGCAGGCGATTGACAAAGCAGTAATTTAATGCCCAAACAGCCTGCACGCCCACAAACCCGACCTTCTTAATCCGGGTAGCGCAAGCTGACTTGCGGGCCTTGTTATACATGCGGCGCTCCTCGCCCAGCTTGGCACGCTTGACGGCAGAGTCCATGCGGACCTGGGCCTTCTTCTTGTCGGCCTCACCAGCAGCCTTCACCACCTGGACCACAGAACGGGACACGGGCGCTGCGAATGGCAGGAAAACGCGTTCTGTGAACCATCTCATGTATGTGATTGCAATCCACTGCTGGACGGTGCCTCACCAGGGGCAATGCGGGGCACCACATGGACACGAGCGCGGACACCGATGGTGCTGCCGAACGCGGCAGTCCGCATCATTGCTGAGGCCATTTCTGCAACTGAATGAAGGCCGACTTGGCGAACGCAAACTATGAACAACTTCACAGAGTTTTACACTTACTGTGGGCGGTGCGAGCCACGACTTGTGCATGCGACAGGGCAATGGGGGCCTCCACGACGCCATCGGAAGTGTATGCTGGCGTTCTACGGCGAGGACCGTTCGTCTACACCTGATCTGTGCACATACATGAGATGCGCACCACTATGCATACATTACAGTGGTTATGCTGGAGGAAATCCCCAGGTCATTACGAACCTGCAACTGGTTATCGTGTATTCATGACCAGGTCCACATCTCCTCGCTGGCGCGTGATGCAGTGTCTTGAACACCTAGCTCCCCTTCTTACAGCACAGATGCGGCCCTTGCCAGCTGGGCATTTGAGATCAATGAAATGGGCCTGGCCAGCTGGCAGACTACGGTGCTGTGCAGGTAGCGCGTGCACCAAGGCATCAACGACAGGCTTGAAGGCACAACCTGCTCGCCTGCCCGCCGCACCAGCCCGTAGAATTGATGCTGGGGTGTCCTGTGGCGCCTTGCTCCAACCCAGCTGTTGTGAGCACAGCTGTTGCCCTGCCTTTGCCCATGCTGACCGCCGCCAATGCCACATTCAGGGCGTTTGTTGCAATAGCAACCGTTGGAGCTCCTGCAGGGGCACAGTGCATGCAAGGATGGGTTCTGGCCTTTGACACCTTGCAGCAGCCATGTCCGTTATTAGCCAGTCTAGGCCAGTGCAGCAAGCTCAGGCACAGCAACGTGCACCAGCGGGTGCATCAGCAGCACACCTCTGCATCCCGCAGTCGCAGCCCCTCGAGCGTTTGGACCCGCCTTATCTGCTGCAGCAGCGCACGCTGGCCGGCAACCTGTTCGCTGCGCGCTGCCTGGAGTAGTGCACGGCTCTGCTCCTCCAGATACTGCGCCTCTGCCACAGCCTGCCGTAGGCTTGTCTCCCGGGCCTCACATTCGCTCAGTGTGTGCTCCAACACCTTGACGTAAATGGCCACAGGGCCAGTGCCCTGCGTGCTCAAACAGCATTCAGTTGCATCCGCGCAGGGGTTGCCCAGACGATCCCTTGTATTCTTTTAGGGAAGTGAACTGAGAGTGGCTTGACCCGCTCCCACGCAGCTGTATCTCTTCACAAGCACGCAGGTTCATAGGCACCATGCTGGCCTACCTTGCGCAGCTCTGCAACGGCTGCCATATCAGCTGGTGGCAGCGCAGCAGATGGCTTGCGCACATCGTCCACTGCCAGCTGGAGCAGCTCCCCAAGCGTTGCAGTTTGGGCCTCCAGCAGCCGCGCCCGCATGTGCGCCACCTCCTCCCTCAAATCTTTGATGGCATCTTCGGCTGCTGCAAGCTGCTCCACCAATGCCAGCTGCTTCTCTGTTAGTGCTGCATTTGTGGCGGCAGCTGCATGCTGGTCAGACGCCGCCTGCGTCAGCTCAGCCTGCATTTTGGAAAGCCGCTGCAGCACTGACATCGTCGGCTGCTGGCATGTTGCATCTGCGGCGCGTGCAGTCTCCTCCCGCATCTTGATCTGTGACACAGCCTCCTGGTCTGCTTGCCTGCACCACATAGTGACACCAACAAACGCATCGTAGCCCATCATAACAGCCCTGCATGACAGAGATCTGCCAGCCCTAAAGCACAGCTGCTTGATGCATAACCATGCTGTGTTTGGTGCAAAACTGCTGCTACTGATGTCATCTCCTACAGTGCTGGACGCACCGCCCAGTGTCAGCTGCTTGCTTTGCAGCTTGCACCCGCACAGCTTCCAGCTGCGTCCTCAGCCGTGCATTCTCTGTCTTTAGCCGCGATACATCATCACTTGTGCCCTGCCTGCCCTGTGCGTCTCGTAGCCGTGCCTCAAGTAAAGAGCAACGCTTGGATAACTGCTCCAGGATCTTGGTTTGATCAGCTGCCTGCCACGTATTCAAAGTACAAAGTAAACCGTAAATGGGAGGGTGGATCAGGGTCGGCACTCCTGTGGCTTATACCCTTTCAAAGCAGCTGCCCACACCCAGGTATGCGTGACTTGAGACAGGGATGTTCACAGCAGCCACTCCTGTACCCAGCTAACCCACCTGCCGCTCCAGCTGCGCCTCTGCCTGCGCCACCTGCGCATGCGCCTCCTCCCGCAGCTGCCCCAGCAGCTCGTGCAGCTGCCCCTGCATTGCCTGCACTAGCTTGCGCTGCTGGGCTTCATGCTCCTGCCGCACCATAACCAGCTTGGACTCATACAGCTCCTCCAGCCGCTGCAGCTGGTGCCTACACGGATGTGACAAAAGCACGCCGTCATGCCAGCTGTTCACCTCACGTTGTTGCACGCTTAAACTGCTCATGTACAGTGCTGTGATGCCATGTGTCTCACGCTCCATGCAAGCTGTGTGCGTGCCCAGTCAGCCACATACCGCAGCTCTGAGTCCTTGCGGTGAGGCCCAGGGGAGCTAGGGCGTATGCTCTTGCCACCTGGTGACCAGGGTGGGCCTTGCGGTGCTAACTTGGGCTGCTGCCCGCCTGCAGGGGCTTTAGACTTCCCATTGGGTAGCTGAGTGGCGGCAAGCTTCCCATTCATGTCTAGCACCAGGTCTTCCAGCTCTGAGATGTGCTGCTGCGCCCTGCAAGCAGGGCGGTGTAGCACAAATGCTCAGGGTGCCAGCGTCCGCAAGCACTGAATGCCTCAAGAGCCCCTGTGCCCACCAACGTAGAGGAACATATTACATATACAAGAGTGCAAGGCACTCACTGGTGTATGCTGCGCTGGTGGGCAGCCAGGCTGGAGCGTGCAGCGTCGAGCTCATGCTGCAGGCTTTGGCTCTGCGATGTGCTGGCTTGCAGCTGCCTCAGTGCACGGTCCCGCTCTGACTCAGCATCTGCTAACCTTCTCTCCAGGTCCTCCCGAGCGCTCTGCCGTGCACGTCGATGACGTCATGCATCCCGCATGTGCTTGCATGAAGGCATGTGCTTGCATGGGTCATGCAACACAATCAAGACAACCTGCTCCTGTTACCTGTGCTTCACGGAGCACTCGTCCCAGGAGCTGGTTTTCTGCCCGAAAATCTGCCAGCTTCTGCAGCACAGCTGGTCCATCCTGGTCTGCTGTGCTTGTAGCTCCCTTACAGCATTGATAGGGAAGTGGCACTTTCGCGCGTGCTCTTGGTGTCTCTGTTGTGCCCATCGCACTACCAACTATGCTAACATGTTTGACCAAGCACAGGAGAAGCAGCCGGTGCCTACGTGACACTGCTCACGTGATGCGCCAGGAAGCAAGCCTTTCGTGGTGGTTTTGACACCAAGCCCTGGACCCTAACAAATCCCAACAGAACAGTGTCGCCGCCACATGCACGCAGCCATCTTACCTATGCACATCAGATCCTGAGTAATCGGGCTACAAAAAGGACTCGGCCAGATTCCGGAACACATGGCAGTCTCAGAACTCCACCCGATAGGGATTGAGCCCGAAGGCAATCAGTTGTTAACAGGATTACCCAACATACGAGATGCAGGTATGTTGCTGCTGCAAGAGCACACATGGAGCCGTCCATGCAGCCCAGCCAGTGCTCGCCACTTGAGCCTTGAGCTGCTCATGCGCCGTGCGCAGGGCTAGGCACACTGCACACACTAACTGATGGGCTGCTGCTGGAGGTTCTCGGCTACTTGGACGCACGCACGCTGTGCACCCTGGCGCGCGTGTCGAAGGCGCTCTACTGCTTTGTGGGTTGGCACCTGTTCAGCTGAGATGATGCATCAACAAGGATGTCTAAAGCATACTGTGCTGACGGAGGTGGGCCATGAATGTGCAGATATAGAAGCACGTGCCGTCACACCTCTGTTGTACACCTTTGTTGCATACTGTACTGCAGTGTGACACTGAGGACCTGTGGAAGGCGCTGGTCATTGAGGTAAGAGCGCGCGCCCTTCACATCCACCGGCCCTCACACACATTTTTTGGGCATACAGAGCCAGTGCACGCACAGCACCCCGAGGCATGCAGCTCCACCTTGCCACACTCCTGCATAGCCGGCACCACCAGGCACCACATGCGCACGTACTGCCTGTGCTGCTGCCCTGCCCCTCCAGGGCTTTGCTGGAGAGTTTGCATGGGATGGCACATGGCGCGCTACATACGCCGCTTCCCTGCGCAAACATGGCCGCTGCCTTGTGGATCCCTGTGTGGAGGATGAAGCGGGTGGCTCGTTCTATGCCATGGGCCCGTGTGGAGGGGGTCCAGCGGCAGGCCCTACACCAGCGACCAGAGCACCAGGACCAGATGCAGCGGGCACGGCAACTGGGGATGGTGGGGCAGCGGGTGCTGGCGCTGATGATGGTGTGAAGGCAACCGGGAAGCGTGGCGTGGGAGAGGGGCAGGCGGACGCAGGGGGGAGCAGCACAGCCAAGCGGCGAAAGAAGGGCGGCAAAGCCAGCGCCGCTGACAAGAAGGGGCAGGCCAAGGCTGGCGGCCAGGCAGGCGGCAGTGTCAGCACGGCTGTGGCGCGGCTGCGTGTGCGTGGCTTCTACAGTGATCTGTTGTACCAGCCGTGGCACTGTGCGACATGCGAGCTGCAGCCTGAGTGGCTGGAGGTGGATAACATTGAGCGGTGAGCACCAGAATGCAGGAGCCCGGATGGGGGGCCGGGGAGGGGGGAGGGAAGTTTTGTGTCTGGAGGATGTCTGCGAAGTGTTTCGTTCAGCTTTGTGTGCACAGGTTCGCACATGGTTGCCTATCGCTGGCAGGGCTACTGGTGGGTGCCCTGCACATACTGTGGAGCGCCCATCCCACCCACCCCTCGAGGCCTGAGTGCTGCTTGCAGACTACGTATGCACACATTTAGGCCAGCTGTGCATGCGCGCCAGAGGTCCAAGGCTAGTCAGGCTGGCGCAGCGCACACTTGCATGCTCCTCGTGCAATGGCACAGCGGTGCGCAGAGCTGCACGGCTACTGACCCACCGGCCTGTGGCCCGTCTGCCTGCCGTGCGTGCTCGCAGCGTCAAGGGCATCAGCGCTTCTGACTTTTTCATGCGGTTTGAGCTGCCCAACAAACCATGCCTCATCACCGATGGTGCCAAGAAGTGGCCCGCACTCAAGCGCTGGACCGCGTCCTACCTGGCTGAGAAGCTGGGGCCTGACCACAGTGTGATTGCAGGCAACATGCGCATGCCTTTCTCTACCTAGTACGTGGTGCCTCATCATAGAACCTAGTGTATTGTATCTACATACATATCAGCAGTGATCAGAAACGCATGTGTGGCTTTTTGGTATGCGACCTCATTGCGGGTTCAGACGTGCCCCGGCCGAAGTGCCCTGGCCAACGACGTGCCCATGCCACCCGTGATAGCAGCCTGCCACTTCCATGACTCTCGCTGCAGCCTGGCATATGCTCACTCCACACGGGATGAGCAGCCGCTGTACCTGTTTGATAAGGCCGCACTGAATGAGTGCGGCACTCTGGCTGCTGACTACTCAGTGCCATCCGTGTTTGGCCATGACCTTATGGCCGTCATGGGCCCCAAGCGCCCTGACTTTAGGTGTGTGGCGCAACCACGTGCTGCCCTCCCCCCCTCCCCCCCCCCGGCCCAATCCGTCATACCTCATACGCCATGTTGCGTGCATGGTGCATCGGGTACCTGTCCTGCGCATGCACACGGGTGTGCAGCCTGCTGCTGCATGTAGCTGTGTGCATAATCTGTACCCAGCTACCCACACACATGCTGTCGCCCAAGGCATACTCGCACTGAACAGCAGTGCACGCACTGCGCTGGACCTTTCCGATTTCCTACATCCAGAAATACTACTGCACCGTATGTGCCGCATCTCATGCTGACATGCGCAACTCCCTGCACTATGAGTGCTGCAGGTGGCTGATCGTGGGCCCAGAGCGCTCCGGCTCCTCCTTCCATGTCGACCCCAACGCGACGAGCGCGTGGAACGCCATGGTCACGGGCCGCAAGAAGTGGATCTGTGAGTGGGGTTGACCTGTTGGTGTGCCGACGCTCCACGGCAGATGTTGCAGCTGGTGTACTGACACTGCACGGAGGGCTGTTGTTATGGAGAAGCTATCCTCATGACTGATGCCGCTGGTGGCCAGACTGCAGCCATACACATAGTCACATATCAAGCTCGCGCATATCAGGTGTGTTTCGTAAAGAGCGATCCCTGGACCACTTTCATCTTTTTGACAGCAACTGAGCTAGGGCCAAGACGAGCTGCTACTGGGTGGTGTGTCACTTCTACACGCAGTGTATCCGCCAGGTGTCACACCACCTGGCATCCACCCCAGCGCGGACGGGGCGGATGTGGCGGCGCCAGTCAGCCTGATTGAGTGGTGCGTGCCACTTTGCGGCTGTTCTTATCAGGTCTTAGCTCACCATGCCGCCAGCTGCACGCTATGGCGACCAGCAGACATGCATAAAAACCTGTAGAAACCCATTAACTCACATGTGGGCCAAGTTGCAGCGGTGTCAGTTGCCTGGCCGGACGCTGTTGGAGTATACCCACATCGCGGTGCACAAGCACTCAGCCCGCAACCCCCGCGCCAGGCGTCATCATTCATTGAGTGACTGATCTCACCAACCACCTGTCATACGCCACCCATCCTGCACCACCAACCTCAGCGCCTACAAGCATCCTGAGTTCACCCACAACCTGACTCTTGTCACCCCAGCCTGCACAGCCGCCCCAGCTCGTACGCACATCCTGAACTCTACTGTTACTGTTACTGTTAGGTTACATGGCCTTCGACCCGCGATGGGCCGCTCGCCGTCTCCCTTTAGATGACAACAGCATTGATCTCATCTTGTTTATCTTGCCAATCAAAATCATACAGGTCCATGCAGTCAGCTACAAACTCTGCTACTCTAATTTGGTCCTGCTTCATGAGCTCCTTGATGCTCGTTCCTGCCGTGTTCAAAACATCCCTGTACTCGTCCCTGATTACCTCCACCGCGTGCCAAGAGCATTCTAGTAGTGCATGCTGCTCGTCCTGAACTGCATCCGTATCACATTTATCACACACTCTGTCCTGCCATCTCAACCCCTCGTAACGCCTAGTCTCAACCCTCAGGCAGTGACAAGACAATCGACATCTAGCCATTCGGTTCCAGACGCCCTGCGGAACATCTAAGCTAAGGTATTTGGGAACCTTAGGTTCCCTGAACTCTACCGTCTATTGAACATGGATGTGAATACATGGGCGCTGACATTGGCGGTTGTAAAAACCAGCCACCGCCTCCCACCCACTGTGCACGCACCAGGTTCCTGAACTTTTACGAGGACACGCGGCATGCCAAGGTGCAGCCCATCGAGTGTGTGGCCAAGCCAGGGGAGGTGGTGTACGTGCCGCGTGGCTGGTGGCACGCATGCCTCAACCTTGACACCCTGACCATAGCGGTCACCCAGAACTTTGTGTCGCCAGGTGGGTGGGGTGGGGCCGGGTGCATGGGGTGGCGTGGCGTGGCGTGGAACACGGCATGATGTAGCCATTTGGCCCCTGCCCACATGCACTGAAGCACGTGTGGCCGACCATGCACACAGATGTATCAGAGGTGCAGTGGGCTGGGGTGTGATTTGGTGCCACGCACCTGCCTGGCATAGCTGCCGTATGCATGCATGCGTGACACAGCAGCCTGACACATCTGTGCAGCGAGCTTGAGCAGCGACCCTTGTGACCACTAGCACCTGATTTCTTAGTCCCTACACCTTTCCCTGCGCCCCGCCCCCTGCCACCCGCAGCCAACCTGCAGCAGGTGCTGGACTTCGTGCGCCCTGGGCGTGCCGACCTTGTGTCTGGTGTTGGCGAGGGCGAGCGGTGCGTGACACAGCTCCGCCGCTCACTAGCGCATGCCTGAGCTCACATACATGAAACAAGTACAGCATGATGCTGAAATGTAGAGGACTGGCATGTTCGTTGGGTCCCTGCAACATACGCTGCTACTGACCTGCTCTGCTGTGTGTGAGGGTAACCCATATGACGCTATGTATAGCCAGAGGCGCATCTGTCCGTCCATTCGATTGTGCCCCCAGCTGCTGTGCATGGGCCTGCACCTGCCGCTACCAATGCTACCTCCTCCCCTCTCTCCTTGCTACTGTTCTAAGTGATGTACGGCACCCACCTCACCCTCCCCTCCACTGCCCCCGTCCCCCTGCCCCCGACGGCGCAGCGGCTCGCTGCACGACCGTTTCGTGGACGCGCTGCAGCGCGAGCGGCCCGAAGTGATGGCGCAGTTGGAGGAGGCTCGCGCAGAACGGGCACGCAAGGCTGAGGAGAGCCATCGGCTGGCATCTCTGTTCAAGACAGGCAAAGCCGCTGCCGCTGCACCCGCGGCTGCGGTGCCGCAGGGGATGCAGCCCGTCACGGCAGCGGGGGGCAATGACGTGGATGCCACTGTGCTCGTGGCGCCTGCTGCTGCCACGGGCTTTAGCTTTGGTTTCAGCTTTGGGAAGTAATGCTGGGGTACTCTGGTACTGGTACTCGTGGCTTGCCTTTGTTTCTGGTGGTGATGTGCCAGTGCGAGACAATATCGTAACCACTCTTGCTGACGGGTAGTGTTGTAAGAAGCAAGAGGCTGTCATGGCATGCAGGGGACTACAAGGCAAAAGTTTGTTTTACACGCCAGCGGACGCGCAAGCAATTCTTGTGGTGCTCAACTCAAAGCAGCCGCTGCAAAACTTCACAGCCCCCGTCCAGCTTCCTGGATATAATGCCTGCTCCTGCTCCCAATGACACGCTGCAACACACCAGCACACACACGCACACAACACAAAGCTGCTGCAGCACACACCAGAGACACAGCTGCTTACCCGGCTAAGGGCGCGCGCGGTGAGTGGATAAAACCAGCTGTGCCCCACAGCGCATGCCCGCGCAGCCCCCGCACAGCAGACATGCACAATATTGTCGAAAACCGTACATCACATGGCCCAGAGCTACTCAGTCAGCACGCCCTGTCCCAAAGGTGCCAGCCGCTTGTTTCTTCTCTCAACCATTGCCCTCCAGAGCCATGTCTGATGTGCACCCATCCCCCGCAACTCGTGATCTCACCGCATCGCCATGCCATCGCGGCATCGGTTCAGTGTGCTGCCCGCATCCCCGGCCACATGGCACCACACATGCACTCGCATCACGCTGCGTCCTGCTCACGCGCGTTCAGACCACCGAGCGGCTGGCGCATGCCATGAGCTGCACACGACCACCGGCTGTGCACGCACTTGTGCGCGTAAGCACATCGCCGTAACAGCGGAATGGGCTCGGCAGTTTCTCCTGCCACTGCGCGCTCCAACCCGCCCGCTGGTGGTTGCCCGTGGCCCTCTCTCACTTTGCGTCGGCTACGCGCAGCACGAACGGCGCTGCCGTCGCCTCCACTGGCTGAGTCGGCTCCAGGAACTCGAACCGCCCAGTCTTGGCCAGCTCCAGTGCCTCCTGCAAGGTCTTCTCATCCGACAGCATACCGGCCACGTCCACGGTGCTGCCGTCATCGGAGCACAGCGCCTGGAAGCTCTCCACCAGTGCTGAGTAGCTTGGCTCGCCTGCCCCAGCCTCTGCGAGTGCAGTACCCTTGGCGGCGCCCTTGCCTGCCACTGCCCACTCCTTGACCTGCGCGTACCAGGAGCACATTCCACGTGCCATGTGTGCAGTGAGCAGCAGCCAGAGCGCAGGGGGGATGCAAGGGAGTAGAAGGGGCTGTGGAGCGGGGTGGCCGCGAGCACGGGCCATACATGGCGCAGCCACACAATGAACCTCATGACAGCCAGCACCTTCCATACAACCCGTACACACCACCAGCCTCCCAGCCAGCCTACAACCCTGCAACTTCAGCCCTGAAGCCCGTATCTCAACCCCGAACCCACAACCCCTGACCCCTGCACCCAAGAGATAAAGCCTGAACCCTCCAAACCTCATAACTCATAACTCCGATTACATGAGCCACTTGCACAGGTCCCTCCTACAACCCCTCCATCACGAGCCACTCTTTACAGCCCCCCAGCCCCACCTTGCGCCGGATCTTCTCCTCAGTGTCCAGGAACAGCCCGTGCTGCACGCCGAATGGCACCTTGCCACGCCGCTTGTACGGCGCGTCCTTGTAGAAGTCCATGATCTCAAACAGGGCGCCCTTGAGGAAGGAGCGGGGCACCACCAGGTCCAGCAGCCCGTGCTCCAGAAGGTACTCCGCGGTCTGTGGAGTGAGTGAGTGAGTGAGTGGGTGAGTGAGTGTGTCAGTGAGTCAGTGAATGAGTGGGTATGTGCACTTTCTGGGGGGTGTTCATGTGGGGTGCGGGTTCATGTACGTCGTTCAAATGCGTGGCGCATGGTTCATGGTACGTCAGCACACGTATCATGCGACAGCATCCTCTGTGAGGTATGATCAAGCCTACGGATGGACTGTTGAGAGTTCTACAGTCAGCACACTTCTGTGTGTTGTAGCTGCTGTAGCCTCTCGCTATGAGAGTGACATCCACAAGATCCAGCAAAGTGGACATGCTGCCGCACCTGGAAGTCGTCTGGCAGCTGCTCCTGCAGCGTCTGCTCAATGACACGGCGGCCGGCAAAGCCAATGATGGCCTGGGGCTCAGCAATGATGATGTCACCCAGCATGCCGAACGACGCGGTCACACCGCCCGTGGTGGGTGAGGTGAGGATGGAGATGTACAGCAGGTTGGCCATGTTCTGGTGCACGTGCAGCGCGCCCGAGATCTTGGCCATCTGTGTGACAAAGTGTGACGGAGCAATATAAGAATGTCACAAGAGCGCATGAAAGGGTGGCGATGAGAGGTCAGCGATGGATGGGAGGGGATAAGGGGCTATGTGAGGGAGGCTTGGGAAGCGGGTGCTGGGAGGTGGGTTGAGCGTTCAGTGTCAGGAGTTTCCAGGTGTAGTCCAGATGCTCCGGTGTCTTGGCACTGCCGGTGTCCAACTGCCTTGACCTAGCTGCTGCCAACCCTGTGCCTCGTTGTCAGTGTGCAGCTGCTGTGCTTGCATGCTGCGCATCGCACCGCCTCACATGCTTTAACGCACCCGTCCCATGCTGCTGCATGAGACTGTGCAGTACGGTTGCAGTTGCGTGTCGCCATGTGCCCTGCATGCTCGCATGCGTGCATGCTCCCCCTTGCATGCAGGACGTGCAAGGCGCACAGAGTGGGAGCAGCCCCATGCACCCGATGCGGGCGCGCACCTGCATGAGCGACATGATGCCCTCCTGCATGCGCGCGCCACCCGAGGTGGACACGATCATGAGTGTGAGGCCCTCCTGTGTTGCGTACTCGATCAGGCGAGTCAGCTTCTCTCCAACAACGGAGCCCATGGAGCCACCCATGTAGGAAAAGTCCATCACGCCCAGCGCGACGGGAATGCCGTGCAGCAGGCCAGTGCCTGCCGAGGTGGGAGTAGCAGCACATGGTGGCACATGAGGTGGGGTGGGGGGTGGGGCGGGGATATGATGGAACGCGGTATGCATACGTGATTACAGAGGCATTCACATTTGCACATGTCGAGCGTGCTCGCAGCTGTGGACACAGGCCCCCGCCTGCTGCCTCACAGCTGCATCTAAGCTGCCTCTCCTTCATGTGTGTGCCCATCACAGGCAGCAGGGGGGGCGGTGGGCCCCAAGGTCCCATCTACTGTGTGCTTTGTTTGCTAATGTCAGGCAACTCCAGCAGCAGCCTCATGCATTTCTTGCAGCGGCACAGCCCCAATCAACGGCTAGTTTACATCCCTGTCATCAGGAACATACAGCCGTTGAACCCAGCTTCAAGCACACACCAATTACCCCCCCATGCTTGCGCGATACCGGTCTCTCCGTGCAATCTTTACTGCACTGCGTGCGCAGGCCGCGCACCCACCTGTGCGCACGCCGTCCTGCAGGCCTGTCTTGTCCTGCGCCTCCCGGATGCGGTCCACATATGCCTTCTGGTCAGTGAACTCTAGGGGGTCCACTGGAGACAGAGTCTCGTCCAGTGAGCGCCAAGTGCCTGGGTCGATCAGGTGGTCGATACGCTCCTGGCTGGACATCTTCAGGTGGTAGTTGCAGGAGAAGCAGATGTGGTGGTGCTCCTGCGGATGCGTGCATCAGTTGGTGATGAGCGGGTGATCACATGCTGTGTATGCTGTGTGTTTGTGGTTCACTGGTGGACGGGTTATGGACTGTGGCTTGTGTTGTAGGGGTAGTGGCGTTCGTGGCGTGCAACGGGTGGCCAGCAGGATGGACCGGGATCAGAGCAGAGGCTGTGGTGCATGAGGTGCCCTGCTGTGGCTGAGCATAGGCTGTGGTGCATGGAGCGTGAGAGCACTGCTTGCTTGCATGCATGCAGGCACTGCAGCCGTGTCGGGCGTCCCACATGAGCGGGACCGCAGTGCTGTGTGTGCCCCGCAAGGCTTGAACGACGTGCATCATGAGCCAGCATCCAGCGCTGTCACCATCTCCCACTTCACTTGCTGAGCCAGCATTATGTGGTGCTGCGCAGCATTGTGCATGCGCCCTCCAGGCCGCATGGCGCCACATGCGTACCTTCAAGTGCTTGATGTACAGGATCACCCCGCACTTGTCGCAGCGGGTCCAAAGGCCCTTGCTGCGATCCACGGGCTTGGAGGCCTTGCCCTCCGCAGCTGCGGTCACTGGATCCGCTGCCTTGGCGGAGGAGGGGCCCATCTGGATGGGGCCGTTGACGATGCTCTTGTCGCCCTCAGCACGGCACACCCAGCTTACCTGGGGCCGAGAACAGCAAGGCTGGCATGGCGAGGGTGCCTGCAGAGTGTGGCAATGGCAGCAGCAGCACAAGTAGATCTGTTGCTCTGGTCGGGGTTTTGGTGGCCCGCTTTTTGGCCGCCAGGCAAGCGCTCCCCCAGTGCGAACATGATGCCAATTGGTTATGTGGCTCGTGGCATGGGTATCTGAGCTCCCTCCGCTTGCATCCTGAGCATGCCACATAAGCCATCATGGCGTGCTTTGAGCTCTAGCAGGCTGCAGCTGCGCCCCTGTCAGGACTCCAGCTCATCTGGCGACCAGCGGCACGCCTAACGCCTACACCCCAATTGGCTGAGGCTGATGGGGGATGAGGTGCACCGCGCCTGGCGCTGCCAGCATTTCTGTGCAGTCAATAAAATAGATCCACACTTGGTAAATCCCAAATTGGCCTCCCCACCTTGGCTGAGCCAGCACGGGAGGCGACCCTGCCGCTGAGCTGCTGGCCTTGTAACAGCATGTTGTGTGCTCTGAGGTGCAGCCTGCTGTGAACCGAGGATGGGAGAATTTGTGCTGAAAAAGCCGTGTTAGAATGTTTGAGACTTGGTGAAAAGAAGAACGCCTGCGCAACGCACGCCCAACTCACGCGTTATCTACATCCAATTGTTCAGCGCAGGGCTTTTTACATGCAGAAGAGTGTCAGAGGACACAGGCTGACTGGGATGGTCCCCTCAGATACAGGTTGTGGTGGGCCTCTTTCCACTTCATCTGCACCACCAGCTTGTTCCTCAGACGCAGACGAAGCCTGCATAACACCGATTTCACCATCCTGAGGTAGCCAACCATACGCACACAGCCGCAGTGGTGCCTTGGCTACCCGCAGTATCACCCGGCACGGCACTCCTCACATACCGCCGCTTCCCCTGGCGCCTCCTGCACAGCAACCACAGCCGGCTGCTTCCCCCCCGCCTCTGCATTAATAGTGATCACTGCGTCTGCTCCCTCTTGCCCGCTGGCCTGCACCCCACCTTCTGCATCTCTTGCGCATCCCTCCACCCCTGCACCCTGCACCAATGCCCCACCATCCCCTGTCAATGGGATGACAAGGTCACCATCCCTGCCCACAGCTGGCCATGCCCCTGCTGCAGCAATCTTGTCGATGGAATCCAGAGCACCTGCAGCCAGCAGTGCTGCCGACTCGCGCTCCTGCTCCTCGATTGCCGCCTGCATCCGCAAGTGCAGACCAACAAAAGGTCAGATAGCAACACACGGTGTCACGAACAGGATATGAAGTATCTGCATGCTGCGCAATGCGCTGGGTATAGCAGGGTTTTCGTGTGGCTCACCGGCTTTGGGTACAGGCCATACCAAGGTTGGCAACATCTGGCCGGCAAGCAAAGACACGCAGGGTGCACATGCAGGCACTGCCTTTGGTACCACCACCAGGCTGACCCACCCGAGCACGATCCTCCCATTCCCAGCCTTCCCCCATCCCAGAGCGCCATCACAACAAACACACAGGCACCGCCAAAAGAAGGCGGTGGGTGTGCCCCCACCCGCTCCCACCCACGAGCCACAGTCACAGTCACAGCCACAGCCACAGGCACAGGTACAGGCACAGGCACAGGCACCGGCACAGCCACAGTTTCAGCCACAGAGCGCACAGCTGCTCAGTGTGCCCTGTGTGTGCCCTGTGTGTGCCCCCCCTGTGCCGCACCTGCCGTGCCTCCTCTCGCGCCTGCCTCTCCAGCGCCTTCTGTGAAATGGCCGGGATGGCAGCGTCGCGCCCACTCGCCTCCACGCGCGCCAGCAATTCCTCCAGCACCCGGATGTTACCCTGCAGAGATGTGCAGCAATGGGACAATGTCGTGGCTGTAAATTTTGGGGCACACCTGGGCAGGGGGGGCTTTGCCGCATGGCTTGACATACACTTGAAGTATGCTCATGCCCGAATCTGGTGTGGAGGTCTTGCTGTTTGTGCCGCACGCCACAGGCAGCTGGCACGAATGCAGCACTGCAGGCGGTGCAGGCCAGAAGTAGAAGCTGCCCAAAAGTGCAGGCAAAACAAGCTGCCCAGGCGGTACAGGCAGTACCAGCAGTAACAAGCAGTGCACCCACGTGGATGTCTAGGTCGCCCTTGTTGATGGCCGCACGCAGGTCAATATGCTCCGCCAGCCAGGGCCCACACATCTTGTGGATGTGGCCCTTGACCATGCGCAGGTGCACGGGGTACTGCACACACAGCCGCAGGTACTCGAGCGTGTGGTACACGCCATCACGCTGCGTGCGCGCGCCCTGCGCGTGTCGCAGCAAGCACACACGGGCAACATCTGTTGAAGTTGGAACGATACACACGAGCAACAGCTTGGAACACGCGGGTACTCACACGCTGGCATTGTGGCACACCACCACCTGCTGTGTGTGCGTGCCGCAGCGTGCGAGGCGCACGTTGAACAGAAGCTGCCCGCCCCAGAACCCACCCCGTGGCCCGCCACAGCTGACTGCTGCATGCCCGCACATTTACACACACCCCAACCCCCACATCCCCATCCCCTCCCGGGGCCCCTTTTCTGCTTGCCCATGCACCCATGTGCCAGACTAGTAGAAGCCGCTGAACCCTGGACCAGCTGCACCCTGAACCCTGCGCCCTGCGCCCTCTGGCCACCGCCCTGAGCCCTGCACCCTGAGGCCCCCAGGGCCAGCGACGGCGGCTCACCCCGGGCAGCAGGCGCTGTGGCGAGAACAGTGCCGGGTCCTCCAGCAGTGACTCAGCGCTCAGCACGCCATCACACCCCGTGTACGCGAGGCACGCGTGGGCGTCGGCCAGGTCACGGATGTTGCCGTTGGCGAGCACGGGGATGGACAGCGCCTGGCGGGTGATGTCGGTTTCGGTTTCGTTTCGGTTTCTGGTTTCATGCTCTCTGGTAACATGCTTTTAAGGAAGTTGAGGTCGTGGCTGAGATCTTGCTCAGGGTTCTAAGTGGTGCTGTGGTTTTCAAGTCTATGAGTTGGGTGGATCGACGATGGGGGGTGGGAGCAGGGACTAACAAACGTACGGCGACTGTTGGGATCCTTTCCTGGCAGCCGGGCAGTACGGCAGTTGACAGGTGCGACAACCATGCGCACACCTCGTTGCGTGCCAGTGGCCCTCGCGCACCTGCTTGACCGCGCGGATCTGGTCCCAGTCCGCGCGTGTCGCGCTGTTGTCCCGCTGCTCCCGCGTGCGGCCGTGCACGGCGAGCAGGCAGCAGCCAGAGCGCTCAATCATACGCGCGTACGCCAGGGTGTCCTCCAGCTTAGGGAACACGCGGATCTTGCAAGTAATGGGGCACGGCACACCCTGCGGACATGCACATCGCACAGTTCGCGCACACAGCGCATGAAGCCCCAAACCCTCACTCCTCCACTCTCCTGTTCTGGCCCCCAGAAAGACACCCGTTGTTCCGCCAGCCTCCTGTTGAAACTCGTGGCGATTGATGAGCACGCCTGCTGAAGCCAGAAATGGCCTGCTGAAGCCAGTAACAATCGATAATGTAAACCAAAGCCAAGATCACCTGCGCCAGCGCCGTCACTAGCTTCTCCACCAGCTCCAGGTTATCCATCAGGAATGCGCCATAGTAGCCGCGCCTGCACGCACAGGACGGCGCAGGTTCGTTCAGTGGCATACGCAGCGCAGCAGGAGAGGTGCAGCAGCAAGGGCGAAAGCTGCAGGCGCAGCGCGGTACTGGACTTGGCTGCTACGTCCCCTAGGCAAGCGCAGGGACCACCTTGACTGATCTGCCCTCACGCACCGCCCGCATGACCGCTTCCCACATACCCCCTGTGCTGCCCAGCCCTGCCCCACCGTGCTGCTCCCACTGCCCTGCTGCGCATCTCCCACTGCCTCACTGTGCAGCTCTCTCTGTGTTCCCTGCTCCTGCGGTACACTCACTTGGCGATACGCTGGGGGCAGCCAAAGTTGATGTCGACCGCGTCGACCTCGGGGGCTACCAGGTTGGCAGCCCGGACCAGAAAGTCGGGGTCATTGGCGCAGAACTGTGCCAGCAGCGGCCGGTCGCCTTCACAAGTGGACCACGTCTCTGACCTGGAAAGGAAACAGGCAGGGAGGGGAGTGCTTTTAATTAAACTATTGGAGTTCTTGATGGTAACCAACAGGCGTTGGAAATTGGACAGATGGCAGGGACCAGGGCTGGGCCTCCTTCCTGCTCAAGTCTAAGCCCAGGCAAATGAGGAAGGTAGGGAACACAAAGGCAGGCAGGAAAAGGCAGGGGGTCCGCAGGCAGCAGGTACTGGAGCAGTGTGTCTGTTCCTGTGTGTAGACTGTGTACCCTCTCAGCTGTGTGCCAGTACGCTGCATGCAGGACTGTGTGCCTACCTGTACTTGGCATCGATGCAGAAGAGGCGTGCGTGCAGCATGGGGGTGTACGCGCACGTTGCGCCGTACTTGCGGCACAGCATGCGGAATGGTAGCTCCGACTGCGTACGAGGTGTGCATCAGGCGCACTTCATGCATCGGCGCGAGGCCGTGGCTGTGTGCTGGCGCCCGTTCACTGCAAACTGCTGACAAGTGCACACAAGCTGCCTCCATGGCGCATGAGTGCGGGGCAGGCATGGCTGCATGGACAGGCGGTGCAAGGTCTGTACTGGAGCATGTTGGGAGGCAACTACGGACGGTGGTAGGAATGCAGCCGCACCTGGTCGACCATGGGCGCCACGTGATACTTAGGGCTGCCCATCGACTTGAAGAACTCCCAGGCCCGAGTTGCATGGGGTACGTCTTGCTTTGGGGGAATGACCACAGGAAGCTTAGCTAGAGGCTCGGAGGATGCAGGCTGAGCGTCTAGCTGCCCTACACCCGTGGTGGTGGTCATGGGTGGGTGGGGGTTTTGTGGGTGCACGCAGCACACCTGACGAGTAAAAACGTGACGGCGCCTGGCGCATGCTGATTGTGCTACTGGAAGCCTAGACCCTAATGCAAACCCTGAATGTGCAACTCTCGGATCTGCAGTAAATGCAGGCAGCGAGCACATCAGGCTGTGCTACTAAGCTAGATAATGTCATGCGCGCTCTATGTGCAACTTGCGATTCTGCTCGTCATACACACTCCAGCGCATGCATCTGCCGATGTGCCACGGACAGCAGATAACTCATTCCAAGCTGGAACTGGTAGCCAGGATGCCGTTCAGCTCACCCGGCTGGCGTTACCACGCCAGATGGCCAGCGTGAAGCGTTTGCCAATCGTGATCGCCATGCACGGCACCCAGAAGCTACTGGAGAGCAACATGGCCAAGCTCAGCATTGCAAACAAGCAAGCTTATGCTCGCAAGCACGGCTACCAGCTTGTGACACATGTGCGTGTCGGGGAGCAGCTGATCAAGCAGTGTTTGCTCGACCATGCAGACACTGCATGCAGGGGCATCTGCACATGCCAACCACGCTGTATCTGTTAAGTTTTGTCTCTCACCTTGATGCTGCTTGCAGACCATCACGTGCATGCGGCCACCTGCCTCACCGTCATCAGCAGACATGCAAGCACCCCCTCCCAGCTCACACATCCCAGCTGCTGACACCGTGCCAGCCCTCAGCAACCACAGCGATGTCGTCCGGCGGTCATGCTTGTGGGACAGGCTGGCAGATCTGCACAGGTAGGCTGCCATGTGGGACTTGCCTGAGGGTGGACAGGGTGCGCCGAATGCAAGTATGCAGCGGCCACTTGCATGACTGGCGTGGGTCGGTAATGGTGATAGTAACAATGCATGAAACGGCAGTAAATGATGATAGTAAAAATAGCAATGGTAGTGATCTGATAGTGTTGAAAAAATTACGTTATCATATTAGCAATATCAATACCGTTTTGTCAAAATTGTCACAGCAACACGCGGGCAGGTGCTGGAATGCAGCCAATACTCCCGCCACATGTCCAACATGCACACCAGCCCAGGTCACCCCATCTCTGCTTTCTCATTCCTGTCATTGAGCTGCCTGCCTTCACTGCACACCTGTCGTACCCAGGCTGTTGGAGGAGGTGGCAGACGGCACATGGCTGTGGTCACTGGATGTGGATACCATCATCACCAACCTTGACCAGCGGCTGGAAACGGTCATTGAGCAGGCGCGCACCATGCCCCATCCGAGCGCCGAATCCAGTGCTCAGCCAGTGGTAGACAGGCAGTCTGGCAGCAACCGTGCGCTACTCTGGCGCTGGATTCGCAAGCACGCGGCTGTGACTACGGGCGCCAATGTTGTTGGGAGCACGGAGGGCAATGGCAGGATGCTACACAAGCCAGCTGCTGGGGATGGCGCAGGGGTGGCGGGTGCAGAAAGTTATGCGGGCCCACAACGCCGACTGCTGGAAGCAGGCAGTCACGATGGGAATGGTGGCAGCGCAAGGGACCTGATCGTCGCAACGCGCTGCAGCGTGACCAACATAGGTAGCTTTCTGATCAGGGCAAGCGCCTGGTCACGTGGCCTCCTGGCCAAGGTCTTATCTCAGGAGCACGCGCCCAAAGGTGTTGCTGGAGCTGATTGCTGACGTGGCTTTTGCACGAGCAAGAGCTTCAGCTGTGCTCGGTAGCATAGCACCCGGGCCTGTGCGCTGCATTGCCTGTGCTGCCGCTGCTAACACACTTACGTGCCCAATTATGGGCGCAAGTGCACAACCTTGTGCCCCGTCATTCCCAATTCTTATGCCACATCCTTTTGCCTTTGTCTTTCTGGTTTTTACAGGGACGTTCCCCCGGCTGTGCCTGTCGTGCCCGGACCAGGATGTGTTTGATTGGTACATGCGGCGCCCTGCGCATGCTGCTCATGTGGCGGTAGTACCCGCCCGCTGGATCAATGGTGTGCTACCTTCTTGCTTGCTTGCCTGCCTGTATTGCATGCCTGCCTGCACAATAGCATGTAACCTATCCAACAAGCTGACTGATACCTGCGTGTGATAACATTTTTCCTCACACGCCAGCCACGCCATGCTGGCTGTTCCCCACCACAACCCATGCACCCTGATGACCTGTTCGTTGTCCCCTCCCCACCCTGACGATCTGTCTGGTGTCCCCTCCACACCACACATACTGACATGTACACCACCACTGCCTGCAGGCATGCCCATCGAGCATGCGGGTAACCGGTGCAGCAGCGTGGACGACGCGTGGGTGCCACACGACTCGCTGCTCATCCATTTCGCGGGAGGGCAGCACGCCAAGCAGCTGTTCATGAAGTACTGGGCAGCCAACGAGGGGCCACAGCGTGTTGAGGGTGGTGAGGAGTAGGGGAGGCGCCAAGGGTCCACAGCTGCAGTGGCAGTTACCCACTTTGATAAAGCAGCAGAGTATATGTGAGCTTCGTCTGCCAAGCCAAAGGGCACATTATGTTTGAGTACATTTCTGTGCTGCTGCTTCAGACAGCTGCATCAAACGCGCCTGCGCCTGGCATTGTTGAACCAAAACCATTACAGCCCACAGGCCTCAGGCACCAGTGCTATCCCACTGCCGTCTCATATGACAGCTCCTGTTTCAGAAGCACCCGTAAGATCTTCAGTCTTGCGCACAATCTTTGCATCTGGGAGCTGAGCTACAGGTCTCGATTTCTATGCATATACAACCAAATGCCTCTAGCCATGCCTGCTCTGATCAGTTGCCCTATCACGTGCACCGCCCCCTGCCCAAGCCCCATACCTTGCATCCCACGCACGTATAACACAAAAGAGGGCACATTTGACATGATTCGCACACAAACACCAGCCAGCCCCAAGCACCAGCAGGGCTCTAGACCACACCAACCTAGCACCCAGCGTGACAGCTGGTTGCTGTTCCAGTGAGCACATTGCACACAAGCACAGCAGTTTTGTACAATGGCCAGCTGCTTAATCCGTGTTCAACACGAGCGCCACGCCCTGCAGCACCCAGTGGCTTGGGTGCTCCACAGTCGCCAGGTCAGCCTCAAACACCAGACCCACGCCCATGGCATTCCGGCGCGCTTGCGTCACGTACACAGGCGCCCGGAAAGTGTTGGCAAGCTTGAGCTTGTTCGCCTCAATGGGGATGATCTGCATGATGGGCAGCTCAGTGACAAGGACCTTGGGGTCCTGACGCCGGAGCATGGCCTTCTCCATGTCCCACCCTGCACCCTCCAGGAACAGCCCGCTCACGTAGCACCCGTACCGCGGCTTCTCACTGATCTGTACCGCCTCAGTGAACTTGGTCACTTTTGTGTACAGCGTGGACTTGTCCAGCGGCCAGCCCTTGTCGCGGCATGCCGCCTGCACCAGCGCAGCGATGTAGGTCTCGGGGATGTGCAGCCCAGGCAGCCACATAACCTTGGGCTCTCCATGCTCCACCCACTCCTTGTACTGCCTGTACCGGTGCTGGAACCACAGCATCCAGCTGCCCAGTGACTTGTCCGTTGCCGGGTTGAGCCGCGCCCACATAGACGGCAGCTTGCCGTTGAACAGCGAGTTGGCCAGCTCCTCGAGCGATGATGAGAACCCGATCTCGCCTGACAGCGCACGCCCCAGATCTTTGAGGGATGAGGCCATGACGGCGAGCACGCGGTTCCAGCGCTCAAGCTCCTGCAGCAGCACCACCTGGGTGGGGCTGGGCACGCCGATCTCCTTCTTCAGCAGGGGGAGGTCAAAGGGCTCGGGGATCTTCGCACTGATGTCGCGCGCCACATTGCCGATGAACTCCTCGCGGGAAATACCACCGCCTGCACCTCCTGTCCTCGGCTGGAGGTCCACGAGGTCAGACCAGATGGACTTTGTGGCAGACGTGTAGTAGGAGATGTCTGCGTTGGCGTGCAGCCCAAACACCTCGGGGCTCTGCACCAGCGGCAGCGCCTCAATCGCCTTGATGTACACATCCCTGGCCCCAGTGGGGGGCACAGAGATGTCCACATCCTTGGTCTGGTAGAAGTGGAAGGGCTGGAAGGTATCAAACAGGAAGTCGCCCAAGTACTCGTCCAGGTAGGTGGTAAGGATGCGGCGGTCCAGAGAGTCTGATACACGGCCGCCGTACATCGCCTCCCCAATCAAGTACCGCAGCGTGCCCCAGGGAATGAGCTCATCCGCCGCATCATGGGCCTTGGTGAGGTAGGTGGAGATGAGGGCCATGGAGATGCGGAAGTCGGTCTCATTGAAGTCATAGGGCACATTCCAGCCAAGCTTGCCATACTTGCGGCGCTCCTGCACGACCGCGTGGAAGAAGCCGAGCACATACACGAGCGGCCGGAACGCGCCATGGGGGCACTCCGCGAGCACATCCTCCGAGATCTTGCTGTAACTCTGCCGCATGTTGAGCTTCAGGCCGTTGGGCGGCTCGGTGACGACCTTGAGTGACCGCTGCAGTACGCCGAGTGGGAAGCGGTCAGTCGGCTCTGTGGTCAGCCACAGCCGGAAGTCAGGGTGCGGTTTGTGGATCTTTTCCAGGATTTTTTCCAGCGTCTTGAGCCACTTGGGCAGCAGGTGGCAGTTCTGCAGCATCACCCACAGCCCACGCGCCACGCCCGTCTCGATCAGCTCGGCAGCCTTGGGGCCCATGCCCTGACCCAGCGCCATGTACTTGAGCTTGGCTCCTGTGGGGGTGCACACCGGGGGGTGGGTATGGGGTGGACGTTGGTGCGTAGGTCGGGCGTGCAGACACGAGAACAGTTGGCATTATGCAACACCTTATCAGCTACTGGCGTGGCACATAGTAGGCACGCTTGCACACCCCACCTCCAATCCTGCCTAGCACCACCACAAGCACCAGTCAGACATAGCCCAGCAGCCCTGCGGCTTTGAGGGGAATCATGATTCACGCTGTCGTGGTTCAGGCTGTAGGTACCAAGGCGCACCTGGCTTGAAGCCCATCTGCTCGCCCAGCTTGAACACATCAAAGGCAGGGTCAGCGCCGGGCGACAGCACAAACACGATGGGCGTGTTCTCGGTCGACTGCTTGTAGATGATGTGGTAGTCGAGCACGGGCGGCTGCACGTAGCGCTCGGTCATGACACTAATGACAAAACGTGTGATGCCCACTGTCACACGGTCCATGCGAAGGCATCGCAGCACACACAGCTTCTCAAACTCGTTCAGGGACTGTGCATAGCCCATGGGGAGCTCCTCCTTCTCTGGCTCTTCCAGCTCATAGAACTGCCTCCAGGACCCTTCATCTGCCTCCACGTCATCCGCCAGCCGTGCCAGTGGGTGCACCCGCCCTGCAGCGTCCAGCTTGGCCTGCCCAATGGCCACCAGGCGCATCATGTCCTGCCACCCCTGGTCAGGCAGCCACTCGTACGGCTTGTGCCGCCGCGCCTTCTCCAGGCTGAGATTGCCCTTGAGGAAAAAGTCGAGCAGCTGTGGGTCAAGCGGCGTCTCACCTGCACCCAAAGGGGGTGGGGCGGGGGAGGGGTGAGTTGGGACGGGGGGAGGTAAGCAGAGCAGGCAGCCGGCTGGCACTATCAAAAGCCAAGCCACTGCCGTGAGACCCTTCCAACGGCAGCCTCATGGCCACAGTACAGTACTTGTACTGTCCTTAGCACAAGAACACCACCAAATCCCCAGCCAACAGCCACCAGGCAAGCTCCCCCAGCACCCAGCCACCAGACGCACCCTCCAGGATCTTGATCGTCATCTGGAATGAGAACATGAGCTTGTGGCGCTCAAACAGGCCGAGGCACGTGTATGAGTACACATCAAACGTCAGCGCGTCGATGATGTTGCGTAGGCGGCCCTCCAGTGTGGGGTCCTTCTTGCTCGTGTTAAGCGTCTGGTTGAACACGGTCAGGAATGATGCCAGGCTGTACTCATACCTGTGGTGTGGGGCAGTACACACATTGCGATCATCATGTCAGCCCTGATCAGCCCCAGGCCAATGCTTATAGCACGCCCAAATGCGCGTTGATTGCCAGCAAGCCGTGTGCCAGCGCATAGGTGCGTGGGGCTGCGCCCAACATGTGCTGCCGCACAGCAGAGCAGCTGCACACATATATGCACCAGGGAGCCAGATTCACCCACATGTTGGTGATGGCAGAAAGGGAGGCCATGACGAAGAACAGGATGGCGCCGCGCTTGGCTACTGGCGAGTAGCGCACGCGCGTCTCCTCGATCTCTGCAGCCGTGAGCTTGGACTCCTCCAACTTCTCAGCGATCTCCACAGCAGCGGCCTTGGCAGACTCGAGGGTGGAGATGAGCTCCTGTGGTGGGTGTGAGAAAGTGTGTGGGGACGTACCGCAGTCGTCAGTGACAGCATGAGAACGATGCAAGCAGAGTAGCCATCAGGGCAGCTTCCATCACCCTTGCACCTAGGGATACTGCCCCCTGCCCTTATTCCCCTCCAACCGTTGAGGTGACAGAGCCGCTGCAGCTCGTCCCCCTTTTCTCTCTACCAAGCCACCACCTTGATGTGCGCTAGGACGTGCATCATGTATACAAGCCCGCTCCAGCCGCAGCCCTGCCCCACCTGGTTGTCCAGGATGTTGCCAGTCGCGTTGGACAGCTCCCGCAGCAGCGTATCCTCCAGCTGCTTCAGCTGCTTCTTGTTCTCACTCATCTCCTTGACCAGCATCTCACGGGCCGCCTCCAGATCAGGCCGCTCATGGCGCACCGTCACGTTGAGCAGCTGCTCCGTCAAGCCCTGCTGCGTCACACCATAGTTGATGATCATCGTCTTGCCGCTGATCTCAGGGCCATAGTGAGGGTTGGAGAGCTTGGAGGTCATGTAGAGCCGGAAGTTGGAGTCCCACTCCACCTCCTTGTCGCCCAGCTTTATCAGCAGCTTGCCTACAGTACGCAGACGCGCGCGTGTGCATGGCCAAATCAGGAGGGGTCGTCGTGTGGGGGCTGCCCAGCAGGCACAAGTGGGGAGCCCAGCAGGCCCCGGGGGGGATGACAATGCAGATTCAGATGCAGGTGCATTCTGTGGGGCGGTGCTGCCAGGCACCCACGTGGGAGCCTCCTCAGGCAGCACTTCCCAGCAGCACGCACCATTGGCTGAGGGGATGAAATTCTTCTCCAGCACTGGGTCAATGACTGGGTCGATGTACTCGTCCAGGTTCTCAAACAGGAAGGGGAAGCCGTACTGGATGGCCAGCTCCAGCTGCTTGAGGAAGTCGGAGTCGTTGAAGGTCTTGACCTGTGGGGCGTGCAAGTGTGGTGATAAGCGTGAGGCCGTGAGGTGTGCCTGGGACACACAGGGTGACCCAGGAAGACTGACACCAAGTAGCACCTGCGCTCTTCAAACCCCCCTCACCCCCAACCCCACCCTAAACCCACCAGGTCTTTCCCTGTTGCCAAGCTCCCTGCCGGCCCACCACTCAGCAGCACAGCCTCCCAAGCTGTACCGCCAGCTGAAGCGCCAGCTGTACTGCCCCGCCAGCGTGCGCCCACGCACCTTGCCGTCCAGCTGCTTGCCCTCGCGCGTCTTGATCCAGCTGACCGCCTGCATCTGGGGGTCGATGCACAGCGGCCAGCGGTTGGCGTGCATGGTGAGGATGCCGTTCTGGATGGACAGCTCATCTGAGGGCAGCCCCTCAGATGACCACTGCGTCGTCTCCACGTCCGAGGTGAGAAGCGCCTCCAGCTTGAAGGGGGAGGTGAGTGGGATCGCGCGCTCGCCCACGTCGTGCTGCCACATCTCGTACACCATTGCGTGCCGGTACGTGAACGTAAACGCGCCCGTGTAGGACAGGAAGGAGGAGGTGAGCAGGCAGTCGCCCACCAGCTTCTCCTTGCGCGCATCCAGCTCTTGAATGTCATGTGTCCAGCGCGTGCGCTCTGACCCCAGGCCGGCAATCAAGCGTGATGCAGCCACCAGCCGGCGCTCCATGAGGTCAGCCTTGGCCTTGAGGTCCTGCTGCTCCGCCGTCTTCTCCTCAAACTGCTTGCGCAGCGCCGACAGCTCCTGGTTCAGCTGCTCCACCTGCGCCTTGGTCTGCGCAAGGTCCTTCTGCGCGATGCGCAGGTTCTTCTCAGCTTCCGCGACCTTTTTGCGCTTGGGCTCCACTGTCTTGGCCACGTTGTTGTAGTTGACCATAGCTAGCACCCACTTGAGCAGGCCAGCGCCGGCGATGGAGATGGTGCGCAGCGAATCGTACGTGAACTGGGGGTCCTTCATGTAGTCCTTCACCTTTTTGACCTGTTGAGTGGCAGGGTGTTGGGTCCCAGGCTTCAGCTTGTGCACCTGACCCATCCTGCATGGACTATGTCCGGCCCACCTCCCCCATCCTGTTGCCAAGCTTCGTTGCCTTCTGCCTCTGCCGCTTCCATCCCAAGGCCCTGCCGCTGCCCCAAATCCATCCACACAGCCCCACCCTGCCCGTCACCGTATGGCCTGGGTGCCCTGTGGCATCAGCATGTTGCTGTTGACCACGGGTGGTGTGTCGGCCAGCTGCTAACCTTTGCGGTGCTTGCTTCCAACAGGGTGCTAGGTGCTGTAGTGGGGCGGCTCCCGGTATTTCTGGCTGGCTTGGTCCTCTAGTGATTGTGTTTAGATAACGACTGTCAGGCTCCGGCATGCAGACACATCTGTGACACGCCGTGTTATTATTATTATTAGCCCCACCCTGCAGTCAAAACCCTTTCCAGGCCCAGCAATCTCCACCCCCTGCACGCACCTGCTTCTCCGTCAGGCTGTCCTTGTCAAACTCGACCAGGGAGCGCAGGAAGTTGCCGTCGGCCATCATCGACTTGGCGCCTCCCCAGCTCACGTCCTTCAGGCCGCGCAGCACCACGACGCACTCGCACACCTGCTGCACCAGCTTGTGCGGTTTGGCAAACGAACGGATCTCCGTGATATCCTCCTTCCTCAGGTCATTCAGAGCAGCAGCAGCCTCCTCCAAAGCGGGGATCGCCTCTTCCAAAGCAGCCTCAGCCTCCGCCTTCTCCACCACAATGTTCTCCGAGTCGATCTTCAGCTGCGCCTCCTTATCCACCGCAGCCTTGGCCTTTGTTTCCACCTCAGTCGTGGACGACGCGATGACATCGATGAGCTCATTACACTCCTTTGTCGCCTGCTCCACCACCACTTTGGCTTCGCTCAGCTCCTTCTGCATTGCGTCCACCTCAGTGGCGGCCTGGATCAGCTTCTGCAGCCCGCCGCTCAGCCGGCCGGCCATCTCATCGATCATCTTGCGGTTGGAGCCCAGAGAGCGCTTGTAGTTGTTGATGAAGTCGAGGTAGTTCTTGGGCGTCACGTAGTTGTGGCGGCGCAGCTCCTCCGCGAACCGCGCACTGAACGTGCGCACGCTCTGGTGCACTGTCACCATGTGCTCCACGATCTGGGGCCGCAGTGTCTCAGGCAGCGCCTCCTCAGCCAAGAACACGGTGGCCACCGACTGCAGCGCCTGCTCGGGCCACGGCTCAAACCAGTCAATCACCGTGTTGTTGACCATGCCAGGGAAGTTGCGGCACCGCGTGCGCAGCGTCTCGCCCACAGGGCTCATTGCCAGCACGACGTGGAGGTTGTTGCGGCACTTCTGCACGTAGTAGCTCCAGCAGGACTCCTTGGTCGCCAGCAGCCCCTTCTTCTCAACCTCGGGCTGTATGCTGCGGTTGTAGGCGCAGAGGAGCAGCAGGGAGTCCAGTACTGTCATGCTATGTAAGTTTAGAATACCGTACACAAGTTTGGAGTAGTTATTCAGTCAATTTGCCCATCACGCCGCGGCCAGCCTGCCATTGGTCTCACCAGCAGCTGTGCCCCACCCATATCCCCTCACCTGCCCCTGTGGCTGGCTCTGTTCTGAAAGCCACATACTCTTCCCACGCTCAAATGAACTACAGCCAGGCCCCTACCACCAAGCCCCGGCCCACTTGGGCCTTTGTAAACACCCAGCCCCAGCCCATCCACGCACCTGTTGATGAGACCATCCTTCTCACTGTCGTCGTACAGTGCGGGCACCATGCCTGACGTGAGCATGTTGTTGATGAGTTCCAGGAAGCCCTCGTCAGCAACGTGCGCGTCAGTGAACATGAACATGACCTTCTTGTTGTCCTGCCCCAGCATGCTGTACAGCTTCTTGAGGTCCTCACGGAATGACACCTCGTCATAGCCGCGCGTAAGAGTGATCTCAAACACGTCACAGCCCGAGGTGTAGGCCGCGAGCCGGGACAGCGACTGCTTGCCTGAGCCGCCCACGCCCACCAGCAGCGCGTTGCCCTGGGGCAGGCGGATGGTGCGGTGGATGCGTGCGAGGTGCTCAAGCGCATCCTCAAAGAAGACCAGGTTCATGGCCTTCTTCTTGCCGTTGTACAACGCCAGCAGCTCCTCAAACACGATCTTGATGGCCGCGTAGTCGCCACAGTCCTCATACAGCCGAACGCTCTCTCCCTCTCCCATCAGCGCAGTGGCCGCTGTGCGGAAGTCACCAAAGAGGATGGGGTCCACAAGCGCGTGCTGCGCACACGTGGGGAAACGTTGCTCCACAAGCTCGGTCATGCGGTGGCACACCAGCAGCTTGTCGTCTGAGCAGATCAGGCGGTCATGGAATACGCGCAGCACCTCGTTGCGCCACAGGCGTAGGAACTGCTCCGCGCTCCTGGGGTTGTGGGGAGGGCAGTGGTGGTGGTGTGTGCATGGGGGGTGGCGGTGTAAAGAGTGGGGGTGGGGGTTGGGCAACGCAGCAGGGGGAGGCGTCACTTCTTTTTCAGTGTCCAGTGCATGCTGGCTCTGGCTGGAGCAACCGCATGGTTATACGAAGCTCTTGCGTGATGCACTTCATCTGGTCTTGGCATGCTTAGACCAGCAGCTGTTAGAGCTACCAACTGGCGAGCACAAGCTGAAGAGAATGTAAGCATACTGCTACCCGCAAAATGTACGATGAGTTACCATTCCAGCACAACTTACTTGGTCTTGTCCTGGGTGGACAGCAGCAGGCCCTCGTACACGCGGGACAGGTCACGCAGGTTGAACACGTAGTGGAAACGCGAGGGGGTGGGGGGCAGCTTGTCGCAGATGAAATTGTACAGCTCCAATGTGACATCCGTGAGCTTCTCACCCATCAGATCACGGATCTCCTCCGAGGGCAGCTTCTGCAGGTGCTGTGTCAGGATGGCCTGGTAGATGGTGCGCAGGTTGTCAGTGGAGGGGAACTGGATCTCAAACACGTTGAAGAGTGAGATGAAGCGGGGGTCCACAGGGTTGCGCGCACCGCCGGGCGGGCCCATGGCGGACACCATCTGCAGCTCATGCACACGAGCAAAGCAATCAAATGTCAGCACACATATGATATGAGATGTGAGGTCGGCAACAAACGAACAGAGCCCATGGTCAAGACCAAGGCCAAGGCCATACCAGGCACACCTTTTGAGATCTTTCATCAACCTCAACACCAGCTCAGTGCTATAGTGGATAGTCTGGACACCATTCCCCCCTCCCACTCCCCCACCCCCCCATCCCCACCCTCGACCCCTCAGCCCCGCACCTGCACGTCCTTCATGTTCTTCCAGCTCAGCTCCTTGCCACGATCATACAGCCCCTTGCGCTCGATGAACAGCTTGAGCAGGGCGATGGGCTGCTGCGTGCCATAGGTGTCCACGCGCGGCATGTTCAGGTCGTCCACAAACATGATGAGCCTCTTGCCCATGGGTGGGCCGTACGTATCCTTTGTACGCTTCTCAGTGCTGTCCTCGATGGCGCGCTGGACGTCTGCTGAGGATGTTCGCGATGAGAAGTTCACGCCGAGGATGATGTTGACCGAGGCATCCAACGCGTTCAGGTAGTTGGAGATGGTTACTGACTTGGCTGTGCCGGACTCGCCCACCAGCAAGCAGGGCTTGTTTGCGCCCACCACGGTGTTGAGAAGCCACGTCGTGCGTACCACATCAACCGTGGGCACCAGGATCTTGGAGAACGCGCCATCAGCGGGCGGCTCGTACGCCTGCACGTATGACTTCCATGCGCGCCACACGCCCTCCGCCGTGTCGAAGCAGTACTCAAACAGGGACTTGGCGGGCAGCTGCGTCGCCGACACACGCTCGCCGTCCACCATGCTCATGTTCGCCATGCGCTTGAGGAACTGGTCGAAGCGGTCGCGGTCGGGCGCGTCGGGCCGTTGCACGACGCACGCGCCGATAGACCACATGACACAGAAGATGAACAGCGCCTCGAGCACCTGGGGGTCTGCCATGCGCGGGTGGTCCTCGATGGTAATGTCCAGCAGGTTGCACAGCTGGGTGATCATGTTAAGGTTGGTCACCGGCACCGTCTGCTTGGGCTTGCGCACCTGTGGGCAAGGCGGCACAGGAGAGGAAATGCAGCAATGTACGGGGTCATGGGCATGCCAGCCCTGACAACACACAAACAGTGTCCAAACCATTAGGAAGCATGCCTCCCTGCCTAGCATGCAGGCATGCAGCCAAGCAGGCACACCCCATAGGTACCAACTCTGTTTGACTCACGCTGCTAGCCCGCAGCCTTCATGTTAAAGCAACCCAGCCCCCCCTGCCCCACCCCCACTCAAATGCGCACACACGCACCAGGTCGTCGCCGTCCACGCCCTCCAGCACCCAGTCCACGCACGGCACCGCATACTTCTCAAACAGCCCACGCAGCACGTCAGCCTCCGACGCCTTGGTGCGCCCGTTGAGCCACGTCCAGATGTAGGGGCGGTAGCCCAGGTTGCGGGAGTCAACGTACACCATGCCACAGCGTGAGATGGTGGCAGGGGACGCGTATTGCAGGTCAAAGACCTCAAACAACAGCTTGCAGTGGTTCTGTAGCCGGATGCGCTCGCCGTTTGGCAGCGTGAGCAGCTTGTTGTCATCCATGACCGAGTTCATGTTCTCCACCCACACAGCATCCACATCCCCATCAAAGATGAGGTACCGGCCCTCGTCCTTATCAGCTGCCAAGGGCTTGTTGATCTCACGGAAGATGTTGGACAGCAGGCCATCAGTCCAGTCGCGTGTGTCAGGGTCCAGCACACCGTACAGCTCAGCCACCGAGATAGCCTTGGGGTTGATCGTGTACAGCGTCGTTTTCTTGCCCAGCTTGGTCTGGGAGCGCGCCAGCGTGTTGAGGATCACGGTCTTGCCACCGCCCGTCTGGCCTACCACCATCGTCGTGTGGCGTGTCATCATGACCTCATACAGCTGCACCACCTTGTCCACCTGCTCACTGGGGTCAGTCAGCACTTTGAAGCCGTGCTCAGCCAGGTCAGCCTCCACTGTGTCGTTGAACGATGGGTAGCGCACACGCGGACAGTCCATGCCTGCAGGTGGGTGGGCGGAGGCGGGAGCACGGACAGGCATGGGCAATCAGTTGGAAAGGCCCAGTCCCATGTACTGCCTGAAGCTGCCAGGTGCCTGTAGCTGGGTCAACAGTCGTTTGCACAGTCTGTTTAGCCCATATTATATGCAGGGACAGATAAGTGGATCCAGAAGGCAAGCACCCAAACATCACCAGGTTCCAGCAAGCCCCACCTGGGAAGAGGTCGTTGATGAGGCCGAGGAACAGGGGCACATCATCAAACACAAACTTGGGCAGGTTCATGTCGCGCAGCGCGCGCATCAGCACCAGCTGCTCGCTCATCTCTGGGGCGCCGCGCTTGAGCGAGCCGGCCATCACCAGCACCGACTTGAGGGCACGCAGGCCAAAGTCGTAGTGGTGCTGCTTGGACAGCTGCTCCTTGGACAGCTTGTACAGCACTGTCATCTTCTTGGCTAGGACCTGAGGAGGGACAAGGAGCAGCAGCACCAGCAATGAGTCAGCAGCTTGTCGGGACCAGACACGTGCAACAGCCTGCGGTAGGAGGCAGCAGCCCGACACTGATCGCGCGCTGCACAGCCCCAACCCCAGCTCTTGCTTCCTTCCCCTGGCCCCCACAGCAGCCCCAGAGCTCACAGCGCACCGACCTTGGCTGAGTCAAAGCCCTCGGAAAAGAGCATGATCTCACAAATCTGCTCCAAGTCAGGCACCACCATCGTCACGGGGCGGAAGAGGGCCTTGAGGTTGTCGGGCAGCTCGGTGCGGCCAGCATAGCCGGGGTTCATGGTGATGAAGATGCCGGTGCGGGGGTCGAGCGTGATCTCCTTGCCCTCAAACTGGAACTTGGGCAGGTCGTTCTTCAGCGCCTCCTGGATCTGCTTGATCTGGGAGCTCACCACACTCAGCACCTCGGCCTCGATACGGTTGAACTCATCAAAGCAGCCCCACGCGCCGCACTGCACCAGGCCCGAAAAGATGGAGCCCATCGCCTTGTAGTCCAGGCCCTCTCCACAGTTGAACACCACGCACAGCACGGCCATGCTCTTGGCAAGATCCTTCACCGTCTCTGTCTTGCCGGTGCCGGCAGGGCCCGCAGGGGCGCCACCCAGGCGGTACGTCAGTGCCGTGGTCAGCGTCATGTAGCAGCGGTCGGTAAGTGCGGTGATGACGAGGCGGCCGTTGAGGCCCATGTACTCGTAGCCGTACTTGAAGAGGCCTGAGCACTGGCGGATGTTGATGTCGTCCTGGGCGCGGTCCCAGTAGAAGCGCAGCTGCGACTCCCATGCAAACTCGCGTGCGTCCATGATGGAGTCCCTCACGAACGTGTCGATGATGTCACGTGCATGCACGTCGATGATGATCAGCGTGTTGACCTTTTTGCGGACCTCGTTAGACAGGTCGGAGCGCACCATCGTCGTCAGCTCCGACAGCTGGCCTGTGAGCTTGGCGGCAAAGTCCTTCATCGCGTGCTTGTTGCCCTCGCGCACACGCCGGAACACATCCTCCGTCTCCCACGTCCACCAGATCTGGGAGCCCACCAACGTCACCATGCCCATGTTGTCCCCAATCCACTTGGTCCTGTCGTGCAGGCAAGAGGCAGGACAGACGACAGGCAGCGGACACATGAGCGCGGGGCAGTATCACTAGAGCAAGGCAGCAGCCAGCCGCAACCAGGAGCCCCTTCACCAACCTGCATACTTATGGCCCCAAAAGGTAGCAGCAACAACAACAGCACGCCCCCGCCCGCAGCCGCGCAGCCCCACAACAATCCTGCCCAGCGGCATGCCCAGGCTCCCAAGCCCAGGCGCAGCACCAGGATCAGCAGCAGCAGTCAGCAGCCCAGCAACAATGTCAATCAAGCCCAGCAGCAGGTGCAGCTTCGCACCTGGGGGTCTTGGCATAATAGAACACGCCCTCTTTGGTGATCTGGTACAGGGTACGGCGCATCTCCGCCTCCACTGCTGTCATCCAATTCTCCACCGCGCCCTCAATCGGCACGGCCTGGCGAAAGTCAAACGTCTCTTTCTCGCTTGACGTCATGCCGGTGATGCTCTTGTTGCCACGGCCAAACTTGAGGGCCTGTGGGAAGCAGGGCGTGGGTATGGCAAGCACGGCGTGAGTGCGCATGGCAGGCAGTCATGTAGGCAGCAGTTTGTAATTGCTTCAAGGCAGTGCTGCTCAGGTGAATGATGGGCAGGGGTGCAACAGGCACAGCCCGCACAGCATCCATTTGGGTCATAATTACCACGAAATTACAGCAGGCATAAAAATGTGCAGCTGTTAGGCAGGCACTTGCAAGGCATCAGGCCGGTGCAGGGACACGCACCGCGCAGTTGTCAAAGAGCTTGAGCATGTGCTCCTGCACACTGGTGGGGTCTGAGGTGCCGAGAATGGACAGCAGCTCATCATCTGAGATGAAGAAGAAGCGTGGGAAGGCGCAGCGCTTGGTGTCCAGGTACTCTGACAGAGACTTCTGGCACAGCTCCAGCTGCTCCGACAGTGTCTGCAGCGTCTGCAGCCGCCCGTCCGTCGAGCACGCCTCCAGCACATTAGTGTTCTTGGCTGTGTCGTTCATGATCTTGGCCCACTGCTTGTCTATGTTGTCAAAGCGCTTGGCCTCCTGAGGCAGCTGGTGCCGGATGTCATCTGACCCCACAAAGATGGACTCCAAGTACATCCACTTGCGCTGGACCAGCATCCACACCTCGATCGATTCGCCGATCAGCGACAGCTTCTGCTCCCAGCCACGGACCTCAGACAGGAAGGGGCGCACAAAGGGCGAAGCCATCATTGACTGCAGGTTCAGGCCCATGTCCTCCAGCAGCACCATGATGTCATCTGTGGCACGCAACACCCAGCCACGGTCCTCCGTGCCCTGCGTGTGGCAATATGTGTGGTACGTAGTACATGTGTAGCGCTCCCAACAGTCAGCCATAAAAGCTCGCCTGAACAGGCACATGCCCAGGCTGCACACAGTCACTGAATGAGGCAGTCACCACACCCCGTAGACCCATCAGGCACGCATACAAATACGCGGCGGCCAGCCGCTCATGAGCTGCTGTGGCCCCAGATGTCTGCTCACCTTCATGTACTTGCCAAGCTCAAACTTCTGTTCGCGCCACACATCCGAGAGCTTCTTGATCTCGCTCTCAATCGTGAGCTCCTTGACAGCCGCATTCGTGATCTTGCCAATCTCCTCTGCGTACTTGTGCAGCTGCATCGAGAACATGTTGCCGAGCGTGAATGTCTTGGGGTCCATCTCAAAGTTCTGGCCCGTGACCTCCATGAGCTGCGTCCAGTGGCGCTTGCGCAGGGCATCGCTCTTGAGCTCCTTCATCAGAGGCAGAGAGTTGAAGAAGCCCTGGATCTCCCGCTCAACCAGTTCGTACGTCGGCATCAGCTTGAACTGCTTCAGCTTGCGCAGCTTGTTGCTGATCTCCTCTGTGCTCGCCATCATCTTGCCCACGTCCAGCTCGCCCCACAGCATGCTGGCGTACTGCCGTACCGCGTCCGCATGCTCGGCGTACACTGCATAGATCTGCTGCAGCTTCTTCATCTCCGCCTCCAGTTGCACCAGCAGCGGGTAGCCGGTAATCTCCATGTCGAACAGCTTCTCCGCCAGCACCAGCGCCTCGCGCTGCTTGATGGCCGACTCCAGCTCAGCAGCAAACTCGTGCAGCGAGTCCAGACCATGTGAGAGCTCTATCGTGGGCAAGCCTGGCCCAGTGGCACGGAAGCGCTCCCACAGCTCGTTGGTGTAAGCTGTGAAGTCATTTGCCTGTGTGAGCACCAGTCGGCCAGCTTGCAGTCAGCATGGCGGGTGCATCCGACCTCTGCTACCTGTAAAGCTACAGATATATGACTACATATCAGCTGCTGAGAACTGGCAGAACAGAACACACATCTCCAAGCATAATCCCAGCCCACCCCCTTTCCTGCCCCTATGACCCCACACACCTGCTTGCGTGTGGTTTCCGAGAACAGCTTCTTTGTGTCTTCCAATGAGAAATCCACGTTGTCTGCCTCATCTGCTAGCGCCTGCCACAGCACGCGCACGTGCCCCGCCTCGCGTGCCTCAGCAGTGCACTGCTCGCCCTCCTCTGGTGTTGTAGCGTACAGCTGGCGAGTGCGGTAGCGCTCCTCGAGGTCTGAGTAGCGCAGCTCCATTGACATGCCTTCGTTGCGGATGATGTTGACCATGTTCAGCACATTCTTCAGCTCATCCAGCGTGTCCGGCTTGCGATGCAGGACAATGTCGTATCTGCATGTGGCAGTACAGCGGGGGCAGCAGTACAGATGTTGTTGGCAAGCTCCGGATGGGAGCACAGCCACAGGCAGATACGGCACCAGCTTTGCAATGTGGGCAGCACGTAAAGCTGCAGCGGCACGCAGTTGATCAGAGCAGACCAGAAGGCAGGCACGCACTTTGTGATCCTGTCCTTGAGCTGCCCCAGGGTTGCCTGGTCAAGCTCGCGCATGGACTGTGCAATGGCACGGACCCAGCCAAGCGCCTCCTCGCGAACACTAGATGACAGGGCCTCGCAAGACACACGGATGAAGTCCTGCTCATAGTCCTTGGGCTGGGCACCGATGTCGGCGGCCATCTGCGGCGTGCAAGGTGTAGCATGACAGGCAGCTGGGTCAGCTCACCAGATCACCTGCGTGCTTACTCTGATGTGCAGCTTCTGATGGCATGATGACTGTACTGTACATCAGTATGCAGGGTTACAACAAACAGGCTGTTTCAAGGTTGCCAGCCCGCTTCTAACAGCCCCACAGACACGCACCTTGGTGTACTTGGCCAGCTTCTCCTCAAATGCACCACAGCTGGGCTCACGCGCCTTGAACTTGTCAAGCACGCTGCTCTTGTCTGTCTTCCACAAGCTCTGGTGCCGCCGCCAGCTGTCGATGTAGCGGCTGACGCTGTTGATGGTGCGCTGGATTGACTGGTTCAGCTGGAGCATGGTCTTGATGACCTGGGGGTTGGCTGCCACGTCCCAGTAGAATGTGAACACCACTGGCTCATCATCCTCGTTGGCACCTCGCTGCTCAGGTGTCTCAATGCATGATCCATCCATCCAGCGCACGAACGATTTAGTGCTCTCGACCAGCGAGCGCACCAGGCGGCCCAGCGACTTGTTGACCTCGTTGACTGGGGGCTGGATCACGATCTCAACGCTCTGCAGCGACACGCTGACGCGGAACAAGGGCGGCTTACGTGCCTTAGCAGGGTCCTCCCCAGCTGCAGCCGCTGCAGCCATCGCGCGCTTCGAGCGGCTGTCGATCATGGACTGCAGCGTGGCCATCGCGTTGAGCACCATCGCGTTCAGTGCGTTGAAGATCGCGCGCTCCCAGAATGCGTAGTAGCTGGCGAGCAGCGGCGACTTCCCCGTGTTGGTGCCCGCCACCACCTCCTCAATCTTGCCCAGCAGGGGTGAGATGGTCCGGTACTTTTTGACCAGCCGCTCAACTGCATCCACACGCTGCCGCTCCACATGCTCATGGAATTCCTGAAGGTCCATCACGTCCGACCCAGCTGGTGGCTCCACCACGATCTGCAGCAACGAACAGACGGTCAGGCCCGGATCGATCAGATCAGCATCTGCCGGGCTTGAAACGGGGTTGTCATGCGGCCTGCAGCACCAACGGCCTCAACAGGCCAAACAGCACCTCCAAGGGACGGACCCAGCAGGTCAGATCTAAACCTAGATCTACCAGATCGTCAGATGTTTAGTTAAGCTTCCCCTTTACCTGCGCGCCCGCGATCGCGTACACCACTTGCTCAATGATGCCACTGTTCTTCTGCACCTGCTTCACCACCTGCTGGAATGTGTTGATCGCCTTGTTGCACGCTGTGATGAACTCAGGGATGCCCAGGCTGTTCCAGTTCAGGATTGTGAAGCCCGGCTGCAGGCTCGACTCGAGCTCATCCAGCTTGCGCTTCATGAGCTCGCGCTCGATGGGCAGCAGCTGGCTGATCACGTCATAGTAGCGCTGCAGCATCAGGTCCAGGCCTTCGAGCCACTGGTGGTACTTGACCTCCTGCAGGGCCACGTTCAATGCGATCTCAGGGATGGGGAAGCCCATACGGTCCAGGTACCGTGTCTCACGGATGAGCTCGATCAGATCGCCATGGAAGTTGACCTCCACGCGCTTGGTCTCAGTGTTGCGGCGAAAGATGGGCTGCTTCAGGTGCTGCATCGCCACCACGTTGATTGACTCGCTCCACCCGCTGAACCAGCGTTTCTCGTACAGCATGATGCTGCGCGCTAGTGCCTTGAACTTGGACTCCACATTCTGGCCGATCTCTGCAATCAGGGCCCACAAGCATGCGCATGCATGTAAACTGCCTGATCTGGACATGTTGGCTACTGGCAGCAGCTGCCACAAAAGCATGGCTCCAAGCCGCACAAGCATTGGCCCCATCCTTCTCCCAACCCATCCACCCACACCCGCACCAACCGCACCCCCATCACATGCGTTCCTGCAACCTTGGAGCGCAGCTGCATCCGTGCACGCACCTGTGGTGCGGATGATCTCCTCCTCAGTGCTCTGCAGCTTGGCCATGGTCTGCTTCACACGGGCCAGGAGCGAGCGCGCCCACTTGACAGCGCCCGCCACGGGTGGCTGGTTCTTGGTGACAGGTGGTGCATCCTTGTGCTTTTCAAAGATCTCCATTGTTTGGTCGATCTCGCGCGCAAACTGCTCCAAGATGTCATTGAACTTGTTAATGACCTGCTTCTGGATCGCGCCCTTGGATTTGATGCGCTTGAAGTTTTGCAGCAGCTCGCACGCGCCCTCCGCGCTGCGCAGCTTGCGGAAGCTGGTGTCAATGAGCTCACGTGTTCCAGCCTTGATGTCCTCATTGTCCGAGTAGAATGCAGCCTTGACTGCCTTCCACTCTGAACTGTTGCCGTAGTCGAACACGTTGAATGTGATGAGCTCGATCGGCTCGTACATGGCCTTCACACGTAGCATTACGCGGTCAATGCCCTGCGTGTCACCTGCGGTGGTCAAAGCGAGCACAGGGTGCACCGAAGTCAGGCAGCTGGTCAGTGGCAAGGACTTGATGCTAAACGTGTTGGTGCGCAGTGTGGTCGTGAGCACACA
>BDCZ01000007.1:197575-255736 GCA_001662365.1 Chlamydomonas applanata | reverse complement strand
GGCCAGCCTGAATCCAAAACATTGCCCCCCCTCCGTCCTAGCCCCCCCCCCCCCGCCAACACACACACGCACCAGTGACTGCCTTGAGCTCAGGGCCAAGGAACTTGAAAAAGTCATTCACGATCTCGACCATCTCAATCAAGTCATTGCAGATCTCGGCCATGTAGTTGGTGCGCGCAAACAGCAGCTGCTTGGGGAACTCCCAGCGGGCGTCACGCCCACTCATCTCGATCTTCTCGCGCACTTGCATGTACTGCAGGTACCAGTGCTCCAGTACGCTCTTGCACGCGCGCAGCAGCTCCACCGCCTCGGCAGGCGCCATGCGGAACATCTGGCGCAGGTCGATGGCTGCTTCCACGCGGTCCCCGATCTCACGTGCGATACGTTGGAAGAGCGACCCCATGCGCTGGTCGTCGCTGTAGTGGCGGCTGATGATCCACACCTGCATACCAGTGCCAGGTGGCGTACACGCAGCACCATGCACACATGAGCGCCAGTGCCACCAGAAGCCGGGAGCACTCCTGACTGCTGCAGCGCTGGCTGCGTGCTCACACCTGTACCAGCCGCAGGCTCATACCTATACCAGGCTGGCAAACCTATACCTCCACGCCCAAACCTGTACCAGGCTGAATCCGAGCACACACAGCTAGCCTCCCCAAGGATATGTGGCTTGTGTGCTTGGCATGCATGCATGTGCAGCGCCCCCACGCACCATGCGTAGAGCATTCATCATGGGCGGCAGCGTGTCCAGGATGCCAGACAGCGGCCCTGATGTGATGTTTTTGAAGTGGCGCTCCAGCGTGGTCAAGAACTTGACGTTGTCACGTGACTCAGCGGACAGCTTGGTCAGCTCCCCAAGCTGCAGACGGCAGCAGACGGCAGCATGCGCAGAGAGTGAGCAGCTGAGCAGATGCTACCATGTCAGCACAAGCACATGCCTGCACCCCTCAGCCCACCAACTGCTTGTGTTCATGTCAGCCCCCAGCCCCAGCTCCAAGGCCCAGCCCACTAGCATTAGAAACCCCAGAAACCCAAGTCCACTGCTGCTCCTACTGCCGCCACATGCACACACGCACTTGGCTCTTGAAGCCTGTCATGAGGTTGCGGTCATCAGAGCCCAGCTCCAAGGTCTCGATCATCTTGCGCACGTGTGGCAGGTTGAGTTGCTCATGCAATGCGCTGAGCACCGCGTTGCGCTCACGCCAGAAGTCAATCTCTGCCAGCGGCCCCGTGCCCTGCGGCTGCTTCTCGCTCTCACGCTGCATCACACTGGCCAGCACCTGCGCCCACTCAGCCATGTACTGCTCCAGGTGAGCCACCAGGTCCGAGTCCGTGGCTGCCTTTTCAGGCGCATCAATCACCACGTCTGGCAGCGACAGCGTCACGTCACCGTTCAGCTGCTGCAGCGCGTGGCTGACCTGGCTCAGGAACTTCTGCATGTTGCCCAGCAGGTCCTTGTGGCTGTTGTTGGTGCCGGAGCTGAGCAGCACGCCCCCACTGCTCACATCCGCGCCCGTCATCTGGAGCAGCATGGGCATGTACACGCTGGCGAGAGTCTGCTCAAGGATGCGCAGCGAGGGGCCCTCACTCAGCACCCCACACTCCAGGGCAGTGTCCAGGTCATCAAACTCGACCTTCCCCGGTATGCTGCGGATGATGTAGAACGCGCAGCAGTGGGACAGCTCCTCTGGCAGCCGGCCCACCATGACGTGCAGCTTGGTGATGACCTTGGGCACCAGCACCTTGATCAGCTGGGGTGTGCGTGGCTTCCTGGGGGCTGGAGGAGCTGTGCCCTCCTCACCCTCTTCACCCTCAGCGGCTGCCTCGCCCTCAGAGCCTTCCGCAGGGGCCTCGCCGTCAGCAGCAGGCGCGCCGTCCTCCCCATCGGCTGGCGCTGAGGTGTCCCCTGCCTGCTCTTCCTGTCGTGCTGCGCCGGGGGCTGCCTCTGCTGATGACTCGCCATCTGGGCTGGGCTCCTCGCCTTCTGCACCAGCCTGCTCATCTGGCGCCTCGCCGTCTGCGCAGGCACCATAAGCAGCGACGCTCAGCAGCCAGCTGGCGGCCCCAGGAGTAGCATGACTGAATGCATGCGCATTTGCGCATGCAGAGGTTGCGTACACGGGACATGATCAATCCTGCAAACGCCGCACCTTCTGCTGCAGCATGCTCCCCATTCTCCAGCGGCTCCTCTCCTTCATCTAGTTGAGTGGTGGCCGCCTCAGGTGTTTTCTCTCTGTACCCAGGAAAACCAGCATACCAGCTTGTGAGCAAACACCGGACCCTCCGCATGCATGCATGCATGACATGCATGCCACATGCACCTAATCCCTACGCACCTGGGGACCTCGCGAATTTCTTCAACCTGGATGGTTTGCTGCTCAACGCTGAACAACAGTGCGGAGTTGATGCTCTCGCCTGCGCACATTAACCAACTCACGAACTTGGAACAGCATGGCAAACTGTACAAGCCAAGGCTGCAATACTTTGCAGAGCAGGTTACCAGCATGCTTCCGCAACCCCTGTACCTCCGTCCAGGAAGTTGACGATCGTAGCCGTGGCCCCATGGTCCTCGAGGAGCTGGTCAAAGAGCACTGGCTCAATGCTCAAGCCAAATACTGCCTTCTCCTTGACCCATTCCAGCCTCTTCCAACTGAGGTCGCTCATGTTTGTTTGATTTGGAACTGGGTCACGTCGTCGTCATGTTTCACTATCTTGTCCACGCGTCTTGTAAACGCTAAAAAAATTGTATGGCCCAGGCCTGAACCCTGACCTGAAGTGGCACCATCACTGTGTGGGACGCGGGTGGCTTGCGAAGCCGATGCATATTGCGACACGCTTTCAGCACGCTTCACAGCGTTCTCGCATCGCTTGCTGGTGAATTCTCTGCGATGCTGTTATGGGCTGGCTGGACCCTTGGAATCCGAGCACCTCGCGCTTGCATGACCTGACACCGCCATTACAGAGCAGCTGCATGGCAGCACCACAGATCCAGCACCCTGCGTTGTGTACACACTGTGCTTCTGCTGGCATCTAGCATGAATTACCACCGCACTGGCTGATTTGCCCCACACGCCTGCCCCAACACCTCCTCTGCATGATGATTATCGCATTGAGTGGCCTATGACCGCCTATGACATTCAGATCTATTCTGATCTAACTCTGCCTCCCTTCAAGAATGCTCAAACTGTCTGCAATTGTTCATTAAATGGAAGTTGGAAATGAATGAATGCGCATTGTACGTACAGCAAGCAGCCCATCCCTGCACTGCATGACCATGCTCATACCGCCTTGCAGTGCACCTGGAACCGTGGCTGCTCTAGACTATACCAGGAGTCAAACTGGGCATCTGTGAGCAGGGCCGGCTCCATAGCCATGCCTGAAGCTGACTTTGCCACCACCACACCGCTCACCACCATGCAGTTCGTGGGCAGGGGGAAGGCCACCACCTCCTCGCCTGTATCCTCTGCACAGGTCACAGCAGCTGCCGCGTGCGCGGGCTGCACCCAGCTGGGCCCCAGCTGCAGCTGCAGGGGGATGGAAGGTGGGTCGGTGTGCACATGCGACCAGTCGCCGTTGGCGGGGCACATGCATGGCACACCCATGCTCCTGCATGTGTGGGGCGTACAGGGCGCACACATCAGAACCGCACAGCGTGCATTGATTGCTGCGCACAGCGGCACATGTCAAGCACAATGCACTGGGGTAAAAGCCGCCAGAGCAGGGCACCACCCAAGGCGTCGCAGCACCTAATTTTGTATTGCGTACCGTGTGATGCGCGCAGCCAGGAAGTCCATGCCCGTCTTGTCCCCGTGTACTAGCACCACGTGGCGCGGTGCAGCAGCGGCCACCAGCTGCAAGATGCCCTTAACGTCCGCATGCGCGCTGAACGACAGGTAACGCACCTGGCACCTCACCACAACCGTCGCACTGCCCAGCCGCAGCTCTGTGACATGGCCTGACATGAGCTTGCCGCCTACGGTGCCTGCGACCTGGCGTGTGCCAGACACACAGCGGAATGACAACGGTGCATACACAGCAGGACCAGAGCAAGTCAATTTCCAGTACAAGAGCGATGTACACAAGCAGCCACGTGTTTCTTGTTGATTTTTTGAATACCTGTTGGCAGGAAGGCCTGGTAAGCGCATGATGCAGGCCACACTGGCTGCTGTGCAGCTCACCTGATAGCCAGGCAGCACCACCAGGTTGAGCGGGTCAGGCGCCCACTGCTTGAACACCTCCAGCGACGTGCCGCCGTTCAGCATGCCAGGCGACGCAAAGAGCAGACATGGCCCTGGGCGCGTAGCGTACGACGGGTCCCAGGGAGCGACTGCCCCAAACGTAAACGCGCTGTGGCGCATGCCAGGCGCACGGACTTGCGGGTTGGCCCAGTTCACGCAACCCCGGTACAGCGCGTTCGCACGTGCTGCCATAACACCAGAGAAGTACACAGGCACGCGGCCATGCAGCCCCAGCCGCCCCCAGGCCTCCTCCACCAGGATTAGCAGCTCTTGTGCACGGCCGACAGCAAACACAGGGATGAGCACTTTGCCGCCGGCACCCACGCAGCGCACCACCTGAAGGACCCATGGTACACAGTGCGCCAGTCAGCTCAGCACAGCACTTGCAAGCACGCTCGATGCAGCTGCCGCCATCGCTGGGTACTGCACAAAACTTCAGGACCCAAAGGTGCTCTGGTGCCGCTGCTGGCATTGTGTTGGTGAGCACAAATCATCCCTGGGTGCTTGAGACCAGGCTGCAATCATGCCCGCACACCTACGCGGTGTACTACAGAAACATGTGCATGTAGATGCCGGCATGCACGTACATCTGCCGAAAGTTGCGCTTATGTATATACCTGCATGCTGGAGCCTGCACACCCACCTCGGTCACGAACTCGCGCTCACGAGACACCTTGCTGTCACGCAGGGTTGTCGCGTATGTCGACTCGCTCACCAGCACGTCGGGCCGCAGCCGCGTGAGCTGCGCAGCACCCAGGTGCCGGTCCGGCGTCGTGTTGTAGTCACCTGCGGCATGAGCGGCCCATCACCATCACCATCACGGCATCAGCATGCAATCATCAACACACGCCTGGTGTCGTGGATTTCAGCATAGCAGCGCATGGTAAGGAGCTCGAGGTATATGCCGAGGATGCAGGTCCCTGGAAGGCGGTCGGCTGTTAGGGTTCATTTGTTCCTTCAACGCAGGTTTCGAGCCGAAGGGCTGGCCAGGGGCCGCCGGGACCCTGAGAAGCTACACCCTCAGCGTGCAGTATAGGAGTGTACCCCAAGTGCCTGGCAGCCTCTGGCACCTCTCGCTGTGTGGTGCGCAGCCTGCACGGCTGGCAAGGTCCAGGGATGACACAGCAGTCGTACTCCAGTGTATCAACACACAATCCAGCGGCAGGTGCACAGTCGCTTGCATGCATACGCACAGCCACACACCTGTGTACAGCACCGACTGGGAGCCCACCCTGACATGGAACATTGCAGCACCCAGCACATGGCCCGCATACAGCGCGCTGATCTCCACGCCCGGTGCCACCTGGACGAGCTGGTTCAGGTCGACCGCAACCACCTTGCGCATACACGCCGCGATGTCCTGCTTGGTGTACCACTGCCGGTCGCCCTGCCGCTCCGTCACCACCTGCAGCATGGCGAGGCCGGCAACCGCACTGTTAGTGCTCAATGTGGCTGACAGTGTGGGTAGTGGTGATAGGGACGTGTTGCAGGCACATGAGTGTCTTTCCTGAACATCGGAGGTGCTGGAGCAGAGCGCGGGCTGCTGTGTTTGCGGTCCACTGATACCTTGCTGCAGCTCCTTCCCTTGCTCAGCTGCCCCTTTCATGCCTGAGCTCTCTTCCCCTGTTCACCCCCAGCTCACCTTATGGTAATCCTCCAGCATGATGGGCATGATGGCCTTGGTGGGGTAGGTCATGTAGATGGGCCCGTGGTAGCCATAAACCTGCAGCAGGCACACCATGATGCGGGGCCATCCCAGTTTGAATGCTCAGAACTAGCTTACTGCATGAGGGCGCCCATGGCATGCGAAGGGCTTGCAGACACCAGGCCAGGATGGCAATGCAGCTGCCGCTGCGCAGGGGCTCCATTTGGTGACCCAGCACACTGATGCGGCTAGCATGCAAGCTACACACCCTGGTTAGGTATGGCAGCGCTGCACAGTGGTCCAGGTGGAAGTGGGTGATCACAACGGCGGTGATCATCTCCGTCATCCGCTCGTGAAACGGCAGCAACGAGAAGTCGGGGAACCTGGTGCAGGCATGCAATGTGCGGACGTGAGAGGGATTTTCAGGCTACTGGCAAACCAGGTTATTCATGCCAGGGCGAGGTGCTGCCTTGCATGGTGCGCCGGATGGGCCTGCATGCATGCGTGGGCTCTAACACCGCCATGCACACAGAACTGATGGGTCCACTTACTTTCTAGCATCCCTGTATGCCAAATGCATGCCACAGTCGAACATGATGTAGTGCCCGCCAATGTGCATCACAACACAGCTGCGTCCAACCTCCTGCCCCGCCCCTGCAGGTCAAGGGTAATAGATCAGCTTTTCATGCAGCAAATCACGGCGGACATCTTCAAATTCACGCACCCAAGACGATCAGCTCTATGTCCGATTTAGACATCGGGCTTCTTTCGGCCCCTAGCCACGCACTTTTCTATTACATGATGTTCTGTCGCACCTCTACAGGCTAGCGTTTTAGGCCCCACATGACAGGCATTGCAGTGTGAGGGCTCGGGGTGCGAGAGGGGCACTACAACATGCAGCGCATTTTGCGGTGGCCTAGCCCATCCTCACTTAGTGTTGCAGCAGGGGACAGGACCAACAGTTCAAGTTTGGAGTGGCCGGCAGACATGCATGCGCGCGGGCTGCTGCAATGAATGCGCGGTCAAAGGGGAGCTGTCCGCGTAGTGTGCTCAGAGTCATACCCAGCTGGTAACTGTGTGGCCTTGCTAGCTGGACAAAGCATGTGCACTCCCCAAGCTCTGCCATGCCCTCTGGCTTTTGGACGTGCTGCCTTGTACCTGCTGCCGCTGCAGTCCCTCCTGCACAGATTACCATCCTCCACCGAGAGTATCGCCACCGTTACACAGCAGCACCAGAAAAAAAACAGCGTGAACCCTCGGAACCTAACTGCTGATGGTCCGCTGAGCTTACGCCTTGTAGCCGCGGCTCTTTCTGCGGCCACGAGCGCGCTCGAACTTGCGGCCCTTGCTGCGCACGTAGGGCTTGGCAGTGGACCCGGGCACACCTGCAGGGGTGCAGCAGAACGAGTGCATGTTGGCAACATCTCTGACTCTTGAAACAAAGCGTGTCTGCCCGTGCGCTGCAGCACCAGGTGGCCATCGGCCGCAGCGACCGCCCACCCATGCAATCATGCAGGCATGCAGCTCACGTTTGTGGATGCGCAACATAGTGGTCAACCGGACAACCTGATGCCATGCTTGCGAATAAGAGATACTGATCACACATGGTACTGCTTTTCAAGAACAATAGAACCCGCAGTACGCCGCCGCCATGGCACGACGCCCACGGACCCCAACGCCCAGCCCCTGATCCCTGCGCACCGGCAGCGCCGAAGTGCTTGACGGCCTCGCGCTGGCTCTTGGGGCCACGCAGCAGCACGCAGTCCTTGCCGGTCGGGCGCTCCAGCGCCAGCTGGTCGAAGGTCAGGGCCTCACCGCCGGCCTGTCATGCATTGAGCAGACACACACACGTCAGCACCCCTGCACTGCCACCACTGCACACGCCATGGTACTGCTGTATACGCTGCAACTGCTCGATGCATGCCTGCTGCAGCAGGTGTAGGCTGAGTTGCGCGTGCGTGCGTGACCCGTTGACATTACGACCTGCATCATGGGCGCGCACTGTTCCCGCTGGCTGCTGTAACAAGCCAAGCCAAAGCCACACCCAGATGTATGCCTCCAGTTGCTGTTGTGTGTACACAGGCTGCACGCACTTAGCATAGCCCCGATGCATGGGGTTTGTGCCCCATGCATGACCCTTGCCCTTCACTGCTGACTCCTCAATCTGCGCCCAAGTTGCTAGTTTGCAGCTGAACGCTGGCCTGACTGCTGCTGCCTCGTACGGAACTCCCATTTCCGTGCCCAGTCACCTTGACAATGCGGGCGCGGGCAGTCTCAGTGAAGCGCAGCGCGACCACACGCAGCTTGGGCACCTCAAACAGGCGCACGTCGTCAGTGACAGTCGCCACCACCACGGCGATCTTGCCGGCCTGCACCCAAGAGCCAAGGCCCCACCAACACCCATGAGCCTCCTGACGTGCTGCATGCGTAAAAAATATTGTGTGCATTCCGTGGCATATGTCAGGTCCTCGCCAGGCGCTCCTCTTGCAGCATGCATGGCCCCATGGCTGCATGGGCCACCAGCCCATGCCCCACCTTGCCCTCCATGAACTTGGCCAGCTTGGAGAGAGACAGAGGCGCGCGGTTGATCTTGGACTGGAACAGACGCTTCAGGATCACCTTGTTGAAGTTGCTCTCCGTGCGCCTCACCAGGAACTGGTAGAGCTGCAGTCACGCAATGGTGACAAGTCCCGCTTAGTTACATTCCCTAGACAACACTGGAAGGTGCTGGGGGCGACGGCAGCCCACCCACCTTCACCAAAAGCTTCAGGTACACATTGTCGCTCTTGGGCGCGGTGCGGTGCACCTTCTTGTTACGCCCACCGGCGATGAGGTCGATACCCTGCAGGACGCAAGGCAGGACATGCGGGATGGGCCATGCAGGCACAACAGAGCCATGGCTGCTGAGCAGCGATCGATCAACGGGCGGCGCTCACCATTGTGGCGACCCTTTACCAAGGAAGAGGGCGAGCCAGGCGTGCACTTGGGCACTTGACTTGCGAATTCCATAGAGTAACCAATGATACCCCGTTTCTTCGGTGCCCCGTGGGCTGCAGCGCCGACATATACGCCACAGTTAGTACTAAGAGTCTCGCACTGCCATTATGAAGCTCTTAACACACAACATGCTGGCTTGCCACATCAAGGGCATCAAGAACAACTACCCATTCTTGATAGAGGCAGTAAAGGTGGAGACAAGGGATGCAGACTATGATCCAGGTGGGGGGATGCACAGCAGCAAGGGTTTCATGCATGGCCGTCACCATGCATGCAGGTGTGCTGCTGCACCACGCCCTGCTGGTCAAATTGGGGCATTGAAGCTGATGCAGCTGTGCTCTTGGTTCCTGCAGACTTCCTGCGGCACATCTTCCCACGCATTCAGTGGCCAGCGTTTTTGCAAGGCGCCACCAGCGTGAGTGGCATGCGCATGCATGGCAGACCGGCAATGCTTTGGCGCATAATGTGGGTGCTGCGCTACATGGCAAAGGCTGCAAGAGGCTGAGTGCGCTTGTGGTGCTGGCAACCTGGCGCGTGGTATTCTATAGACTAAATGGGACATCAAGGGATGTGGAACATTCAGTAGTACTGCGTCATTTGCATGATGCCGTGGTGCCTGCTGCAGCTCGGGTGCCGTGAGGGGCTACCAGAGACAGTGGGCGAGGACATGCTACAAGATGACAGCTTCCTGCAGAAGTTCCACCACGCACTGCTTGAGGTATGCTGACAACCTGACTCTGCTATGCAGACGCATGTGTGAACGCTGTTTAGTTCATTCACCTATCAACTGCCTGTAACTGGATTGGCCGGTGGTGGATGTGGTGGCCTCTGTGAGCATGCAGACACACTGGCACAAAGCACCTAAGTCCGCATAATAAGGCAGTACGAGGGCGCACTGAGTCTGTACACCGCAGCTACATCCCCTTGCCTCGAGCAGTCACGCTGGGTTTGCATTTGCGTGCACTGCAGGTCACGCTGCTGGAGGGCTCGCTTGTGTGCCCAGAGACAGGGCGCAAGTTCCCTGTGTCAAAAGGCATCCCAAATCTGCTGCTGAATGAGGACGAGTGCTGAGCTGAACCTCCTGGGAATGTTTTGAGGCTGGTCTGGGGCGGGGGGCCGAGGCTGTGATGGGACAGCGCGGTCAGTATACTGTATAAAGGCGCACAAGCCATTCTTGGTCAGGATTCTTTGGTACTGCTCATCAATATGGGTGCAGGCATACATACCATGGTCGCCCTCATGTGAATTGGATTACACTCCAAGTGGGCCTGAGCCCCTCACATGCTTGAGAAACCACTCAGCGTTGCAGCAACTCGGATAAGAGCACAGCATGCAACTACAGATGTCCGGTCGAAGCCTGCACAGCCCTGACCCAGCACTCAGCGGCTCAGAGGTCAGCAGCAGGCCTTCAGTACTCAGAATCCCAAAGAAGCACGTGCCCACAAGTCCCGATGCCCGACCACACAGCCACCAACTTGCAGACACACCTCAAAGCCATATTTTTAGTTTTTTCCCCTGATAAGGCTGGTAGGCCCAGCTCGCCCCGCAAGGAGTCCCACTAAGCAGCACATCCACCTGGCACATGGCCGACTCTGTTGAACTGACAAGTCACTCGATCACACCACCCGACAGCATGCTGCAGCGCCGTGCACCCTGCCATTGCCAGTCTGACATGGGTACATGCTCCTGACTCAACATGCACGCTCCGTCGCTCCACAAGCACGAGCAGCTGGCAGCTGTTGTACCGCAGGGTGCTGCCCCTGGATGCAGACGCCAACTTGCTGCTAGCTCTGTTGTTTCCCAACCCTCCGCGACCCCCACTAATCTGACATCCAGCACTGGCCATGACACAACGCACTGGCCGCCATGCAGCATGGTGTCCGCGGCTGGCTACAAACGGCGCGCGGCCATACAGGGCCAGCGCCCCTTGGCTGAGCTCTGACCAGCTTCAGATGAGCTCTGAGCAGCTTCAGATGAGCAGGTCCAGCTCTGGCCGCGCGTACGTGTTGTGTGCATCGTCCTCCAGGCGCGGGAGGAACGCAACGAGCGCGTCCTGCGCGCCAATGTACAGGTTGTTGTACACACGCCAGTACACCTCGCGCACCTTGCGTGCTGGGTGCCACAGGCCCTGCAGCACGTAGTGGAGCACGATACAGGGGCCTAGCGCAAGCCGGCAGCCGTCAATCGCGCCATTGACCGCCTGCACCACGTGCGGCGAGACCTCGAAGATGTTGGGCCACACGTAGTTCAGGAGGTGGACCAACGCGTCCTCACAGCCCAAGCCCGCCACGCCCAGCGAGATATGCTGCACCACCGAGGCGGCTGTCTGCCGGTGCACCAGGTCACGGTCCATCAGGGCGTCCTCCAGCAGCGGTGCCACAGCATAGATGTAGTCCTGCATTGGGGGTGGCGGGGTGGGGTGAGGCGGTGAGGGGGGAGGGAAAGCAGGTCATTGGGTCTGAGCGTGCATGCATAGTGTGCCATGCAGCCACGCAGAGATCATGTGGGCAAGGACAAGAGCGGCCAGATGTGCGCAGGCCGCAGGGCAAGCACTTGGCACCACCCGACGCATGCATCATTGACAACCTGGGTGTTGGGCATGGCACGGGCCACAGCGCCGTCAGCAAGGCGAAGAAACCTGCCCTCAACACCTTCAGCATCCTTCCTCAACCTGGCACACGCCTGGCCAAACCTGCTGCAACCTGCGGCAAGCTGGCCAACCGCATCAATCGACAAGGGCCTCACCTTGCCCATCTCGCCGATGTATTCGAACATGAAGGATAGCGCCTTGAGCACGCCGTTCTGTACGTTGAGCTCAGGCACGCGGTACTCATTCATGAGCGCCGGCAGTACAGTGAAGGGCGCGCACGTCTCGGCCACAATGGCAATCGCCACGGTGGTGCACACACGGTTCTGGCGCTCCTGCACCTTGAGGTTGTTCAGCAGCGTGACGAGCACGTCCTGCAGGGGGTCAGGGGCACAAGAGGTCAGCAGCAGGGGGTTGGCAGGCGGGGGAAAGTGAGGACAGCCAGCTGATTTGAGAGATCCCAGCCGGCAAAATGCAGCGCCTTGGATCGTGTCACAGTCCATCTATGGCTGCCCATCTGCCTAACCATCTGTCTGTCTGTCTGTCTCTTTGTCTGTCTGCACGTCTGCTTGTCACAGCTGCATTTCCACAGCCCCCAGCCCCCCAGCCCCAGCCAGTTGAGCACTCTCAGCAGCATCTCAGCAGCAGGAGCAACCAGCCAGGCGCACCTGAGGGCCGATGGCCTTGGCGATGTAGCCAAACGTGTTGACAGTCGCGCGGCGGATGGCCTTCTTGTGCGCCTTGAGCATGTCGAGCAGCTCGAAGCAGATGCGCATCCACTCACGAGCAGGCACGTACGACGCACCGCGGTCGGCAATACGACCCACCAAGTCAATGCAGTTCTCCTGCACCTTTTCATGCCTGTTCTTGAGGATGGGTGTCAGCCGGGGCAGCAGCTCCTTGATGGGGGGCGTCATCTTGGTCATGCCAATCACGTTCACAATCGCTTTGAGAGCGCCCAGGATCGAACCCAGGACCTCTGGGTACTCCTCACCCAGGTACTCATAGAGCACCACGCCCAAGTGGCCCAGCAGCTGCTCCTCCTCGCAAGACTTCATCACAGGTGCAATACGGGCGATGAGGTCGGCGGCCTGCTGCCGGATCTTGGCGCTCTTGTTGTTCAGCCGCCACTTGATGGTGCCGCAAACCTGGGGCAGGTACGGCTTGGCGCGCCGCCCCAGCGAGTTGACTACGGTGCCAAAGCCGTTGAGCATCACATGCGCGTCCTCGCCCACCTGCAGCATGGAAGGGGGTTGAAAATGTATGGGGTGGGGCGCCGGGCGTATGCATGCCATGCAGAGGTGCATGGATGGGCAGCAGTTTAATACAGTGAAAACACGCATGCATGCATGCACACACAAAGCGTGTTTCCTATGTCTTTCAACAGGTGCATTCAGCACACGCCATCCAACCACATGCACATCATGTGCTGCCTGCTTCTGTGTAAGCAGCTGAACACGCACTCCCGCACCACAAACTCGTGCACATGCACGTCCTGCCCACCAGAAACCTGATGGACAAGCAAGTTGGCACAGCCCGTGAGGCTCCCCACCTGCTCCTGGAACGCGTACAAGATGCCATCAATAAGCAGCTCCTCCAGTCGCGCGTCGATGTCGCTGCTGCCCAGGTTGCTCACTACCTTTTCGATCGTCTCCATCACCATGCGGCGGTACGGCTCGCTCTCATCTTTGAGGTCCTCCACCACACGCCCCACGATCTCACTGCACCCAACCTTGTCGGCCAGTGCCACGGTCGTCTCCACCAATGCACGGTAGTTGCGCCTGCGGGGCGTGTGGCACATCACCGCTGTGAGTTCCAAGGTGCGCACTCGACTGCATGGGATGTACATGTGATACGCACACGCAGTTGCATGCCGGCTGCCCAGGACAGGCCCCAGCAAGTCGCAGCCGCACGCACACCTGTCCAGCGCCATGCGCCTGTTCCAGAACGCCTTGAAATACTCCGGGAGGATCTCAGTCTTGATGTACTCGGCCTCCACGCCCTCTGTGCTCACGCACTGCTGCACCACCTTGAGCACAATCTTCTTCATCTCCTCATCAGGCGTAGAGAACTCGCGCTTGAGCACGATCATGACCTGCGCGACGTAGTGGCAGGCGGTGGCAGGGGTTTCAGATAAAATTTTGGCGTTACGGTAAGATAACCACATCATCAGCCGTACAGGGGGGGTGGCAAAAGCTGTCGGCAAGCTTTAAGAGTTCAAACGCAAGTTTTTCTGCTGGTCCGCGAGTGGCTGGCTGCGCCTACCTCAGGCAGCCCCTTCCTGACAAACATGGCTTGGAATGGCAAGGAAAGGCACCCACCTCGCGCGTGTAGTAGAACGCGTGCTCGCCATCCATCAACGGGATGATGTGCCCGATGGCCTTGAGGAACGCGGCCAGCACCTTGCCCCTCAGTGCACGAATCCCACGCCACAGGGGCTCCAGCACGTCATCAAACGACTCAATGCCGTACGGCGTCGCAGCCTCAGCCAGGGCAGCCAACGACAGGGCTGTGATTGTCTTAACCTTTTGATTCTCGTCCTTCAGGCCGTGCTTGATGATGTCCACCATGGACTTGAGGTGCGGAAGTACCGCACAGCCCATGAGGATCGCGATCTGCTGCACAATCTTGATGCCCGTGTGCCGCGCCTGCCACGACTTTTTCGACAGGCACACAGCCTTGAGGAAGGGCAGCAGCGCGGGGATGCCGAGCGCGGACGCGACGACCGAAAACGCGCGCGCCGTCGTGTTGCGCACGTACTCGTCAATGTTGTCGATATCAGGCCGCATGGCAGCGATCATCTGCGCCAGGCCGGCGGCCTTTGACAGGTTGGCAATGATCTCACGGCCCTCCACACGTGCATAGTAGTCCTCGTCAATCAGCAGCGGCTCAATGACGACCAGGATCTTGTGCACATATGGCCGTACGAGCTCATCTAGCTTGTACAGGATGCGGTCGATGACCTTGACCAACAGATGCCGCTCCTGATCCTCCAGAGTGGGTTGCATCTGGCACACAGCACGGGGGGTGGGGTGGGGTTAAGGGTGCAGCGAAGGGAGTGTGAGTAATGGGTCAGGACAGCAGGGTCACACCATCATCAAAGGGCGTGCAGCACGACTGGTGCTGTGAGCTGGGGCTGTGCGTTTTTGAGCTTGACTGCTTGGCATGGCAAGGACTGGGAACAGGAACACACAGCTCCAGCCCCAGCACGCTGCGTCCTCTGCAGGCAGCAGCTTCACCCCTCAATATCACTTCACCCCGCACCCTACCCCGCACCCTACCCCGCATCCAGTGCAAAGCAGCCGTCAGTGGCCACCAGCACTCCCGCAGTCCCAGCATTCGCCCTAAATACCACAGTCACCCCCCGCCCTCTACCCCATCCCCACACCCCAGAGAAGGCCTCGACCAACCCCAGCTCACCAGCAGGGGCAGGATCTGGTTGAGCAGCGGCCCCGCGCCAAAGTCGCGCGCCTTGTCGGTCAGCTGCCGCAGTGCCGCCTTACGCTGCGGTGGCGTGCCGTTCTTGACCTTGAGCAGCAGCTTCATGATCTTGCGCTCCTTGGCCTCCTCTATGCTCAGCTCTGCCTCATCCACGTCCTGCAGCCATGCGCGGTGGGGGTATTATCATAACAGGTCAACACAGGGCCAGCCGCACTCGCACCACCCTGCCCATCCTGGCTGCCCTGTTCTTGTTTACCTGCACCAGTCCCAGCAGTCCCAGGCCCTAATCCTTGCCACGTCACAAGCCCCACACCGCCCACAGCTCATCCATAGTAGCAAACCTCCGGTTCTGCCGCCCCTGGCCCCACACCGCCCTCGTCCAAGCCACAGCAGCAAACCTCCGCTCCGGCCGCCCCTGCCCCTACCCCCAAGTGCAGAGAGCCGACAGCCACGCACCTGCAGCAGCTTGGCAAAGTACTGCATGTCCTCGGGCTTCATCTCAGGCAGGCCTTCGGGCGCGGCTGGCATGTCCTTCTTCAGTTGATTGTTCTCCTCAGGAATCGCGTAGAAGGGTGTCATCATGGGCGTGGGTGTCGCCATCAGCTTCTTTGCTGGGTCTATGACTGGCTGGTAGTTAGCGGGCGGTGCCATGATCTGGGCGCACAGAGTACAGGGTGTAGTGCGCAGGTCTAATGTTGACGATGGTCAAAGGGTGCGGCGTCTCAACCACCGCACCACGCCCTGTGCCACACCCCGACCTCAGGACCATGACACATACAAGGCACAAGTGACTCCCTTTCTCTCCATGCACATACCATGTCCCCCATAACATCCGCCCACACAAAAGCCCGCCCGCCCACCCGCCCTTTCACCCCTCCCAAAAGCAATCCTCACTGTTCCCACTGCAACTTCCCTCCTGCACCTCAGCCCCAGCTAGCACCCTTCAATTCCAGCTAACGATCAGCTGCTGCCCAGCCCACCTTGTATCCCTCCTTCTCGCCCGGCAGCATCGCGTCCAACTCCTCATCACTCAGCGGCTTGTTGCGCTCAAACATTTCACGCTGCGTGCGCATCTCCTGGTACTGCTCAGGCGTCATGGGCACCTGCGCCTGGATGCGCTGCAGTGCCGCCGCTGCGGGTGTCTCCATGCCTGCTGTGGCGGCGGGGGTTGCACCTGCACCGCGAGCGAGTGGAACCGTGCTTAATCAGCAACATGCAAACGGACGCCGCCATGCAGCTGAATTATTTTAACCACCTGGAACAGTGCAGATGACTGACACAGCCGGCCCTTGCAGCCAGGTGCAGCTGGCACCGCTGGCACATGCGCGCTTTCATGTGTGCAAAACTGCATATCACACGGCCTGGCCGCACACCTGTGAAGAAGCCTGGCGTGATGCCCATGCCTGCCATGGGCGTCGCCCCCGGCCCAAGGTTGGCCGGCGTCTCATCCCAACGCGACCTGGGCTTCTTGGCCCCCCCGTCTGCCCCCCCGTCTGCGCTCCAGCCTGGGGTTGCACCACCCCAACCTGGTGTTGCGTTGCCAGTCTGCACCACAGGCAAGTTGTGTGCGCGTGTGCATGTGTGTTGTGTGTGTGTTGTGTGCATGGAACGGGGGAAAGGGGGTTTCAGCCTCGCCATGTGATGCACAGCCATGATGTTTTAGGCAAGTGCCAACAACTCGAAACGCAACCAAATCAGCTGTCAAGGGCACAGGTAGCACGCACTTGTGCAGGTGTTGCGTCATCCCAGCGGTTGCGTCGCCCAGGGGTCGGTGCTGCTGCTCCTACCCCCGGTGTTGCATCCCATCTTGACCCCACTGCTGGTGTCGCCTCCACAGAATCCCACTCGGACGCCTTGACGCCCCTGCCGCATGCACAAGGCATGAACACCACACATGTTCAGGCAAGGCAGCTGACAGCAGCAGCATATGCAGCAGCATGTGCAAGGCAAATGCACATCCCCAGCCTGCACCCTGACCTCCGATCAGCATGCAGATCACGCAGGGTGTTCATGCATGCGCTCTGCATGCTTACTCTGGCTCTTGTGTGTCCCAGCGCCTGCGCTTCCTCTCAGGAGGAGCACCAGGCACCTGTGACGGGCCCACATGCGCAGGAGCTGTGGCCTGTGCTTGTGCGAGTGCTGCCTGTTCCTCTGCCTCTTTCTTCTTCTTTTCTGCGATGTTCCGCATGGTGTTGTCCATCTCCCGCTGCAGCTGCTGCTCGCGCATGATGTCAGCGTAGCTGCGCACACGTGCATCTGGGGTCTTGTCCCCCATGGCAAATGCATCATTGCGGTCTGGCGAGATGATGCGATTCAGGCGACGTCTGCGGTAGTCATCTTCACGCTCGTAAATGGTCGACTGCTTCTGGAAGCCAAGCCCTGGCACCATGTCGTCCTGCGTGCTGTCTGGCTCAGGAATTTCATGAGCAGCTGCCCGCAGCGCCATCTGGCGTCGTTGCCTGCGCAGGTAAAAAGAGCAGCAACGTGCGTGAGGGCAGTGTTGTTGTGGCATGCTGGACCATGCAGGCCCCATGCATCAGTCCACCCACAGCATCTACAGGTCCCCAGCACGTACAGTACATCGAGCTGCTCCTCGTCCTCATCATCTGGCAGGACGCTTCGAGCCGCTTGAGCGCGATCTGAGCCCCCATAAAGATCAGCATCATAAACGGTTCCCGTAAGAGGGACACCGTTTTGGCGCTGGTCGTCAGCCATGACAACTGGCTTGCTGCTCGGATTCAGTGCCGCATGTGTGAAGAGTTCGTAGGCTGACCAAAGTTGTGAGGGTGCTGCTGATAGCACCAGGAAGAGCAATTATGATGGGGTCAATAAGTAGCAGGGCTCTTATTTGGAATGAGAGCTGTGACCAAGGCGAACAGTTGTAGTTTGTGGTTTGTTTGCAAAAGGTTTGCAATTTGAGAAATACGCTTGCCGTGTGATGCTCACAGCAGCATGGCGGAGGAAGGCGACAACACAGCTTTTTTCGGCGCCACGTTCGCCATTGAGGAGGAGGATCACACGCTAGCCAACTCTTTGCGATTCTTCCTGAACAAGAAGTGGGTGCCTGCAAATCATGCGCATGCAGGCATGCATGCATGCAGGCATGCCGGCTGACCTGGTGTCACCAATCTGCAGCTGTTTGCACTTGGCCGCATGGTATTTGGGCAGTATCGTTTGCACTGACATCTGCGCTGACACATGTGCCCTGCAGCCCCCATGTGTCCTTCTGTGGGTATAGCATGCCGCACCCAACAGAGGAACTCGTGAACGTGCGCGTCCAAACAACAGGTGCGCAACTGCATGAGGCACAATGATCAGGTGCAGATGAAGCTCCTGCTGACGTGCTGTGCTGCAGCTTTGTGAGCATGCATCATGGTCAGTTTTGTGCTGGCAATCCATGCGATAACTTGAGCAAGCTTGTTGGTGCATGCTTTCCCTACATGGTGGCAGGTGAAATAGCTGCTTCGCAAGCTCTGCGCACGGCATGCGACGACCTGAAAGACGTGACCTCGCACATGCTGTTGGAGTTCAAGAAATCAGTCCAGCAGCACAAGAAGGCTGCAAAATGAAGTGGCGCAGTGTGTGTTCAAATAATGCAGCTCATCAGCCATTCTTTTGAATTGTTGTTTTACCTTGGGATAAGCTGCAGTTGCAGGAAACGCACTGCTTTGCGCATTTACATATGTTCTGCGCTTATCATCACAGAGTCTCTGCCCTTGGGTTGGGTTAAGTAGCAGCATCGCGCCCAGTGGGACATGCCATGCATGGCGGCTGAGGGGTGCAAGCATACTGTGTGAGTTCAGCTGGTCATTTGTCAACTACCCGCTACGCATACAGTCCATTTGCCCTGCTTTGACCTGTTTGGCCTTGTAATACCCCTGAAGAAAATGATGCAAACTGTGCACCCCCAGCAAACTGAACATACAGCCAACTGCCGACAAACCGTGCGCACACGACAAGGGTCATGAGCCAGATCATCACAAAACCTGGTTGAACACATGCTGTTGGCAACAACACAGCTCGCATTGAGCAAGCAGCAATGAAACAAACACCCATGCGCACCAGTGCTGATTCAGCTGTTTGGTGATCCTGCACCCCACAGTTCCTTGGCAATTGGTGACTTGGCTGAACCTGTTGCATCCATTGCGCTGCTGTCTAGGCTCTGCGTGGCAGCACCTGCTGGGCTGGCAACCTCTGGCGTGTCCTCCTGCATGTCATCCTCCACCCCTGCAGAGCAGCAATGCACGACCACGCATGTCAAAGCCATGCATAACAGAGTGCATACCACGACTGAGGCAGCCAGCGGCCATCAGACTGTGCAGCATCTACGCTCCACGAAATCCATACGCTCACCTGTGAGCGGGTGCGTTTGAGGTTCCCCTGATGACCCATTGCTGCCGGACAACCCCAGCAGGTCTCGCGCCCGTTCCTGCATCGCATCCTCGTCATCGCTGTCAGCAAGCAACACCTCGTCGTCCTCCATGCCCTGCGCACTGCTGGCAGCTGCCTCAGCCTGACCAGAGGCACCTGCATGGCAGGCAGGGCATACATGTACATGAAGGTATTGTGAGCAACCCCAGTACACATGACTGGGAAAGGGTGCAGCTCTTGCCATGCAGGAGCTACATGTACCCCAATAATGATTTGCCTGCACGCCTGTCGTGCATTCAGCTACATTGCCACTGCCGCCCCTTACCTCTCCCTTTGGCAGCTCACTCAACTCTGCATGCACGGGCACGTCCCACCCACTCCTGACAGCCGGCCCCCCAGCCCACATGCTCACCTGCCGGGCTGTCCCCGTCTTCGTCCTCATGGCTGACCTCCTCATGCACCCGCGGGTTGTGCCACGGGCTGGTGTCGTTTAGATCTATGTTGCTGATTGCGTCCGTTATCATCTGGGCCCCATACGTCGCCTTGAATATCTCCTGCTCGTCATTCTCGTCATGGTTGTCGTCATCGTCGTCGTCATCGTCATTCTCGTCCACGTTGTACCGGTGGTACAGTGCAGGCTGCATGCCCACCATGTGCTCAAGCTCCATCTCCGCCTGCAGGGTCATGAACAGGCATATCAGCGTTGTCAGAGTACAGCCAGCCACACGCAAAGCTGCTTGTGCAGCTAGCAGTGTGAGCAAGGCGAGTCTGCCAGTGCCCACGCACTGCCAATGCCTGCAGGCACGCATGCACACGTTAAGAAAGCTTCCGCGCACCTGGAAGTCTTCACCTAGCTCCCCACTGTCCAACCCAACCAACTCCGTGGCTGTGGGTCTCCCGCACGCCCACCGCGCTGTGTTCTCAATCTCAAGCCGTGGGTGCAGCTGCTCCTCCACATACTTGTGCCATCCAGCATGTGCCTCAAGGTAGTTTGACACCGACACTTTGGTGGTGCCGCCCTCGGCTGCAGGCATGTCTGTCACGCTGCTGCTGCTCGAGTGCACCGCAAAGCTCCCCAAAGTGCTGGCAATCTGTGTGACGTGACCCAGGTATCCCGCGCGCAGCGGAGGCTTTGCTGCATTGTTCTCCTCTTGCCCTGGCCGAGCCGGTGGCCGCACCTCAACTGGGAGTGCCACAAGCCAGTCGAGCAGCTTGCACTGCTCAAACAGGTGCTGCAGCATGCTGTTTGACGACTTGGTGAGCCCCGCCACGATCATCGCAAGCACACAGTGGTGCAGGAGGTTGTTGAATGGGTACTTGGCAAACAGCTGCAGGCACAGGGGCACTGCCCCCGACTGCACAACGGCTGTCTCAGCAGTGGGGCTGCCACTGCGCAGCAGCACTGCAATGAGGTCCACCACCTTCAACCGCGCTCGGCCCAATGGTGGCGCCAGCACGCCATATGGCGTCTCCTGCGCCACTGGCATGCCAAGCTCAAGCGCAGCACCTGCCTGACTGTCTGACTTCAGCACATCCACCAGCTTGGGCAGATGCTGCACAATCGCCTCTACTGCCTCGTTCCTGGCCTTGGACCCCGCGTCCTGCATGTGCGCGTCATCCATGGCCTGCTGGCTGCGCCGCGGCTCAAGCAGGGCAATGCACACGTCGAGCGAGGGCACCAGGACGTGCTTGCCCGGGGCCATGGCATGCGAGAAGAGCGCTGCGATGCTCTCCTCCTTGGTGAGCTTGGCGGCAAGTGGTGATGGCTGTGTGTGCGCAATGGCGGACAGAATGTCTGCTGCATTGGCCTGCGCGTCCGCTGAAGTGCCTTCAGCAAGGCATGCCAGCAGCAGCTCCACCAGCCGCGTCTCCGCAAGCCACTGAGCGTACTGCGGCGGGAACAGGATGCTGGACTGGTCATCTGCGCCCACGAGGCGCTTGATGATTTCTGCGATTGATGTTGTGTCCACGTGCTTCATCAGCTTTTCAAGCAGCCCACTGTTTTCCTGCAGGTACTGCATCATCTCGTTTGTCTTGCGAAGCAAAAGATTGCCCACGACCCGCCCAAAGTAGCCCGCCGTCTTGCTGCTGCTGCTGGTGGATAGGGGCGCTGGCTGGTCGAGCAACGAAAAGAGCAACTGCATCAGTTCAGCGTCCTCCAGCAGCGTGTTGAACACCGCCTCCACCTCGCAGCAGAACACCTCGCAGGACGTGAACGGGTACCTGCAGGCACGCCCACAGCACAGGAACACTCAGACTACGTTGTGCAATGTGAGTGGCTGGCACTGTTTGTCAGCATATAGCGACAGGCACGGAACGCACTTGTAAGTTCGCTTGGGGTCATCAGCATCCAAAGCCGGCTCCACCAGGTACCTGCACAGATACATGGCGATGGGTCAACTCGGTGTGCCCATGCAGCATGGCTTGAGGGGTCAGTACTGACCCACGGTGCAGCTGCACACGCCCCACGCACCTGACCAGCTGCTCCACGGTGCTCCGCTCCCGCAGGCTGCACGGACAGCGCAAGACAGTTAGAGGCTTGTGATCTAGGTCCATGAACCAGACGCCCCAGGACTTGTGAACAGGCAACCCGCAAAGATCTTGTCGCTGCCGCTACCCCAACAAACTCACAATGCCACGAGGCGACCATTCAGTGATTTGCATTCTTGAATCAGGTCATCCTCGTCCAGCAGCTCCTCCAACGTAAACTCCTCCTTGTCCAATATCTGCTCTATTGGGCTCGGCTGCGAGAACCCCGCAACCTGAGGCATTGTGCAGCAAGCAGTCCATTAGCGCCAGAATGTCTCGTAGATTATTATCTTTGAGTTCGTTAGTGCCCTTGGCGACAAGCATGTACACCGCCAGCTGCGCCAGCTGCGCACCTTCCAAAACATGGCAGCTTATTGTGCTCAAACTTCACGGCACATTGCTGGTTGAATCCAGCATGGGCCTCACTGCCTTAAGCCTTGCACATCCAGTGTGACAAGCCTGAGAAGACGAAGACCGAAGGTTTTGTTGATCATGTGTGTGCCTGGTGCTGGGTTTCTGCGTGCGTGTATAGAGAGCTAACGTAATGTGGGCCGCACGGCAGCCTGGACCGTTCAACTTCATTGGTGGGGCATCGGCTACGACTGTGAGGCAACCATGCTTTCTGGCTGTGGTGATGTAGCATGTTTTCCCTCTTATGCATGAGAATGGGCCCTTGGAGGGCTCCAGGGTCCAGGGGCTTCACACATATGCTTAGACTCAGCGAACTGGATGGATGGCGGCCGTCAACACCAGATTCACGTGAATTACCTGGTGGGTGGCCTGTAGTACGCTGTGCTAATGCGTGCTTCCTAATAGTGCACTGCTGCCCGCACTGCAGGAGCCTCTGACTGCTGCATGCGAGGTCAGCATACTCAGATTCAGATGACCATGCCACAGTATGTGCAGGACGCTGGACTACAGATGGGCCAAGCAGCTACCTATAGCTGTCCACCCACGCACGAAGCCCCGCGTCCACACATGCAGCCGGCAATTATATGCTGTGTGCAGATTTAGGCAGATTTATACATATGTGGCGCTTAAAACCTGCAGGCAACTAGAGTGCAGCACATTTGGCAGCAAGCTGGCAAGTTTAGATTTCATAACCACGCATGTAAGGTCTGTCGCAACAACCACGGCAATTGATCTGGTGAGACATCTGGCGTACTGGGATGGGATAGAGTGGACAGCACTTGTGGCATGACCAAAGATGCGCACACAGGTGGTCTCTTCATGCACGTCACTTTCCAGCTGCCTGGCATTGCCAAATTGTCATTCCTGATATCACTGATGAAGAATGAGGGGGTCCATGGATCTGGTGCCTGGGGACGGATCCGCTTAGCAGCGTTGGTATACCTGGACTCCGTTGGTCACGAAGGGCTGTCTTTTCCAAGTTCAGGATTCTGCACCACAAGCCTTTAGGCCAACTTGAGCAGCCGCTGCGCTGAGTTGCTAATACATAAACGGCATTCAATTGCATAATCGTCACATCTCAAATCCACAAAATGCAGCTCAGCTCTGGCACTGCGTCCTCCAGGAGCGGCCTGCAGTCCCTTGTGCGGTGTGTGCATTTGCTTGAGGCAATCGTGGGCTATGAGCAGCAGGATTGGCGCATTGTGCACTCCGGGGTTACCTCTGTTGCTTTCGTTGGGTGCAGGGGCTCGCTGTCCAAGCCCATGGCTCGCCCTGGTGTGGCCCGCAACTTCAACCGTGCTCAGGTAAGTGAGATTGCCGCTCCCTTGAGCGCGCTGGCTTGTGTCCTGCTGGCCCCAAATCCGCTCACAAGGGTTCTGACGCGCACTTGAGCAGGAGGTGAACAAGATGCGTGCTGTTGCGACCGCTGGCGCCGAGGTCAAGAGCGGTGAGATGCCATCACATGTTCTGGCCCAAGCGTGCTGGCCGCATGATGTCCTGCCAGCGTGCCATGCTGATACTGGCCTGCACTGCTAGGGATGCACTCCGCGGCTGACAGCTGCTGGCATATGCTGTTGCCTGCACATGCAGCTTCTGCGTTTGACTTTGAGACATACATGAAGGACCGTGCCACCATGGTCAACAAGGCCATGGACGAGGCCCTGCCCCAACGCTACCCTGAGATGCTGCTGGACTCCATGCGGTGAGACACAGCTGCATAGGGCGCGCACTGGGCGCAACTGCCACATGTGGCAGCAGCAGCTTCAGGGAGAAAAACACAGGGCAGGGTTTGGGTATGGGGAGTCCACAGCGTGCACTTCCATCCCTTGTCCCATGTGTTGGCTTTTGAGTGTCATGTGCTGTGAATGCTGGACACAGAATACCTGTAACATGGCACAAGTTGCAACCTGCACTGCAGGTACTCCTTGATGGCTGGAGGCAAGCGTGTGCGCCCTGCCCTGACTCTGGCCGCGTGTGACTTGGTCGGCGGTGAGTGGAGGCACCCGCACGCAACGGCCAGAGTGATGTCCTGATGCTGCGCATCGCTGCCATGGTGTGCGCTGTGCTGGGATGGATGCTGAGCAAGCTGAGCACATACTTCATGTTGCCATGCAGGTGACATTAAGGCGGCCATGCCCACTGCTCTGGCCATGGAGATTGTGCACACCATGAGCCTTATCCATGACGACCTCCCGTCCATGGACAATGACGACTTCCGCCGTGGCCGCCCCACCAACCACAAGGTTTGTGGGGTTGCCAGGTTGCATGAGCATCGCAGCAGCAGATGCACGAGCCGCTACATACTTGCAAGTGCGCCAAGCATGGGCAGGTTGTGGCAGTCTGAGAATCCCGGCAGGATGATGTGGTGCTGGCTGTTGAGAGTGCTGCTGGATTGTGGGGTTGCGGCAGCAGTCATGCTGGTGCTGGGAACCCCGGGTGTGACATGCTGATCTGCGTGTTGGACCCCACCCTGTGCTGCTGGCAGGTGTATGGCGAGGACATTGCCATCTTGGCCGGTGATGCACTGCTATCATTTGCATTTGAGCACGTCGCGCGCGACACCAAGGGCGTGTCTGCAGAGCGCGTGCTGCGCGTGATTGCCGAGCTGGGGCGAGCTGTGGGCGCCGATGGCTTGTGTGCCGGCCAGGTGCGCGCGTCTGCGCTGTGCTTGCTTTGCAGCCAAGGCTGGGGGCTGCCGGGGTGTAAGCAGGTGCTGACTGTGCATTCATGTGATGCAGCCGCTGAGCTTTGTGCTGCTGCGCATGCATGCGCATTGCACAGCGACACAGGTTACACAGCACACCCCGCTCTGAGTGCAACATGAGCACCAGCCCACCGCCAAACCGGCTCTTGCGCAGGTTGTGGACATCAAGAGCGAGAATAAGGAGGTGGGCCTGGACGTGCTGCAGTACATCCACGAGCACAAGACGGCCGCGCTGCTCGAGGCGTCAGTCGTGTGTGGCGCGCTGATTGGCGGCGCCGATGATGTGACGATCGAGAAGCTGCGCAAGTATGCGCGCAACATCGGCCTCGCGTTCCAGGTGGTGGATGACATCCTGGACGTGACGCAGACGACAGAGCAGCTGGGCAAGACGGCGGCCAAGGACCTGGCAGTCAACAAGACCACGTACCCCAAGCTGCTGGGCATTGAGAAGAGCCGGCAGGTGGCGGAGGACCTGATCACGGAAGCCATTGCGCAGCTGGACGGCTTTGAGGCGTCCCGCCGGGAGCCACTCATCGCCCTGGCAAAGTTCATTGGCTACAGGCAAAACTAAGCGTGCACTGCAGACATGGGATCGCCTTGTGGAGCACTGAACTGGTGCAGTGGGCCTTGGCAGGGGGCTGGTGGGGCAGAGGGTGCACAAAGGCAAGGAGCGGGGTATGCAGCTATGACAGCAAGGCCATGGAGCTGGAGCGCTGAGTGCATCCTGTGAACAATCAACCGAGATGACAAAGATTGGCATGTGATGTCTACATGCTTGGCAGAGATTTCATGAGATGACTGGGGTATCCGGGGTGGGGTCAGGCAAGAGCGGACAGAAATGGAGTGTGCGTGAGCGCTGTGTGGGTGCTTCAGGTCCAGTTCGTGAACAGGTGGAGGCAGATGCACCGGAGAGGTGTACGAACACGTCGTGATGTTACACAATCGCGCCAAGACCCGCAGCATGAGTTCACTGCAAAGCCTGGTGGCGTTATCAAATACATGGCCCCTAGGCCATAGGTCTGATCATGCTGCAGCAGCAGGCACGAAACCTTCCAGTGGTTAGTCACGCAGCGGTGCACCAAGCTTACACAGCCGCACACGACAAATCATTAATCATCAACACACAGGAGCTAGGTACCCTCGGAGGCAATCTAGCATCAGGGCTACACGCCACCAGAGGGAAGAAGAAGCATTCCAGCTACAATATGATGGTCACACAACCTCTCGCCATGAGTATGAAAATGGATGGCCAAGGGATTGGCGGCATATTAGGAAAGCGGGCCATACGCAGTGCTTTGGTCAGTGCACCAAGGTGCGCCAAGGAAAAGGGAAGAAAAGAGATTGGTAACCAGCCGTGTGACCAGTAGCCTCGAACAGTGTTGCTGGAATGATGTACATAAAGGAGGTGGCAATGTGCACGCATCAATCGTGCTGCTGCCGCCAAACCCACCCAGGCACGTGCCAGTGGCCCAAATCCACAGCAGCGCAGGCGCTGCAGTGATCTAGTCGATGAGCTCGACCTCGCCAGTGTCCAGGTTGTACATCGCACCCTGCACCTTCAGCTTGCCCTTCTTCACGGCCTCCAGGATGATGGTGGAGCGCTTGCAGCGGTACACCTGGTAGCGCACGTTCTCAGTGGCCACCTGATTGATTGCCTGAGGCTCGGGGTGCCCGTCACGCTTGTCCAGGCACGCGCAGCGCGCCTGGAATTCCTCCCAGCTCTCGCTCTGGTGCGCAGCGCGTGTGCGTGTCCGGGCCACAGCCACATCCAGGTGGTCCACCAGTGTGTCAATGAAGCCGGGGAAGGCCTTGCCTGTAAGGGCGGCCTTGACAGCACCACACATTGTGTGGCCCATGACCAGGATCACACGCACGCCCAGCTCCAGCACCGCATACTCCAGAGAAGCGATCTCCTCAGCAGAAGCGATGTTGCCGGCAATACGGCACACAAACACGTCACCGAAGCCCTGCAGGCGTTAGGTGGGGCGCATGGCGGCGGTGAGCGTTGATGCTGCTGTGCCACGATTGGGGACTGTGGACCAAGATGAATGCAGCAGGTCCAGCAGCATCCAGCATGTTGCAGCATCCAGCACGCAGCGGGTCAGTGTAATGGCTTGCCAGGTAGCAAGCACACACCTGGTCAAACACGATCTCAGCAGGCACACGGGAGTCTGCGCAACCCAGGATGGCTGCAATGGGCTTCTGATGGGGGGCGATCTGCTTCAGGCGCTCAAATGTCTGGTGGGGGTGGTTTGACTGTCCGAGGATGAAGCGCATGTTGCCGTCCATCAGCTCCTGCAGCAGGTCATGTTGATGAGCAGAAACAGCCATTAGTCACAACAGCAGCTTTGTCTTTGAAGGACCAGCGTTGCGTTTTGCATTACAGCATTGATTTTTTGCAGCTGGTCAATATGATCTGTTGGCCATGCCCATCCCAGCACCACAGCTACGTAAGCAGCTGTGAAGCTGCAGCGGCGATGCCTGCAGAGCGGCATGTACCTGCAAGACCTCGTCAGAAGTGCCAGCCTCCAGCTCGCCCGTGGGGCGGCGTGCAATCGACACGCCGCTCATCTCCACGCTTGCACGCCTGGACTTGTTGTCCAGCGACGCGCGGCGGTTGGAGGTTGAGCCCACAGGCGGCTTGTTGGCATCGTATGCGGTCGCGCTCATGATGTCTCGCGCTGAATCAGCAGGGGGCTGGTGGCGTTGCTTGTCAGCCTGTGGAAGCGTGTGCAGGGTGGAGCAGGCACATCATGCTTGCATGGCTGTCTGGCCATTGCACGATGCTTGCATGCAGTCTGCATGTTGCAGATCTCGGCTGATTGGATTACAACCTCCGGACGTGCTGCCCAAACACGCACCTGCGCCTTGGCGGTGTTGATCGAGGTAACGGGAGCGGTAGTGACGGGCTGTCCCGAAGCAGGTGCTGGGGCCTTACTAGTGCTTGCTCCGTTTGATGCCTGTGATGATGCTCCACAGCCCATTCAGTGACAGGCGCCCTGCACGCGCACAACAGGGGTCGGTGGTTGTGAGCGTGCAAAAATGTACAGCTTTAAGAAATCTTCAGCTCCTGACGTCCTAAGCAATCCAGCCCTGCGCAAAGCGGTGCCACTCCTGTGCCATCCCGCTGTGCGCGTGCACCCGTTGATACTTCGCAGCAAGCTCACAGCAGGGGGCAGCGGGCCATGCCCAATGCCTCCATGCAATCACCGTGTGCGCCAGCTTGTTCTTCGTCCTAAAGGACAGCTGCCGTGCGAGCAGAATTCCAAGCTGCATGTGCACAAAGTGGACAAAGATTTTGAGGGCCATGAAAAAAAGCACGGCGAGCTGCTCGGTATAGAACCAGTCACCAAGACGGCACCCGAGCCTGAAACATCGCCAGTGGACCCCACCTTGTGTGTATGGGCGCGGAAAGGGCAGTCTTTGCGCCGGAGCAGGGTAAACCAATCGTGAAACTCTGGGGCGCAGTATGGGGGTGTACACATCCCGACGCACATGTCTACACATCACAGCTTTTGTACAGCTTTTGTACAGCAGTTTCGAAGAGACACTTTGCCTGTCCGTGCGGGATCATGCCGCTGAGTTCCTACAGACGCCAAACAGCATCATTGTGGCTGTTCAACTTCACGCTCCATGTACGTTGCTTGCCGCTGATGTAATGAAAGCAGGACAAGGAACCCCGCAGATTAGCTGCGTGGACGCCTTTCGCGTGGCAGTCGCACGCAGTTTCTGTGGGATACTTCAGAACCGCCATGAGGCACATGTCCAGCATGTGTGCAGTATGCTGCCGTCAGATCTACGCTTCCGCAGCTGTACTGCGCGACAGGGCAGTCCACAGCTCTCGAACATCCGGGGAGCCATGTACTGCCTTGGCCGCCAGTGTGCGCTGGGCCGAGCCAGTTGCAGCTCCAGCCGCAAAGGACAGCAGCTGTGCTGGCGCAGGCACGGACCCCACACGCATCGCCTGTGACGCTGCCTTCAGGGCTAGGTCTGCCTTGCCACGTGCCGCCTCTGCCTCTGCCAGCGCAGTGGCGGCAGCGCCAAGGGTGGTGCTGCGCTCCACAACATGGCATACACGTGGCAGTGCAGCCGCACGGGTCCTGCCACCACCTGGTGGGGCAGCAGGCAGCACCACCAGCTTGCCGCCCTCTGGCGTGCTGCTCAACTCAGTCAGGGCGCTGCTGGCTGCCCAGCGTGCCTCAAGCTGCATGCGCTTAGCAGATGCATCATCCCCTGCGTCTGCCGCCAGGCTGAGGGCAGCACGGGACTGCAGCACGTGTGCTGCACCCGCCGCCTCTTGCGGCATCTACACAGTGCACACAACGTGTCACGCTCAGGAGCAGCTTGAGCACATCAATCTCACCTGCCATGCAGAGCTGATGCAGCGTGCAAGACACGCAGCCAGGCACAAAGCACCGCTGGCAGTGGAGCGGGTCAAACAAGGGCACACATCATACAATGTAACAACTCACCTTGCCAGCCTCCACAGAGGCCACCAGCATGTCTCGTGCGGCTGAGGCCTCGCCGCCAGCAAGCAGACGCGCGGCACACAGCAGCGTTGCGCTGCCCACCAGCCCTTGTTCCCATGGCCCCGCAGTGGCAGCCTTGATCTGCACACACATATGCACGCAGTGGACGCCAGATAGTGCCCGCAATGCGCCCCGTGCCTAGCATGCTTGTTTGGGCCCTGACTGCAAAGGAGATTGCTCGCTTCAACTGCTCCATGCAAGTCAAGGGCGTGCGAACTAACCAAATGATGGCTGCATGGAGGCAACTATTCGGGCAGGCAGGGTGGGCACACACAGACCATACAGCTCATACCTGGAGAGTCTGCGCCAGAGAGTATGCACCCTCTGGCCCTGGGCCAGGCACACCCTCATCGGGGGCTGCAGCCAGCTCGCTCAGGCTCATAGCATCCAGCAGGGCCAGCAGGTGCCCCCCCTTGATAGCCTGTGCTGACGCATGTGCGGCGTTTGGCGCATCGTGCGCGGCTGCGTGGCAGCGGGCCAGCTGGCGGTGAGCGAGCGATGCATCGAGCCTGTGCTGCAACGCCCAGCGCAGCCTGCGAGGTGTACCATGAGGTGCAGCAGGTTCTGAAGGGGGGACCATGGCTTACCTCGTCGCCTGAATGCAGCATGCTTGGAATAGCAGGTGCGCGCCAGCCATTCACACATACTGCCCTTGTAAGGCAGCAAGCTGCGCGCCATGTACAGTTGAAAGTACACAGCCTGCTGCATGGTCATCCCTCAACTACATCAGTTAGGTGGACACTGCAGCCTTGCACACACTCACGCTTCCGTCGCTGCATCTTTGGCCGCCTCAGTGCCACGTGCCAACCGAGCATGCAGCAGGCACTCGCTTGTAGCTGCCAGCAGCCTCAGCACCAGCATGCTCACACGGTCCCGAGCGGTGGCCGCAGCCTGCTGCGTGCCGGGCCCCCGCGTAGCCACTGGGGGTGCAGCAGCCGTTGCCACCAGGGGCCGTGCAGCAGTTGCAGCTGCGATCAGTGGCGTGTTGCTTGCGGCTGTGGCGATGAGAGGCTTGGCGGTAGAAGCCACCAGCGGGGCCACCAAGGGCGCAGGAGCTGTGGGCTGTGGCGGAGGCAGCATGCCCCCCATGGCCATCTGCAGAGCTGGGTTGAGCCCTGCCAGGGAGAAGCCAGAAGGTGTGGCTGGTGCTGGAGGGACAAGCGGAGATAGTGGGGCAGGGGCAGGGGCCGCCGCTGCCATTGCAGCTTCGCACTGTGCAAGCTCCCGCTTGGCATGTGCCGCAGCCACCTTGCAGCGCACCAGCGCAGCACGGAAGTGATGTGCCTGGCCTCCGCACGCCACTGCCAGCTGCAGGGACGTGAGTGCCAGTAGGTACCAGGTGGCATGGCACTGGGGGTCGGTGTGCACTGCGCGCGTTAGCCATGCCACCTCGGCGGCCAGTGCAGCTGCCTGGGCGGGGCCGGCGGCGGCTGCCAGCAGACCGCTGACACGCAGCTGTGCTGCCTGGGGGATGGCGTCAGCGGGCATTGTGGCCAGGGCACGTGCCGTGTGCAGCGGTTGCGTGGGCCCAAAGGCTGCGCTCAGGGGCTCAGCCAGCTTGCGTGCTGGGGCCGCTGCCGAGGGCACAGGTGTCGGCAGGAGGCGTGGTGTGGCCCGTGCCCCAGCACCCAGGTGAGACCCGCCACATGCCTGTGCAGCAGTCGCGAGGTGCAGGCGGGCGGCCACGTCCCATGGACATGTGTGCAGTGCATGGGCTGCGCGTATGCGTGCTGCTGCCGCCTGTCCTGTGGCCAGCAGGGTCAGCACCTGCATGCCGCTGGCCTTGGAACTGACCAGGGCCTGGTCCAGAACTGAGCGTGCTGCAGCCCAGCCCATCAGCGCAGCCTGTACATCAGGTACAAGCTGTGCAGCAATAGCTGCGTCTGGGCCTGGCTTCTGGGCAGCCAGCGTGGCGCCTGCCAGCACTGCACGCACAGCGCAAGCAATGGGGATGCGTGTTTTAGAGTTCGTGTGGTGCAGTGCAACTTTCAGCCAACAAAAACAAGGCGAGCACTCGGGCCAGGAAGCCAGGAACACCAGATCAAGGCAGCACAGCACAACAACCCGGCCCAGCACAGCCCGCACTCACATGACAGCCAGCATCTGAGTGCCAGCTCAGCAGTGCAGGGTTCTGCATCCTGGGCCACATCACACGTATGAGCCACCACCAGAGCATATGCGTCCTGCAGCCTAGCCACCGGACTAGCCGTGACATATGCCTGCACCAGGCTGTTGACGCAGCCCATGTGCAAGTGTGCCCGGCCCGCTGTGAGCGCAGCAGATGTGCCAGGTTTGGATGCATTGGCCGCTGCAACTGCTACTGCTGCTTCAAGAACCGCCACAGAAGCCGAGACGCGCCCCGCCTGCTGCAGTGCATGTGCGTAGGCCGCCAGGCCTGCAGCATCGCAGGCCAGGGGCCACCCACGAGTGTTGGGCACTGCGCCGTTGGCCTGGGCAGCTGCTGCCACTGCGTCGGCGCCTCCCAGCCCTTCAAACTCCTGCAGCGCCTGCTGTGTCGCCCCGCTGCGTGCCAGCGCACGAGCCAGGTTCAGGGACACCGCCGCCCGCAGGGTTGCTGCGTCAACAGCAGTGCCCAGTGCCAACCCAGCAGCAGGGCTGCTGCAGGACAGCTGCACAGAGAGCAGGTCAGCAGGTGTGGTGGTTGTGCCGGCACGCTGGGCGTCCAGCAGAGCACGCGCTGTAGTGTATGCACGCACTGCGTCTGTCTGACGGTGCCGCGCCTCAGCAGCCAGACCATGCACCACGCGTGGGCCTGCCAGCAACGGCAGCTGCGCCACCGCCTTAGCCGCAGCTGCAAACGTCTCACCCTCCGCGCCATGCCCGGCCAGGATGGCACCCTCAGCATACCCCAGCCATGACTCAGGCCCACCCCCCAGACCCAGCGCATGCTCAAACGCATCCAGTGCCTCCCTGTAACTCGAATCCCCAACGTCTGCACTGCCAGAGGCTGCCAAGTGGCCCATGGCCTCCCACACAGCCACCAGAGTTGGCTCCTGCGCACGGCCGGCTTCAAAACAGCGCTGCGCGAGTGGGCCTGCATGCGTGCATGGGGCCCGGCGGCACAAGGGGCATGGAGGTGTCAATGATTGCCATTACTGGAAGGGTTCGTTTGCCCCCCCATGGGGCGCATTCAGGTTCGAAGAATCAAGGTGCGCTGAGGACCAGGCAAAGCGGCATACAGCAAACCAAAGCAGGAAAGGAGTTTCAAGGAGGGACTTGCGGTACGAGCGCACTACGCACCTGCACCCATGTGCGCATACAGCCGTCCCAGCGCTGTCCAAGTGGCAGCTCGCTTGGGGTTGAGCTGTAGCGCCCTGCTGAAGCAGAACTCAGCTTCAGCCAGAGCCTTGTCAGCACCTCCTTCCTGTTGGCTGCTGTGGCGCAGCAGCTCAGCACCGGCCGCTGCGAATGAGCCGGCGCATGCCCACAGCCAATCTGATGCAGGCTGCAGGCGCAGCCCACCCCGCACGGCCCGCATCGAGCCCTGCTGCAGGGCGGCCACGAGGGCTGCTGGCTCTTGGCCCTGATGCTGCTGCTGCTGCTGGGCGTGCGCGACGAGTGGGCCTGGCTCGGTGGCGTGCGCGCGCTGCAGCGCGTCCTGCAGCAGTGCTTGCTGATGCTGGGCCACGCCCACATCACCCCACACCAGCCCCTGCGTGGGATCCAGATGCAGCGCATGTGCGTACGCGCGGCCTGCAGCGCGCACATGTTGAAGGCGCGCACGTAGCCCCTCGATCACGGCTACCACTTCGCTGCGGCCCGCTGCTGCGCTCGCTTCTGCACGCTGGATGTCACGGGGGTTAATGGTCGCATGCTGCAGCTCTGCATCCCCGAGGGACTTCCAGCCCGCCTGCACATAGCACATGTTACACATTATGGGAAGCCAGCAGAGGTGGTCTGCTATAAATACTGCTCAAGTCATGTACAGCGGGCACCACAGAATCTTGCTGATCCTGTTTCGCGGCAGGCATCCATGCGCCATGATGGGCGTGCGATGTAACCAACACGCACACACACACACATAGACCATGAGAGCAGGTTTTGGTATGGCTTTTACGCTGAACGGGGCCAATCCAAGCAAGCTGAAGGCCTCAAGCCCCAAGCCAGACACAAGTTGATGCCGCCCAGGAAGGCTTCAGGCCGAGCAGCCTCCTTGCCACATCAGTTCCAGTCAAGTGACCCAAACAGGGGCTGCACCCACCGCGCAGTTGGACCGTGCACGTGTGGCAGCACGCGCATGCTCTGTAGCAGATGATAGTTCGGCGGCTGCCGTGCCCGCAGCGCCCATGCGGCCATACGCGTACGCGGCAGCCAGACGAGCCTCTGCCGCTCCCAGCAGGGTGGGCAGGAAGTCAGGCTGCACCTGCAGCGCGCTGCAGATGAGCACAGCAGAGAGCACGGCAGCAGGATGATTTTCGTGCTGTTGTCGTCGTTGTTGTTGTTTTCGTTTTTTATTGTTGTTGTTGTTGTTGTTGTTGTTGTTGTTGTTGTTGTTACATGTTGGTGGTGGTGGTACGGGTGTGGGTGCTGGTGTGGGGGCTAGGTGTGGGTGCTGATGATGGCATATTGCCAGTATTGGCACCAGCTCTTAGTCCAGCGAGTCCAGCGCATGGTACTGAATCACCAGCTTACAAAGTTACAATATGTGCTATCGTGTGTGAGGCATACTGAACAGCTGCAGGGGCTCAGAAGCGGCCAGGTCACTCACGTGTCGTACGCGGCCAGCGCCTCCTTAAAGGCGCCCTGGTTGTAGTGCAGCACGCCCAGCTGCACCAGGCAGTACAGCCTCCCTGGAGACAGCTCCAACGCACGCGTGTATGCCTGCAGTACGGTAGTTACGCCGGGTGCACACGCACAGTATTCTTATGGACACAGTTGCAAGGCACTCGCTTGCTCTAGTGAACGCGCTCATGCTGCACCCCAGGTCGCAGGTCAGGTGTCCATTCCCACAGATTCACAACAACAGGACCAAACAACAACCAAAACAGGCCGCCAAGCCAATGGCGAACTCTGTCGTCAGGCAGGTGGAGTCGCACCTTGAGTGCTGCTGCCTGCCGGCCCGCCGTGTGGTACGCCGCCCCCAGGGCCTCCCATAGGTCTGCTGCACCCGGCTCAACTCGGATCGCCTTTTGAAGGCTCACCAGCGCACCCTCTGCGTCCCCAGCTGCCAACTGCAGGGGGCCCAGCGCGCGTAGTGCCCAGGCCGGAGGGGACGTGGGCGGGACGCGCGCCAGGCACTCGTCGCACAGCGCACGCGCGCTGGCTACCTGGCCCCCCGAGTGCAGCAGCTGCACCAGTGCTGTGCCAGCTGCGTCCTGCGGTGCAAGCGGCACCAGCACACCACCCAGTGAAGGGGCAGCAGTGCCACATCGGCCTGTGCTGCTGTGCACTGCCTGGGGGCGGAAGGCTGGCCGCAGCTGTTGTATTGACCACATTAGAGGGAAAAACAAAAGCAGGAATGCAGCCTGAGCTGCACAGAGCAATCGCCTGACGGCGGTAGTAGGTGACAATGGTGATCGGCAGGCATTGTGCCCGGGCGCAGGCAGAGGGTGTGGCGGCTTACCTGAGTCACGTCCAGCTCCAGCGCACGCTGGTAGCACTTGGCAGCACGCATGGCGTCTGCACCGCACTCCTGGTACCACTGGCCCAGCAGTGCAAACGCAGCTGCAGCAGTGCTGGCTGCAGCGGCCATGACCTCGGCGCTGGCGCCCACGCTGCCGGCTGCCAACTCGGCTGCTTTAGCTGCCGTCAGCGCATGCGCATGGGCCCAACGCTCCGTACGGTACGTGCCACCCAGTGCCCAAGCAGCACGAGCAGCCAGCAAGTTGTACGACGCTTGCACCAAGCTGGCTTGAGACGCGTTGGCGGTAGCAGGGGTCTGAGCCAGGGCTGTGATGGCGGCCTCAATCTGCTCCAGGGCCGCCTGTTTGGTAGCACACACGCACGGACAAGGCGGGCACCAGCAGTAGGTAAGAAACCCACAGCACGAGTATCACTTGACTGGATATGCATGGCTCCACCGTCACAGGCTCATAGCACAAACATGCAGGGGTCAGGTGAGCAGCAATAGGGAGGGAAGCACGTGAGCCTTTGAACCCAGCCTGGCAGGACGTAGGGGCAGCAGCACACCTGCATCTCCCCGCTGTGCAGCAGGAGCGCGCCATACTCAGCAAGTGCCCAGGGCCACGACCTGCCTGGCCCCAGCGCTGTGGGCCCGCCCCGTCCCATGGCTGCCGCGCCCACAAGCCCTTCGTACAGCCCCCGTGCACGAGCCGCGTCACCCTGCACCAACGCCAGCTGCGCCAGCGCCCGTGTCGCCTCGTGTATGATACTGGGCACGTCGCTGCCTGCCAGCTGAGCGAACCCGGCACAGCTGCCGGCCACGCGCCCACCCAGCAGCAGCCCGCCCAACCACGCCTCCGCCTCGCCCGCCGCCGCCACCTGCTGCTGTGAGGCAGCTGGCTGTGCGGGGTGCAGTGCATAGCCAGTGGGGCCTGGCCGTGGCACGCCAGCGCGGGCGGCGAGCGCATGGCCAGCCGCGAGTGTGAGCAGTAGGTCTGCAGCGGCCAGTGCTTCATGGCCCAACAGGTCACGTGCTGCCAGGCGGCCAAGGCCCTGCGACCACACCACATGAACACGCACAGCCGTGAGGCAGGACGGTGACAAGCTCAGACGCGTGCATTCACAACGCTGTGTGCATGCGTTGTGTGCATGCCATCACCAGGCACGCAGCCATTCAAGCAGTGTCTGCGGGGTTTCAAGGGGAGTGTTAATAGGCTGATAAAACCATCCACACACGGACCACATCCTGCAACCGGGCTCTGAGCAACGCAACCGCCCGCAGAAGCCCCACCCGCCGAAGCCCAAGCCCACCCCAGGCATATCCATCAACCACATGCTAACACACAGGCTGTCTTGATGCAGGCTTGCATACACTTCCCATGCTAGGCCCAGGCCCAAGTATGAACATAAGTGCATATTTACAAACCCTACATAACACGCGCAGGCTACACGCCCACCTGCTTGGCTGCATCCAATGCCGCGTCAGCCGCGCCTTCCTCCAGCAGTAGCTGGGATGCAGCCAGCCAGCCGGCCACGCTGCTGCCCGCGCTGCCGCCCTGCCGCAGGCCGCCCAGCAGGCCCTGTGAAGCAAACACAGCCCAGCAGCAGCGGTGCAGCAACCCACCATGAACAAACATGAGATGGAGGCCGGGGGGCCGACATAAGCTGAACATCCTCACAAGCTGCACTGCTACGCCTCCTAGCCCCAGTGCCCGTGGGCCACGCCTGCCCCTGCACATACCTTGATCAAGCGCCGCCTCCGCACGCTGGGTGGCAGCAGCCTGCACTGTGGGGGCGTGCCACCAGGGTTCCCGGCGTTCAGGTCTGTGAATATGCCAGCTCCCACCTCAACAGCACCAGCACCACCACCAGCACCAGTGGTGGCTTGAAGCTCCTGGGGATTTGCAGCAGTTGGCCCGCCTCGCCGTCGCATGCACAGTGCCAGGTGCACGCCGGCAGCAGGGTTCCATGGGAACGCATGCGCCAGGCGCTTGGCGACGTGCTCCATGTCCTGAAGAGGCACATTGCCACTTGTGGCCGCAGCATGATTGGCGCTGCCGCTGCTGCCGCCTCCCGCAGGCCCGGTGTCATGGCCCCGGTGCCCTCCCACCACTGCAGCTTCCACCTCCAGTATTGAAAGGGACACCTCAAATGGCACAGTGGTGCAGCAGCCACCTGGGGGCCGCTGCCCCTGACCCCCATCCATGGACGAGCGAGCAGCGGCCAGCACGGCCGCCCTGCGGTTGTGGCGCTCCATGCTGCCAGTGGGGGCGGCATGCACAGCGCTGCGCAGCCTGCGGTGCAGGCCAGGTTGGACGGGCTCCGTTGGCAACAGACTGGTGCACCATGATCACAAACGATCACGCCATCATGGCCAATATCGAAAGACACATCTGTAGCTCTGCGCGTTCAGCTGCTGCATCAAGATTGGCATGTAACACATCAAGATCGGCACATGGCAGAGAGCAGTGCCCAAGCTGTGCTGTACACGCACCTGTGCAGGAGCGTCTCGTGGTACACAGCATATGTGGGGCTGGGAGCCGTTGATGCGGTGATCTCCCGCAGCACGGCCACTGTGCCACCGCTGCCAACCGCCTCCAGCGACTGGGCAGCCCATTCGCCTTCCACTGCGTCATGCGCGGTCGCCTCGGACACCTGCGGGGAGGATTGCCACGAGCCCGCAGCTTACCAGCACGCACGCAAGGTGAAGCACACCTGCCGCTGGTGTCCACCAGGTTACCAACAAGCCGAAGGGTCAGTACCTGTGGCAGTGCCACAGGTACTGCAAGTTGCTGCAGGGCACACATGTGCTCAGCGTGAGCAGTGGTGCCAAAGCTAAGCAGTGGTGCTGCAGCTGCACCAGGCACGTGACGCCACGCTGACAAGTGGCAGTATGGTCGCACACCTGCACACCTCACACACACGGGGTCGCAATTACACACCTCAATGCCCTGCGCATAGGCCTTTGCCAGGTACTGCTGTACGCATGCTGCCAGCTGCTGCTTGTCCACCTGCAGCAGTACATCCGCCAGCTGGCACAGCAGGCTCAGGCGGTCTGGGCTGTCAGGTGCTGCAGCAGCTAGCAGCTGCCGCAGCGCTACCTCTGCTAGGTCCAGCTGGCCTGCACGCGAGGCAGCCTCAGCGGCACGACGTAGGAAGCCAGCCCCTTTGGCCTGCATTGCAGTATCAGCCCCTGCTGCAGAGCACAGCTGTGCCAAGGTGCTGAAGGTCGAGGCTGCCTTGTCCCAGGCACCTGCATGGGTGACGCGGTGACAACCGGGCATGTTGATGGGCCAGATCAAAGCAGATCACGATCATGAAAGGGGCGGAACACACGCACACACAGTACAGGTATGCATGGGCTGCTTGATGCTCAAGCACTGCTTGCTACCAGACACCGAGCAGCTCGTGCCTGTCTCTGTGTACACCTCCGCCAGGCCTTGCCATGCCAGGACGTTGTTGCCATCCAGTCCTGTGGCCCGCGTGTATGCCGCCTCTGCCTGTGGCACGGGACGCGTCAAGGAGAGCAGCATCCATGTCTGCTGCAGCCATGCATGACTACGGGAAGACCAAATCCATTTGCAGAGCTGCCTGCAGAGTTGCTCCGGCCACACTGAACACAGCGGGCAGCGGCCTCATGGAAGATGGTGCATGGTGTTCACCGTGCGCATACCTGCTGGTACTCCTGAAGATGGAATGCGGCCTTGCCCACGAATCTGCAGCGCATAGGCATCGATCAGGCAGTGGCGTGATGATCAGGTTGATAGAAAGCTGGGGTTCTGACACAGATTGAACCCACATGTACGCCTCGTAGCACGATTTGTCCTGTCTTAGAATTTCCTTGCAACTTGCGAGGCAATCGTTGTAAGCTTTTTGCGCGATGGCTTCTCGGGCTGCCTTGAGCAGCCGTTTTCGTTCTGACGCGTCCATTCTGCGCAATCTAACTGCATGCGCGCTGTTGTGGTTTGCTACACAGGCCGTCACAGGACCCGAGAGCGGACCTCAACGGACCTCTAACCGACCTGTGTTGTGTGCAGTGATGACGCAGCTAGAAGCTTGTTGCCGCGTAGGATGGAGGCACAGAACAACTGCTGTACTTGCAGGGCATCGTGCAGGTGCCCTCTCTTGCGATTTTGCATGCTTGCCCGTGAAGGCAGGGGTGGTGCAACATGGGGTGCCTCAACTGCATACTGTACGTCAGCAACCGGTGATGGATGGCATGCATACCGGCGGTCCGAGCAGAGGACAAGGCCGCCGTGCTGTGCTATCACAGTGAGCACTGAAACGTGTGCAAGCTGTGCGCAGGGGTGCGCTTCCTGCAGTTGGCAGGTCGCGGCTGTAAATCCTGCGGTTGGCAGGTCTGTACATTGTCCACAACATCCCTAGACAGCCAGCAGCATCCTGGAGGCCATATAAGTGTGCTTGAACATCAAGAGGGTGCACAGAGCACAGCATCCGCCCACGCCGTGTACTCATGCCTACCTGGGTACATGATGAACAGGTACCCCACGATCGCAGTAGAAGTTTTACAGTAGCCACTGGAGCTGCAAAAGCGAGCTGGAAAAACCTGTGCGGCGCAGGCAAGTGAGTGTGTGACGGAAGGCAGAACATAGGGTGTTCGCACTTCGCTGTTCGCCCTCTTCCTGAGCCTGAGGGTGAGTGCTGCTCACTGCTGCACTCTTGTTGCAACACTTGATGAGCCGCAAGACCCTGTGCAGCATTGTTTCAATCTGAGTTTGTCGCCTCCCCTTGCAGACTCAAAAATGAAGCTTCTCGAGGCCACACGGACTCTGACCATCCCCTCCAATGTCAAGCTGGAGGTGAAGGGCCGGACTGTGCGCGTCAAGGGCCCCCGCGGCACCCTGCAGCGTGAGTAGCTCCACTTGGCGCTGCTGGCGCCCTCCCGGGGCAGTAGGCAGGGCTCCATGCTGTGTGCATGGTGGTGGCTGCATGCTGTGCAAATGATCCAGGGCGGTGCAGCGACGGCAAAACCAAGATGAGAGCCGTCGTTGAGCGTGGGCTGGTGCAGACAGGGGCGAAGCATGACCTGTGTTGAGGGGCCATGCTGGTGGCTTCATGCGGAGGCCACACTTACATGCACCGCAGGCGAGTTCAAGCACATCACCGTGGACATGTACCTCATCGAGGAGGACGGCGAGAAGAAGCTGAAGGTGGACCTGCACTCCGGCAGGCGCAAGGCTCTGGCCTCCCTGCGCACGGTCATCTCGCACGTCCAGAACCTGATTACGGGCGTGACCAAGGGCTTCGAGTACAAGCTGCGCATGGTGTATGCCCATTTCCCTGTCAACATCAACATTGAGCAGAAGGGCACCCTGCTGGAGATCCGCAACTTCCTGGGCGAGAAGCGTGTGCGCGTGGTGAAGATGCTCCCCGGCTGCACCGTTGTGCGCTCTGAGGCAGTGAAGGATGAGCTGATTGTGTCCGGCAACAGCGTGGACAACGTGTCGCGCAGCTGCGCGCTCATCAGCCAGTCCTGCCTGGTCAGGTGCGCGTGCTCCCATGTCCATGCGCCGTGCCGCATGGGGCTGTGCAGAACAGTGGCAAGCATGGGGGGGTTGAAAGCGTCACAAGTTGCAATGGCCTTGGTGTTGGCATGGGGCTGGGTCGGCCTGGGGTGCTCCATATAGGGCAACTGCATTCGCCCATGCAGGTGCAGGGACTGCAGCCATGCGGTGTACGCTGGTGTGCAGCAGGCTGTAAGGGGGAGTGCACCAGCAGCTCACGCATCTGCACGGCCGGCCCAGAGGCATTTGGGACAATCTGAAACCATAGGTCAGGGAGGGTGGGATTCGGCAAGCATGCACGCGATGAACATATGTGCTGGCGTGCTGCGCTTGATGCTGATTTGTGTTCTCAACCCCTTGCCGTTTCACATGCAGGGACCTGGACATCCGCAAGTTCCTGGACGGCATCTACGTGTCCGAGAAGGGCCTGGTGGTCAAGGCGGAGTAAATTAGCCTAGCTGCCATCTCAGAAGCGTGGTACATTGCTGACGTGGGGCCTTGGAGGACGCGGCGGCATGTAACACATCCTTTTCACAACATGTGTCCTTTGCGGAACAGCAGCAGCAAGCAGCGGAAGCAGCAGCAGCAACATCACGGCAAAGCAGGCATGGGCGCAGTGAACAGCATTGATGGGGGACTGGTGACAGCATGCAGCGCAGTAATGTTTCAGGCTGTGCTGCGTTGCGACTGGTTCCTTTCATGCACACCTTGCACGCATACTCTATTCTGTTGCACTACCCGACTGGCCTCAGATCTGCACGGTCTGAGCTTGCTTGCACAGAACCACAGTATTGGGGCAGCTGTGTGTCACGTTGCAGGTGTAGCACACCAGCCATTTGCCAACAGCAGGCATAGCACAAGCTCTGAGCCATGCAGTTCTCACTACTGGCACATAGCTGGGCACATACCCGCTAAAAATGGAGGTGGTGTCCCTGTAGCACACATGCCGATTGTTTGACATAATGCATGCAGCAATGGAACGTACCGCACAAAGGTGCGAAATCAGCAGCATAGCAGGCTCGCTTACAGAGAGCATAAAATGCCTGTGCACACCTAGTGCGTCAAAGCCTACACCAGTGCCAAAATCGGGGGCATAGGCTTGCATGCATTCCTGCTTGCATGCCCCATCCCTAGTTAATTTTTATCCCTGATGTGCTCTTGGACGCATGCAAAGTGTGCTGCAGTGCTAAGTACGGTCTGCTGGCGTCGATCGCATAAGAATGCAAAGGGCCCACACAATGGTACCTCCACTATGATGCACGTACAAGTCAAAGGCAGCGTGCTGCACAACCGCAGTGCGGCGCATTGACTGCTGCTGTTCTGTGAGTAGAAAGAGAAGGAGCGTAGTAGACGAAACCCGGGCATGCAATAAGCAGAGGCACCAATATGGCAGCAGCGAGTAATGCTGCCGTGCGGCAGGCATTGCTAGGAACAGGCTCAAACCAGGCCAAAGACAAGGGGCCTCCAGTGGCTGATGGCATCCTGTCCGTGACGCCAGACACGCCAGAAGTCGTGGAGTGGCGCAGCCGCAGCACGCTGGATCCTGCGGAGACGTCCTCCACCTACCTGGACGACGACGACGACGGTGCGCGCCAGGCCTGAGCCCTGGGTGGTCGCTGCCGGACCAGGGCCTGACGAGCTACTTTTCTGATGCACGCAGGCCCCAAGCCACACAGTCTTTACGGGCGGTATACTTGGAAAATAGAGAATTTCTCAGAAATCAGCAAGCGTGAGCTGCGCAGCAACGTCTTTGATGTGGGCAGCTACAAGTGGTGCGTTCGCTAATGCACAGTTTAAGCTGGAGCCCTAGGTTTGTAGGTTCGTCACAGTGATCCGGGCTCGCCCTGCAGGTACATCCTCGTCTACCCTCAAGGTTGTGATGTGTGCAACCATCTGTCGCTGTTCCTGTGCGTCGCGGACTACGACAAGCTGCTGCCAGGTGTGCCTTGTGCCTACAGTTTTTGTTGCGTGCGTGCACCCAAGGCCAGCAGCTGACCAGGCTGCATGCTGCATGGATGCAGGTTGGAGCCATTTTGCGCAGTTCACCATTGCTGTGGTCAACAAGGACCCCAAGAAGTCCAAATACTCAGGTGTGCATGGGGCAAGCATGGTGCATGGCAGTGCATGGGCACATGCCCATATGTGCCGGCCCATGTTGGGCAAGGGCGATCTGGTCAGCACTGCACGCTATCGCCGTCGCTGTCATTTGGCAACGTGCATCGGCCTCGATCCAACGGGTCCATTCGTTCCACTCGCCGTGCAGACACACTGCACCGGTTCTGCAAGAAGGAGCACGACTGGGGATGGAAGAAGTACATGGTGGGTGTCTGCAAGGGGGCTCTGCTGAGCTGGGCTCAAATAGCATGTACTTCACGTGTACTGTGCGCAGCAGGGGCGATGTAGTCCCTGTTGTGTTATGTTGCGGAGCAACTGGCTGCTATGCCTGCGCTGGCTGCGACTTGGCGCTGCCGATGGGTACGCGACCTTGCAGGAGCTGTCGAAGGTGTTGGACGGGTTCACGGTGGCGGACACGCTGGTCATCAAGGCGCAGGTCCAGGTCATCCTGTGAGTCTGATCCCGATTGTCTCATGGTCGGCGGACCCCGTTTCGTCGTTACCAAAACTGCCTGCCAAAGTGCCAGGTGTAAGCTCATGGGGCACTGAAGCTGTCTGGTGCCGTTTTGCTGCTGCTGCTTGCCCCGCAGGGACAAGCCCAGCAAGCCATTTCGGTGTCTTGACCCCCAGTACCGGCGGGAGCTGGTGCGCGTGTATCTGACCAACGTGGAGGGAGTGTGTCGCCGCTTCTGCGACGACAAGCGCGCACGCCTGATGTGGGCCAAGGAGGAGGCATCCAAGTTCAGGGACTTCTGGGCTGCCTTGAGCAGCGAGCAGCAGCGCAAGCTGCTCACAGAGAAGGGGGAGGCCATCCTGAAGGTGGGCACGGGGGCATGTGCGCTTTGGGGGGTGTGGGGAGGGGGCGGCGGCATGGGCAATGTCTCATGTGGTATGTGAACTAGGTGTCACAGCTTGAATGGCGTCATCTGCATGTGGCTGCATGCCAGCCAGTGCATGTATAGATTTAGGCACACCCACTGCTCGCAGGGCGTCGTGAAGCAATTCTTCAATGAGAAGGAGGTGACCTCCACTCTGGTCATGGACGCGCTGTACAGCGGCTGCAAGCAGATCGAGGAGCACAGCCGGCAGTTCATCGAGGTGCGCTGCAGCTCAGTGCATGTAATTCGCAAAGGGAAGGGGCATGCGAGCAGGTAGCGACGGGTGTGGTTGCATGAGCAGCATGCCGCATTCAGTCCAGCTGGGGATCGTCCTCACAGCCGGCATGCACAACTTGAGATCTCGCATCCTCGCGTGGGGCTCTCGGGCACTGCGCCCACATGGATGGGACGATAAGTATTTACTGTGCCACAACGATGCATGCATGTGCACGGCCATGGGTACAGCTGCCGGGCCTCTCCATGGCCTGGAAGTCTCAAAGCCTGGTTGCCATTTCTTGCTGTTAACCTCCGTATACCTGGCTCCAGCAATCGGGGGTGTCCAGCTGGAGCGTGCAGCAGGCATATCACAGCTAGGTTTCACCTCGCACAACGCCAGCTGATGCTCGCCAGGCTGTGTTGAAGGTGCCATGCACCATGTCATCCCATGTGTCACAGGGCAAGGCCACTGAGGGTGCACCACTGGTGCTGATCAAGGCTGACCGCAACGTGCTACAGCTGCACGGCGACATCCTCGACATCGTGGACAAGGTGACCAAGGAGTTCATCCCCGCAGCCAAGGATGACAACAAGGTGACGAGCTCGAAAGAGCTGCATGCGTTGTTGAACTGACATGCATGCTCTGTGCGCTGCGCTGGAGCGTCCCGTGGCATACGTACGCGGCATGGTGCATGGCATGCTGGTGGCTGGAGCATGTATGCTTTATTACTAGTGCTGAAAGCGGCACTTGTACACGCACCTGTACGCAGCCGAACGACGGGCTGGCGCTGCGCAGCGGGCAGGAGGACGACTACCGCCGTGACACGATTGAGCGCGACGAGAAGCGGCTGGCAGAGCTGGGGCGCAAGACAGTCGAGATGTTTGTCATCGCGCACGTGTTCACGGAGAAGCTGGAGGTGCGTGTAGCAGTACTGGACTATAAGCAGGGGCAGGCGTGGCTCAAATGCGGTGGCAAGCCCGCTGCGACGTGTGAGCTAGACGATCGTATGGGTGCAGTTGGTCTGGAGGCCTGGCATCTGTCCTTGCTGACTGATGGCCTGGTTGGCCTTCTGAGTTTCGTTATACTGCTGTGCTGCGCACACAGAATGCGTACCGCGAGGCCGAGGCGCTGCGCCGCCAGGACCTGTTGATCGAGGAGGAGAACCAGCTGGCGCTGCTGGAGGACATCAAGCGCAAGGAGCAGGCGGAGAAGGACAAGGAGAAGAAGGCGAAGAAGAAGGAGCGCATGAAGCAGAAGAAAGAGGCGGAGAAGGCGAAGAAGGACGCGGAGGAGGCGGAGCGCAAGCGTCAGGAGGACCTCAAGCGGCAAGAGCAGGAACGCAAGGCCAAGGAGGCGGCTGCGGCTGAGAAGAAGAGGTGCGTGGTGTTGTCGCTGGTGCTGTTGTCTGCTGGCAAATCCTGCTGAGGGGCCTGGTCCTGGCTGTGTGCTGCCCTGGCCCTGGAGCGCGTGCACCTGATGCCTTACCTGCTGCGCTGCATGTGGTTTGCTTGCAGGCTGGAGGAGGCTGCACTGGCGATGCAACAACAGAACGCTGCACGCCAGGCACAGGCGCGTGCAGAGAAGACAGCAGCCAGTGCACGCGCTGCTGAGCAGCAGCGGCAGGCCACTCCCAGCCCATCCCAGCAGGAGACAAAGGCCCCGGCACCGCAGCAGGCCGCACGCAAGCAGCCCGCACACATGGCGGCGGCGCCTGCGCCCACACCCTCGCAGCAGCCACAGCAGGCGTCCAGGCAGGCAGATGCATCCCGGTCCACGCCCACCGCCCCCAGCAGTCACTTGCCAGCTGCGCAGCGGCCGCAGGGACACACAGAAGATGTGAGCAGCCACACCGCGTCATCGGCCTCCTCGTCCAAGGGGCAGCCAGAGCCCGACTCGGATGGCTCGCAGGATGTGGGCACTGTGAAGCAGGCGCAGGGGCAGCCCGACAGTGAGTCGCTCAGCGGAGACGAGGAGCGTGTGGCAGAGCTGGAGGCGGAGGTGGCGGTGCTGCGGGGCCGCGTGCGTGCGCTGGAGCTGACGCTCGCGGAGCGTGATGCTGAGGTTGGCGTGCTGCGTGTGCAGGTGTCGGAGCTGTCAGCGCGCGAGGCGGCGGCGGAGGCAGCGGCCAAGGAGGCACAGTTGCAGGTGGCGCAGCTGCAGGCCGCACAGGCGGCAGCGGCAGCTGCCACGGCTGCCAACGCCTCTGCGAGTGGGTCACGGCATTCGTCCACGTCATCCATCGAGAAGGAGGTCCTGACCGAATTGATTGCGCAGGCCAACAGCCAGGCAGCGGCGGCAGCAGCGGCGGAGATTAAGGGCAGTGATGGGCCTGGGTCGACAGGGGCAGCGCCGGCAGCTGCAGCAGCAGCAGGGGCTGCGGCGGGCACCCGGCGGGGAGATGGGCCAGCAGGGCACCAGCCTGCAAGTGGCCGCGGCCAGGCCAATGGTCCTCAGCGGGGGCCAGCAGGCACCAATGCCCCTACTGCATCAGCAGCGGCAGCAGAGCCTGCCTCCCTAATCCGTGCTTCGTCCGCCAGCCCCATGCCTGCTGGCCAGGCATACCACCCGGTCGGGCCGTCTGCAACCGCGGCGGCAGCGGCAGCACAGGCCAATGGGCGGCAGCGGGCCACCTCCATCCCCACTGACGCCCCCTCGGCAGGAGCCAGCGTGTCGTCCAAGGCCACACCCTCCACCTCTGCGCCGTACCAGCTGGCGCAGGCAGCGTCTGCGGCTGCTGCAGCTGCAGCGCATGGCAACAACAGCTCCCTGGCTGATGGCCTGCCGTCGTATCGCAACGCAGCTGCTGGCGTGATGGGCGCGCCTGGGGCGCCGCTGGTGGCCAACGCGCTGCCGTCTGTCAGCCCCTCGGCGCCACACAAGCTGCAGGATGACGCAACTGCTGTGCCGGCCGCCACTGCAACCGCCACCGCCGCCGCGCGCACACACCTCAACCCTGTGGCGCCCGAGTTCTCAGGCCAGCGGCTTATCCTGCCCACAGGCACTGCTGCCCAGCAGGGCCAGGCGGGGCGCGGCGGCATGGGTTTTGGGCAGCACGTGACCTCCAGCAAGGCGCCTGCGGCATCCTCGACGCAGCAGGGCGGGGCGAGCACGCCTGCACCACCGGCGCATCGCATGCAGCAGGTGCCCCAGGACAGCCCTGGCTTGGATGACTTTGCCCACATGGGCCTGATTGATGACCTGCTGGGTGCTGAGTGAGCGCATGCCCAGATCAGCATGTGCCCCATGCATTACACCTGTCGGTGTGGCCCCTGTGCTGCATCTCACGGTGGCCAGCTTGCATACCTGTGACCGCGCAAGGGCGCGCATATCCTTGCAAGGCCTGCCTGTTTGAGCTGTTATGCTGCCGTGCGTGATGCTGCGTTCCGCCACCTGGTGAACGCTTGCTGCGCTGGTAGCCATGACACATTTGGAGGTGTTTTGTAATGAACCAAACAGGCCCATACGTGACCGCCATCAGCTGTCAGTTCAGGCTGGTCTCAGGACTTTGGTTCATCTGATCACAGCTGTGGTGCCTTGCTGACTGGTGGGACATGCGGCTCAACTGCGACTCTGAAAATGTACAGGCAATACACAGTAGTTTTGGATTTACAGGCAGATGCCTTTTCGACGGATGATGTTCCTCGGTCAAAACCCCCTCCCCAGGATCATACTTTGCACACGCGCACACCCCTGCGGGGACGCTGCGTCTCATGACCTCAGCGCTGACATTAAAATTGCGCATCAGACTTTTCGACGCAGCGCCCCAGTTTGCTGCTGAACACCAAGCCACGCGTGCGCGGGTCCAGCACCGCACAGCGCACATCAAACACTGGCTGGAGAGAAGACGCGCCGACCATCTACTTGGTCGCCTTCTTCTTGTTAGCCACGGTCTTGGCCTTGCCCTTGCGGGTGCGGGCGTTGGTCTTCGTCCGCTGGCCGCGCACAGGCAGGCCCTGCAGAGTGGGCACACACAGGTGCAGAGGCAACCAATAGCATACGTCAGCATATGTCAATGGTCTTCAAAGGCAACCAAAAGCATGCGTCAAGGGTGTTGAAATGCCAGCAGGCCCACAACCGCGGTGTGCACGCAGGGGACTGAGATGTTGACGACTGCCTTGTCTGCACAACCAACCATTTCAGGGTGCTCACCAGGATATGGCGGCGGCCGCGGTAGCAGCCGATGTCCTTCAACCGCTTGATGTTGGTCGCCACTTGGCGGCGCTGCAGGAAAGGTGCAACAGTCATGCAAACGGTCCAGCACCAGATTCGAAGCCCCCCATGGCTTGTTGCAGAGTCATGCATCACAAAAAGCTTCCGGGCACACTGCTCCCGGTGCTGTGGTGTGCTGCTGCTGGTACCGCAGCCATCTGTGACGCACCAGATCCGCCTCAGTGGTGTACTTGGCCACCTCGTCACGGATCTTGTTGATCTCCTCCTCGTTCAGCTCATAGGTCTTCTTGTTCTCCAGGCCCTGGCGCATGCAACAGTGCAGGGAACGGCATGTCAGCATGTAGGCCACAATGCCGATTGATGCGCATGGCACAGAGCCGAGCACACGCGCACCACACGCAGCGTGCTAGCCCAGCTGGCAATCAAAGACCAAACAGCAGCTGCGCTGCACTCCATCATCCCGTGGCTTCGTCTGGCTGCAACGTTCAGCGGCTGTCCTGCGAGCTGCGCACCGTGTCGATCAGGATCTTCTGGGCGGTGGTGGAGCCAATGCCGTAGATGTACTGCAGGGAGATCTCAATGCGCTTGCTGTTGGGGATCTCCACGTTGTTGACACGCAGGTTCTGGACGCGCAGGGGGGTGCGGCGAGGGGCAGACACCTGCGGCCGGGCATGCGTGCCACATGGTGAGCCACCCTGCCATGCAGCCTGCCCAAACCCCCTCAGCCACTCGGATGCACACGGCCATGGGAATGAACTGGTCAATTGGGGGCATCCCGTCGAGCTACCCTCTTCGTCGACTGCACTAGTTCAATGCCGATGAAGCGACTGGCGCCCATGAGATGGCGATAAGTACACTGCTGCCGTCTGTCCCCCAAAAACTTCCATCAGCGACTGCAGCTGGTCAACAGCGTAGCCTGTTGCGCCAAGCCGTGCCACAGCATGGCTATTGGTCCATGCATGTGCGCCCCAACACAGCATGACGGGAACGCATAGGCAGCTGCATTTGCTGGCTGTTGGCTGGCTCGCAGGCGCCACCTGGATCTTGCTCGATGCTTCAGGATGACGATGTGGCCATCGGCCCCCACCCCAACAAACTGCAGTGCAATCCTCATCGCAGCCCCTCACCTGCACGGGCCTGGCCGTGGGCAGCGCCCGAGCGGCGGAGAAGGCCCTGGTGTTCTGCGGCCACAAAGCAGTTCCAAACCACAGGGTCGGCTGCTTGAATGTTTGCTCAATCCAATCTGTAACACATTTCAGCTTATTGAAACGCAGTAAGGGGCGGCCTCTGCAGCACCCCTCAGCGCATCCCCCCAGTGCTCACCAAGGAACGAGCCAGCATTTCTACCCCTTGCCTGAATCCCAAGGATGAGGCTGCGAGGCGCGCGTCAGTGCCCTGAGACGACCATGCATCACAGTCACTCCTTGTATATTGGGCCTGTATTTTGCGTGGGCTGCATTAGGCGTGCATGTATTATGCCCAACCTGTGCCCTTCATCGCCTTAGCCAGTCCTTCTTTGGTTGTCCATTTTTGTGTTTTCCCCTCCCCCTGTCGGATGGCAAGACGCGTCGAGAGCAATGGGCCTAGGCTATCTTGATTGCACTGCTGACCTTACACGTAGCTACTTGGGGGCAAGCCACTGACGCATTGTTGCGGGCCGCCCCGTCCGCACTGGGCGTCATGCCAGGGCCGCTTGCACGAGACGCACCACTGCTTGCTCATCTGACACCAGACAGGACCATAACTCGCCTTGAGGCCACTACATTCATGCGCACAACTGTGGCTGACCTAGTTACCTGCAGGCTTCAGCGGCACGGCAGGACAGAGTTGAATGGTTCTCCAGCTCCAAACCCGCATGCCCACTCTAGCTCTGGCATATTATTGCCATGTTGTGCCCCTGTGGCAGTGGGTTTGCAGAAGCAAGCAGGAACGTCACAGGTCACCAGTGAGGCTGACATATGACCCCTCGACCTTGCCGAGTACAGCCCTCTCCAAAAATGGTGGCCACCGGGATTGCCGTGGGCCTCAACAAAGGCCACGTCGTCACGAAGCGCGATGCCGCGCCCAAGCCTGCGACCAGGAAGGGGGTGAGTGGGGTTCCTGCATGGACTTCTCAGATGGCCTTGCATGGTGCCCTGGGTGCTTACGGCGCCTCTTTACTTCCTCGCAGCGTCTGGGCAAGCGCGTGAAGTTTGTGCGCGAGATTGTCCGTGAGGTGGCTGGCCTGGCCCCCTACGAGAAGCGCGTTATTGAGCTTCTGAAGGTCGGCAAGGACAAGCGTGCCCTGAAGGTGGCAAAGAAGAAGGTGCGGCCTCGATGCATGAGCATGGGAGGTGCCGGCTGGGGCATGCTGGGGGTTTGGCTCGCTCTGATGGCTGTGCTGGGGCTGGGACGCGCTCAGCCGACGACCAGCGGTGTCCGGGCGTTTAACTCGGCCGCTGATCTCATGCATGTCCTGCATGGTTCCATGCTCGCAGCTGGGCACCCACCTGCGTGGCAAGCGGAAGAGAGAGGAGCTGGCCGGCGTGATGCGCAAGATGCAGAAGGCGCACAAGTAAACGTCAGTCAAAAAGGACTTTATTCACGCCATGGACCTGTAATGCTTTCTTTCTCCATGCAGTCCCATGTGCACGGAGCCAGGCAGCAGTACAGCTCATCAGATGCAACAGCAGGTTTTGGTTTCAGCAGGGCACATGGGTGTGCCGCAGACAGCTGTATGCGGCATGCTGGAGGCAGACGATGTCGGGCGCGTGGCCATGCCCTGACTAGCATGCACAATTTGCCGATCACTGTACGCATGCGCCATGTATGCATTGCAGTGGATCATGGCCTGTGGATGTATGCACTGTGGAACATGGACTGGCATGCGCAGGTGCAGCTGTACACAGCGTGATATGCATGCAGGCTGTGCAGTCGCTGCATGGCGCAATGCCGTTCCCCTGTCAGCCTTTTGCTGCATGGGGTTGGAGCTGCCAGGGTCAGCTGGGCTGCAAGATGGGTTTCAAAAAGTGGGTTTCGGCTGTCGGTTGAGCTGGGGGATCAGGGTCAGCGACAGGGCAACGCGGCATGCTGTGCCCCCCAGCAACCCATAACGACCCTGCGACCCATGCGCTTAGCAGGCCCAGCATAACAGAACCCCAGCTGCCAACAGCGGTGCCATCAGCAACGAAACAAATGTGCAGTTGGGGTTGAAAAGCCGCATTACATGTGAAACCATGCAAATTCAGCCTTTGTTCCCTGGCCTTTCCCAGCCAGCTGACATGATAGCCATTCCCATGCACCCATTCCCAGGGCAGCAGTGCTTCACACTGCTAGACAAGCCAGCTACTTGATGGGCCCAAGCAGCCACAGCTGTAAGTGTAGTTTCTTAACAGGTATCATGTACAGAGTTTATGAACAGTGCACAGCACCCCCACTCCGAGGCAGTTCCAGGATTGCAAACAGCAGTACGCACCCCCCCGCCTCGACCGACCACGATCCAGATCACTCGCGCTGCATTGCAGCCTCCCCAGCTGCCAGCGCCATGCGTGCCTGTCGCAGCACATTGTGCAGGCCTGCAACTGACCGCCGCAGCGCGCCGCTCTTGCGCACCATCGACTGCCGCACGCTGCGGTCGTCCTGGTGGATGAGTGTGGCACCACGGCAACTGCGCAGCAGCGCCAGCATTTGCTGTGGCATGCTCTTGGTACCGGGAGGCAGCTGGATGGCCAGCAGTCCCACCCCATTCTCCTCCACCAGGTCGCACAGCACGCGCTCCATAGGACCTTCACCCACAAGTGCCTTGGCCACAGGCATCTGGTGGCCTGCACAGGCGGGGGACATGATAGGGCCACAGCTGGTGAGGGTGCGAGCACGCAGGTTGCGTTGCGCGGTGCAAGGTGCAGCGCACAGCAAGAGCCAGGCCATACGTGTGATGTAACATACTGTGTCATGAGCGCACAAGCAACGCGTGTTAGGATACTTTGGCTTGGCAAAGCATGTGCCTCACCAAATGCTGTGTGATGGAAGCTGTCCAGCAGCCGCCTGTAGTTGGCTGCCTGCTGGCGGGTCATGTGCTTGCTGGGCATGACCTGGCCCAGCATCAGCTTGTCACCGCGCGGCGTGTCAAGCATGGTAGTGCACAGGAAGGAGAGCATGGCGCGCGCGTGTCCCTCCACGAGCGCCAGGCACCGCGCGCCCGCCTTTGACGGCGCCTGCTTCGAGTTAGCGGTCACCACGACCACGGGCGTGCCGGCCAGCCGCCGAATGGCTGACAGCGTGATGGAGCCCACGACGTACGAGAAGACGTTGGAGGTGAGCTGCACAGAGCCCATCACGACAATGGGCCGCGCGCCGTGTGACGACGCGCAGGCAGCCACGAATCGCTCCATGGACTCGAGCAGCCCCAGCGGCCCGCGCACCACGCACGCCGTCCGCACCTCGGCCATCGAGCGCAGCGCAGTGCGGCGGTGGCCAGCCAGCATCTCCTCCGCATCCGCCCGCTGCGACTCCGTGGATACAAACGTCACAAGCTCGAGCGTGTCACGCCCCGCGCGCGCGAGTGAAGCGGCCGTCGACACCGCGGTGCTGCTCACCGTGTTGCCCACCACAAACACCACGTATGGCTGACCCGCCTTCTTGCCGGACCGGTTGCCCGCCACCACGGCCGGCAGCTGCGTGTGGTGAGCAGCCAGTGGGCGGATGTGTTGGGTTCCGGCAAGCTTCAGTGGACAGCGGAGCTGGGCAGCGTGGGCACCCAATGGCTGCATCTTGGGGCACAGGGTCCACAGTCCACCCGGCACAGCTCCCATTATGAGGGGGATTGCTTAACAAACAACACTGAGCGGACATGGTCAGCCCCGTCCCAGACAACCACAGGTGCACGCACGTCAGACAGATCGGAGCCATCAGACCGGCTGCTCTCCTCTGCAACCGCCGCGAGCACAATGTCACGGAAAGCGGGGTCGTGGTCCTGCGCCTGCAGCAGCGGGATGAGTGCCTCCATGGACCCAGGGCCCTGCAGCTGGCCGTGGAACACACTGCAAACAACATGAAACGCAAGAGGCAGCAGGGCGACAGCAAGTCAGCACAGGCAGGCCTGCACAGCACGGGAGGTTTGATGGCGCTGAACATCCAAGCTTCTGGTTGTAGATAAATTCCATCAGTCGTGAATGTGCACATGCGTGCGTGTGTCCAGGTTATGCTGACCCAGCTGCTGCCAAGCACAAGGCGCCCTGCTGCTGCGAATGGCCTCTGCGGCGCCATCACTGTACGCACCGTGCCTCCATCGCGTATGCGCGTGCGCGCTCGTGGGACAGCACGTCCGCCATGTCCAGCCCCACATGCAGCAGCTCCTTGGACAGCCAGAGCCGCGGCCGGAACATGGCGAGAGAAGACAGCATGCCTGCGCATGTCAAAGGCGGCCAGACCATCGGCATGCATATGAAGTGGTGGCACACAGCAACATCGTCAAATCTGCTGATTACCCTTCCAGAACTGGTCAAATCTATTAGAAAGCAGTCCCCTGGGGCAGAGAATCAACACGGAAGCTCCAGCTGCCTCTGTTAGATGCCGCTGTTATGTGGTCCCGGGTGCACATCAACAGGCGCTTTGCAGTGCGCTACAGCAGCCGCGCACCTCGGATGGTGGGCACATGCAGCAAGTAGCGGCCCATGCCCACCGCCAGCCCGCGGCCCCCAGGTGCTGTGCGTGCAGCCTCCACAGCGTCAATCACGCGGGGGGCCACGAGCTCTGCCTGCCGCAGCTCGACCACCAGCCGTGGGTCCCACCCGGGCTGCTGCGCCTGTGGTTACACAAGCACATGATGGTGCACAGCAGGAAAACCAGTCAGGGGGAGGATGGCACAGGGCGACCGATGCTGAACAGTGAGTCTCAAGGCTGCGTGCGAGACCTCTGCATGGAAGTAAGCATCAATGATGGGCATAGTGAGAGATGGGCACAGACAGCCAATGCACTTAAACATCACGCAACTGGCTGTGTAGTGAACTAGCTGTGTGGGATCAAGTCTCATGGCAATATCCATTGGAATAACATAGTTTTCATAAATATCAGTCAGAGTGATACACAAACCCACCCGCGATGCGGCCTGTAGCATGACGCTGTCGTGCTGCCGTGCAATGACGGCGCTTGGCGTGTGCACGACCTCAACCGTGGCGGTGATGCGCATACGGTCGCGCAGCGACATGCAGTATGCCATGAGCACCAGGTCCATGACTCCATCACTCGACAGCAGTGCCATGTCACGCGTGCGGCGGCTCAGCATCCATCTGCAGATGCAGATGTGGCACAGGCAAAGCTGAGCACACAAGCAGGAGGTTGTACAGTCAAAGCAAGCAAGGCTCAGATGCGCCTGAAGATGTTGCGTAAGAGAGCACGTAGATGCAGGGCACAAATGTTGATAGTGTTGGTGCTGTGTGTGTGTGCGCGTGCATGTGGGGTCTATAAGAGCTTTGAGGATGCACGTACTCTATCTTGCGCGCCTCAAGTCGCTCCAGGACCGATTCCTCGATGGGCCGGTGCAGCCCATCCTCACCAATTGTGAACGCCTCACCCGCCCAGGCGAGCTGCAGAGAGCAGCACATGCGCATTGGCAGGTGATGACCAACAAGGCGCGGCCGTGTTGTCAGCCGCAGCACCAGCACAAATATTAGTAGTACACACAGCGGCAGAGCAGCAGGTCGTGCCTCCTCCAGCAGCAGCGCGATGCAGGTGGCCCGGCCACCCTGTCGCCCTCCAGGCCCCACCGATACTCCCCCGCATGCATACACACTTGCATGCATACATCTCTGCCCCACCATGGCCTCCCTCCACTGGCATTCGCCCCACCTGGCACAGCGCATGGCCCGAGCCCAGCGACGCGAGCCCTTGCGGCTGCGCCACCACGCTGGCCGCAACGGACGCGGCACCCGACAGCGCAGTGCCCAGGGCGGAGTCGGGGCAGAACTGCGCGTCCCGGGCATCATAGCGGTACCCCACACCGCGCTGCCCCACCGCAAGGATCACGTTCTGGCGGTTCAGGCTGCAGCCACATGCACATGGCACACGCAGCGATGTCAGGCATGCATTGATGCAGCTGGTGCACTGTCTGCACACAATTCCATGGCGTTTATCAGATGCATAAGCAGGGATACACCGGGATACGCAAGGCAAGCTGCAGCTTTTCAAGGACCATCATGAACAACCAACGCCACATGGTGTGAGACCCATGCAAGTGCCACAGCCATTCACATGCCTCACTCCCCACTCCTTACCCATAGCACTTGTGCATGTGCAGCTCCTCAATGACCTCCTCCTCCTGCTCCTCGTTGATGTGCAGGATGACAGTCAGCCTGTCGGCAGCCTCACGCCCTGCCAGGCTGGCCACCGTGAGCGCCAGCTGGCACAGCACGCGGCCGCCCATGGACAAGCCTTCGATCCGGTCGGTGGGTGGCATAATGCCGGGCCGGCAGCCATCTACTACGTCCCACAGGTCGGCCGTCCATAGGTCCTGCTGCTGCATGGTGCCCTTGGGCACGTTTGGCCCGCGGACTGGCAGTGCGATCGCGTCCTCTCCAGCCAGGATCTGCACCGCCAGCTGGCCCAGGCGCAGCTTGCGGCTGCGGCAATGGCCAAAGGCGTGAGGCAGGGCCACAGAGTTGAGCAACAAGAGGCGGGCGAGTGGTGAGTGGGGCTAAACGCGCAGTGGCAATTTAACCAAGCCGGCAAGTGTCAACCAGCTGGCACCTCATAACATCTACGTAGCTGCGCAACACACACACAGGCGGCGCAGCCGCACCCACATGCAGTCGGCTTTGTAGGCCAGGAACTGGTCCCCCTTGGACCATGCTGCCAGCTCGTTGGCAGTGGAGACTTCAGGTGGTGCCCACTGCTGCGGCTCGGCCCATGCGCCGTTCACTCGGTTCACGTACATGCCCAGGAGCTTGCCACAGCGCTTCAGTGCAGCGAACTGCATGGTGCCAGCAGGCAAAGTAACAATGCTGTTGCCAATCACAGTTTGCGACGCTTCAATATGCATGCCGTGTACTGAGGCCCAACATGTGCAGCGCAACATACATCTATGAGCATTGTGAGCACACATGTACACACCCATACCGCCATACAGCATGCCAGCTTGCCCTCCGTGCACCAAAGCCTCACTCACATGGGTGTCCAACTCATCCCGCAGCTGCACCATGCGCTGGTGGCGGTCCACAGGCACCCCACTCGCACCCTCCTCCCCCTGGCTGCTGCTCCTGTCACCCTGGATGCGCTCGCCCTGAACGCCTCGGCCACCCAGAACAGGCAACCGGCCCTCCACTTGCTGGCCTCCAGTTGCCCCACGGATGCCCGGCAGGTTGGTGCTTCCCCCAGAGTCTGGCCCGCCGCGTGGGCCACCGCGCATGGCAGGCATGCTGACCTGGCGGGGCACCATCATGGGTGAGCCGGGCTCTGGTGGGTTGAGCGTGAGGGCCCCCATGCCAGGTGGCGCGTCATCCTCGGCTGAAGACGGCCCACGGGAGCGTGGCATACTGAACTGGCGCGCCTGCAGGTTGACCACAGGGCGGCTGGGAGAGACGCGTGGGCCGCCGTCCGCGCCGCCCCCAAAGGTGACTGCAGGCGCCCGCCGCCAGCTGGGAGACTTGGGCAGCTGCTTCAGAGGCCCCACAATGTCTTCATTCCCTTCCTCTGCCAGCCCTGCCTCCCCACGTGCCCGCCGCCTGTCAGCAGAGACGCTGCGCTGCGGCTGGCTGCCAGTGTTCTGCGCCGCGTGGTGCGGGTTCCAGGCTCTCCGTTGCTGCTCTTGCATCTGTGGCTGGCGCTGCCGCGTGTCGTTGCTGACCTGGCGTGCCAGTGACGGGCCTGCCACACGGCCCACAGCAGGCTGTTGCCCACTGCTGTTGCCTCCTGATGACGGCGCAGAGCTGCCTGCGCCAGCTGCGGCCAGCGCTTGCAGTGACTGGCTCTCTGACGGGTCCCCATCAAATGTGACCCGCCGGATGCCGCTGTTGCTGCCAGCACTTGCCAGCTCTTGGCGTTCCCCGCTACCCAGCGCGCCACCCGTGCTGTTGGCCTGGCCAGTGGGTCGTGGTGGCAGCCTGCGGACGGGGCTGACCGCCTCACCGATGTCTCCGCTGCTGCCCCCGCTGTTACGGTCCCCATTGCCGCCCGAGGCACCTGGTACGCGTGGCAGCACGCCCGCTGCACGGCCGTAGCCGGTCTGTTGCCCGGCTGAGGGTGTACCCTGGGGCACATCCTTGGCTGCAGCACGCAGCAGCTCATCCAGCTCAGCTCGCGCAGTTGCAATGCTGCGGCGCACATCACCGAACTGCTGCTGCTCCTTGATGAAGCGCCCCATGTCCTCGGCCAGCAGCTGCGGGATGAAAAAGGAGAGGTCTGAGAAGCGCGCAAAGCGCTGCGGGTGCTTGTGTCCACGCTTGAGCCGCAACATCGTCTTGACCTGCAGAAAATGTTGTTACATTGCAGGGCAGTGCACGCCAGGTCGCAACCGTGAAGGGGCGGGCACGTCAACGCCTGGCACGGGCATCACTGCAAAACCTGCTGTGCTGCCAGCGAACATGCTCTCTACGCCCCTGACACGCCCCTAACACATTCCTAACACGCCCCAAACACCGCCCTACACGGCCTCACCATGATCATCACATTTCGCCGCGCCCTGTGCACATTGGTGCGCCAGGGTGCTGGCGGCACCACAGGCGGTGGCTTCATGGCTGGGATCATGGGTGGCATCATACCCTTTTTGGCCGCGGCTCCCTTGCGCAGCTTTTGGTACTCGGCGCTGCTCATCTGCTTGCTGGCCGGTTGCCTGCACGCATGCAAAGCAGGGTACAACAAGGAAGGATACTGTGCCGATGCTGTTTGAGACCACGCACAATGTGACAGCTGGCAAAAGTCATATAGCTGAACAGCTCAAAGCCAGCCACTGCAGGCATCGGTTCACATGCAGCAGCTTGCATGTGTCACCGCCCACGCTCCACAGTGCGCACCATGCATCAAGGTTGTCGTTAGCTGGCAGCATCTCTCCCTTGCGCTCTGCTGCACGCCTGTCTGTGTTCAGGTAGTAGTTGCCAATGGCCTGCAGCTGCTTTTTGGCGGCTGTGCTCTGGTCCTCCTTTGGTTTGGGGGGTGGTAGAATGAGCTCTTGCATTCGATCCCCTTGTAAGTGGAGTTGCTCCTGTGGCACCAAGCGACCATGGTGTGATTTTAGCCTGCCCGAACTCCTGTG
>BDCZ01000007.1:172667-196748 GCA_001662365.1 Chlamydomonas applanata | reverse complement strand
GGGGGGGGGGGGGGGGGGGGGGGGGGGGGGGGCATATCATCAGCACGACAGGCAACTGTTGCGTGCATGTATGCAAGCACAGCTGCATTTCCTCACCGCCAGGTGGTGCATCTTTGCGTCAAAAGATCCACCCAGCAGCACAGGCGGACGGCCAAGACCTGCAGTCACCATGTGCAGGGGAGCCTGATGGTGTTACCCACCCAACATGCAGGGCACACTTTCTGCGCCATGCAAGCCATGCAGGTTTCTGATTGCTGTTGTTTATGCCCGCACCTCCCAGAGTGTCAAGTTCCACCGCTCGTGCAGAGCGCCAAGATGACTGCACATACTGTTCCCATACAGGTTCCGCCTGGAAGGCATGGTTTCCAGTGGACTGCTCGTTGCCCATCCTGGGCCGCGTCCCAAAACTCTTCACAGATATGCTATAGCTTGACGGTGGCAAACCACCAGAAGCTTTAATCAGCTGACCATGGCCCAAGCGGACCTCTGTCCCCTTACGTTGATCCAATCAGCCAGTGACGATTGTGAAATGTGCTTACTTTAATCCGTGCAACCACAGCGAGGCAAGTGAAGCGGTCAACGGCTGGTAGGGTTAAGTACTTAGGGTTTGGTCGGATCCATTTGATTTGAGGAGCCGCAGTTTGTTTCTTGGGGCTGTATGTGAGCTTCAAAGCGATTCATCAGGGTGGTGCCAGCTTGTTGATTATCGCCCATCGGTTGGTACTCCTGCTGCCGCACTCCTACAGAACCACCTACCCAGCCTTCATCCTGCAGTCATCGAGTCTCTGACCACACCTGCTTATCACAGTGTACATAGGCTTGCAGTAGCAACCATGCAAGTACGCAGCGAGGAACGAGCCCTGCAAGCTCAAGTCATGCGCTGCACGCTGCAAGTCGGCAGGCATCTCGACGTCTAAATAATAAACATGTTCTGCCTAGCTGGGGGTAGGAATTGGAGGTAATCCCGGTCCCCTGTTTTGTACTTAAACATTTCTTCGGGCGCCCTGTAAGGCAGGGGTGGGGCAGATGCATGGCTCAGGCAACATGCATCGACACCAAATCTTCCCTCAGCATCAAAACCCTCCTGCTGCTTGTGCCTGTAACAACACACGTCATGCAAGATGTCAACATGGACGTGAGCTGAGCAAGCCAGCAAGAGGAAAAGATCACGTGGCACGCGCACCTGCAGCACCAAAAGGTGGCGTAGTTCCGGATGGCCCGGTCAAACGCCAGCGCATGCCGGACGTCTGTGTAGCCCCCACCTGCAGGAACAGTCACAATCACACTGTGTCAGTGTGTGTAAATGACTGTAACTCATGTTGCCATGCAAGTGCCTAGCAGTTGCCACCACCAGCGCACACAAGTGAACGTGTTTTGTAGGGTGGGCCTGTGTGGGTTTCCTGCATCCAAACTTGAATCGAGTACACACAACAAATCGGACTGAACCAACATGCACCTAAACCTAGGCCTGCAGGCTGCAGCATCTCATCGCTCCATAGCTCCATAGCTTCAGATCAAGACGGTAGCTTCTCATCAGGCTTCTCATGTTCTATGTGTAGCACAGAGATGGCGCAAATGTGTCATGATGCATGAATCTGCCCCAGCCACAGCAGCATCTGCGCCAGACTCACCCAGCAGCCGTGATGCATCCTCCAAATGGACCACACGGTAGCCTCGCCCCACTGCCCCCAGTGCCGCTGCCAACGCCTCTGCTGTCAGGGGCCATGGCACTTGCACCACGGCCTCCCCGCTCGTGCCCTGCTCCACCTGCCGTGCATCGCCACACCACCAACAATGAGCAGCTTTGCTACTGCATGCGGTTGTGCAAGTCCTGCGCCGTCCCGCACTCCCAAACCTGCTGCTGGTGGCCACCCGCTGGTCTCTGTCATCCTCACAGGCAACAGACATGAGGCTGGCATACCAAGTGCACTGGGCTGCAGGACGAGGGGCACTTCAGTTACCTTGAGTGTTGCTGGGTCCAGTGGCTGGTTCATGCCGGCCAGCCGCGCAGGCCCCAGCTTCACCAGCAGGCGAGAGCCCTGTGCATCCAGGACAGTCACACAGTCAACATGCAGGAGTGCTGGGACTACAAATGCCTGCCGCTGGCTGCCCCGTCATGTCATACATCAATTATCACGACCCAACAGCTGGACAGCACAGGAGGAAGGAGAAGTGACGGACACAGCCCATGTGCCAACACCACCTCATCTTGTAAAGTCAGGCCAGGACAGGCCAGGACAGAGCAGGACAGACCATCGGCGGGCAGCCCTGCGCACCTTGATGTCCTGTGGCAAACGCGGGTTTTGCAGGAAGGAGTACTCGCGCACGTGTACCTTGCCCTGCTGCCCTGTCCATGGGTACGGCAGCTCCAGCCCCTGGATGACCTGTGATGAGCAAGCAGTACGGTGCAGAGCAGCAGTACAGCAGTACATGTGTGAGCCAGAAGGGTACCACCAGATGGAGCAGTACCATCAGCTGGAGCCGCTCAGGAGGGTGGTTGACATCCGCATGGTACAACCAACGAACACTCAGCTGTATGTAGAAGCTTCAAGCTAGCAGGCAGTGGCGGCCAAAGCAACCACACAGTGTCAGGCAAGCTCTGTCCCAGCAGGCTGTGCCATGGGCAGCGACGTGCCAGTCCACCCACAAAGCGCGTGCGCAGGATGTCGTGCATGGTACACACAAAAGGGAACTGCGTGTGGTGCTCGCCCTCGATACGGCACGCGTACATGCGGAACCAGTTGCGTGAGCAGAAGCAGTGTGTCTGCATGTGGCGATGGGGAGGTGGGGACAGGGCCATGTGATGAGAGGGAGGTTTGTGTGGGTCATTTGTGTTCATGCCCGCTGTAGACCGCGACATTGTTCAGTTGCCAGGGGTTGAGCAGGGGTTGTTGCCTGGGGGCTGGGCCTGCCCACACTGGCCCTACTCAATGATTCAAGATCAAACCCGGCACAATCTCTCTACAGCATGCTCCATGCTGTTAGGATTGCACATCCCAACACCCCAGCCCACCTGTGGCATGATGTACGTTCTGTTGAGCACCAGGGCCGCCATGAACCCGTAATACATCTGCTGCAGCTGATAGGACGTCGCGTTGATGTGGTACTGCATGTGGCAGCATGCAGCATGCACAGCGGCGCATGAGCATAAGGGATGGGGTGGTTTTCAGTGTTTTGCAGCCATGTGTGAGGATGGACGGGTATGCACCCTACCACTAGCTCTGCTTCTGGGTTGTGGGCACACGCAGTGATACTGCTGATTAATAGAAGCGACACACAGCTAGGACAGCTGGGTGCCATGTGCTTCGGTGTGTACCTGGACCATGTCTTCCATGTGTTCACTGCCGATTTGGTTGAAGCCGGGCGGGGCCTGCATGCACAACGCGCACGTACAAGTTACACCTGCGGCCCCCCTGCATGCTGCCATGTGGCACCATATGTCATTATGTATCAATGTATGCATCAGGCAAGCGGAGTCGCTTATAACACGCCACAAAAAAGCCTGTCATGTCCCATTAGCCACCATATCATGTGAGCGTGCACACTGTGGTCCCTCTAACCCAGTGCCGCAATGCACAGTACAGTTGACAGTGTTGACTCCATGTTACTGCCTTGTACAGTACTATTGCATTGTGTGACTCACAGGCGGGGCGTCCAGGTGCATGGAAAGGAGCTGGATAGGTGCGGCCTGGGTACCTGCGTAGTACTCAGGGGGGTCTAGATACACACCCGCGTCACGCATGTTTTGTTGCTTGTTGTACGCTGCACCACTCCACACCCAGTGCACCTGCGACAAGTAGCAAGGGAGAGGCCGTACCAGAGCAGATGAGCAGGTGACTCATGAAGTGTGGCGATGGCACATGCAGCAGGGCATACTGTTATGCAACACACAACCCTTGGTCCAGGCGCAACTGGCCAGGTGCAGGGAGGCATCTGCCATTACTGCACGCAGCGGCGCCAACCTGCCAGGCTGCCTGCCTGCCTGCCACCCACCGCGTACAGAGTGTGGTTCATCTGCTTGTGGTTGCGCCCCTTGATGTATGTGTAGCTGTTGGCGAACATGGAAACTGGGAAGAAGGAGATGGCCGCTGTCTTGTTGAATGCCGCCCAGACCAGCCGGCGCTTGGGCTCCCACTTTGGGTCTGGGTGTTTGGGGTCCCCCGTGAGCGCTTTGCCACGGATCTGTGATGTCCAGTGCAGGCATGGGGAGGCAACGCCAATGTGTGTGTTCTCCAGCCGCCATCGGCACGCCACTTGGGCAAACACATGTCAGAAAGCCAGCTGCTTGGTTCGGCCTCGTGCCATGTTGCTTCGCATGGCCAGGCGCAGAATTTGGACGGAGTGAAATCACAGGTTCCACTTTACAAAAGGCAACACCGGCACCTGGGCCGCACACACTCACACAGGGTCATGCAGCTGGGCACCACCAAGCCCGCGCAGGTGCGCCCCAGCCACGCACAATGTGGTTGAGCGCGTGTTGGTCATTGAGGATGGAGGGAGAATACCACTTGAACCACTCTGCGAAAAACTCGCGTGACGCGTTCCACTGCTTGATCAGGTACACCCCCGTGTTGATGCCCAGGTAGGGTGACGTGCTGCAGCAGCAGCAGGGGCGCATGCAAGACAAGGTTCCTCAGGTTCTCAAAAGAGCCTGTCACCAGACCACTGGGATGCCGAAAGAGACTGCATACAGCAGCACATGCCTCCAGGCCTGTGGGCCCTTGCTTTCAGCCCCACGGTGCTGGCCCTCAAACCCGATCCACCACCCTCCACATGTCCCCACTCCACACCTGCCACTCGCTGTCCAAACTTCCCCCTTGAGCCCCGAGAGACCATCATGCATGGCATCACATCTAGCCAAGAACTCCCAAGACTCCATGCCTTGCACAGGTAGGAACCTCAACTCCCACGTCCCAGCGCAGGACGTAGCAGTGCTGCTCAACGTGCACAGTTATACTGCAGCGTTGAGCAGCCACTCACCGCTTCTCCAGGTCATCCTCTCCGCGCTCATTCTCAGTGGACATGGCGTCCAGTGACAGGATCATGTGCGGTGGGTCGTTGCCGTTTTCAACAAACTTGGAGAAGAAGGGGCGTGGGTTGTTGAACCAGGTGATGTCTGAGTCGGCATGCACGACGTGGAACCCCATGTCGTACACCTGCCGGCACAGGCATGCAGCACGGCAGTCCAGCACTTACGGAAGCAGTACCGTACGGCAGCAGTACAGTTATCACACAGAAGGGAGGAGATGTGTGGTAGTGTGACTACAGCGTCACTTGGAACGCACAATGGCAGCCCAGCCCACTGTGCCAGTCCATGCATCCTGCCCCATACAAGCAAGAGTGTTTGTCCCCTGCTGCACGGTCGCCCCTCATCTCCTACCCCCCTCACCAAACTTGCTGCTGCCCCAGCAAGTCCTTCAGCTTGATAAGACCGTGCAAAGGTCAAGCTCTAGTACCACCCACGCACCATCTTGATGACGTAAACTTTATTCCAAGTTGTCTCATGCCAGTGTTGCGATCCCCAGTCGGTGACCCAATCTGCGGTGCACACAGTATGTGCCACACACCATGACAGTGTCAACAAGTGTGCTGCCGTGCCTTATTCATCAGCAGTGTCAAAGTGCACAGCCGCAAGGGCATGCCCAAGCATGCAGGCGGGCACACCTTTGCTCCCCAAATGATATTTGAGCTTTGTGAGGTCAGGAGTGAAGCAGTTCTGCAAGTTCAGCTCCTGGCGCAGCCCGTAGGAAGTCTCATTGTCTGCGGAAGGCGAACAGAGGCTTGCAGGCATTGCATGCGGTTTCATGTGGCATGCGGCACATGCGTGGATCATGCACCAACTGCATCTCTGCACACAGACCTCACCCATGCCATCATCTACAACTCTGCAGGGCAATCTAGACACGTGATCACCAGCCACATCAAGCATATGTACCTAGGGCTCCAATCAGCTGAAATGTCATGCCAACGCGCTCTGCAGACGCAACGTTGGAAGGGATCCATCGCCTGTAGCAGTGCAGCGATAAGCGAGAAGAGCAGTAACAGTTCACATGAAAAACCCCTCATCAAACTCAATGCACCAAATCGGGGGCAGTATGTGCTTTCCCTCAGGATGCCGGTCATGTGCCCACCTGAAGAGCACCTTGTCAACCACGGTGATGACAATCAGCCCGTTGCTGGTCGCATAATTTGACACCAGCGCCTTGGTAAGTGGAGGGCACTTGCCAGTGTCAGTTGCGACCTGGGTTGCGCTCAGCAGCAACAGGGCCAGGAGGGCCCGCCAATCTGTGCGCATCCGCTACCCCATTCAACGAGCAGCAGCTTGAGCTTAGCTAGATCGAATTTAACCTGGCAACATGCCACTAACAGCTGCTTACGTTTGCCGTAAACGTCACACTGCAGTAGCATGCAGTACGGTCCTCTCATACGCATGGAGCTCACAAGCTCATGAGCTGCTGTTGCAGGGCAAGAGTGTGCAGCATCAGCCTCAAGATCTGCTTGCCTGCATACTGTACAGCTGGGCTGTGTGCTGGGATGTGGGAACCAAGCAGCCTCAGGGTTACACACAGTTTGACAATCACAACCCAGTATATATGCATTTTGGATAACTCAAGGGGCATAGGCCACCTGTTCTACCCGCTCACATAGCTTGCCACACTCACTGCCTATCAGTCCTTGCCCTCATGGCCTCAGCGTTGCACAGTCCCAGTTGAGTCAACTCAGACTTTGTTGCTTCCCAAGCGTCCAGGTACAAACCTATTAACTGCCAACCTTTCTCTGCTAAATCCTCCTAACCTGCGCAGCCCTTGTGTGCGGACTGCGGCATGGCCAGTCTAGGCTATCCTAAACTATCTAATGCGCAGCACCTGACATGGTGGAGCGCCTGCTACCCCATGGGCTGCCTACATCAGAAAAGCCATCCCTTGGGGATTCAAAGCTGTCTGCTTCCTCTCCCACTGCACCCAGCAGGCTGTGCATGTCTTCGCTACTGGGTTGCGGCACAGCATCCAACGGCTCATTGAAGTGGGCGGCTGCCAGCCCCTCCTCCTGCACCTCAACCTCAGCACCGTCCTTGGCAGCGGAAGGCGCATCCATCTGGCCGACATGCCCTGCTGCAGGATGATCAGTAGGCTGCTCAGCTTGTGGCATCCCTGCCCAGCAGATGCTGCCCATGAGGACACCATCCCCTTCCTCCTCCCCTAACTCCCCGAGGATGCCAGCTGCCACGGCTGCCATCGACGCACGCAGCGGCACGCTGCGCGTCTCCAATGCCTGGCTGCTCCTCTGCGACGGAGGCAGCTCATGGCCAGCCGCATCCAGGCTTGGGCGTTGAAGCTTGGGGACTGCCGCCTGTGCGCTGCGCGCCGCTGCGCTAGGTGGTGGCAGGGGTGTGTTGGGGTCGGCCCACGGAGTAGCAGGATGTTTCACGCCGCCCGCTGGCCCTGCAGATGCCGGGGTGGCTGCAGCTGATGTGTCTCCGGCCGCCTGGTGCGGTAATGTCTGCACAGCCGCAGGGGTGACTGGGCTCTGTGCTGCAGATTCTTGCATCTGCCATGGCACAGTCACACCGAAGAGAGATGTGGGCAGTTTGGCTGTCAGGCCCCGCAGCGTGCCAAATGTTCCCAGCCCAAACATGCCAGCGGGTTTGCTGTCTGCGGGGGCCGAGGGCTTGGGCACTGGTGCTGGAAGGGTGCTGGGAGTGAGCCCGGGTGTGGCAGCTGGCGTAGCTGCACCTCCACCCGGACCAGCAACGCCGCTCAGGGCAGGGCGTGAGAGGGCCTTGATGCTTGCCACCTTCTTGGATGCCGACGCCGCGATGGCGGCAGGCGTCTGCAGGACAGGCACCACGCTGGGGGCCAGAGGGATGATGGGCGCGATGGCCGTCTGGGCGGGATCCATCAGACTGCGTGCGCGTTGGCGCGCCGCTGTCAGCGGCCCCACACCTGCCGCTGCCAGTGACGCCCATGCTGGTGGCTGAGCTGGCACTGCAGGGGCCATGGCGCGCTGCGATGCTGACGGCTGCAGCTCGCTGTGTGGTGGCCCTCGCGCTAGGGGCGACGCCTCACTGGCACCCGTCTGGCGCGGAATGTAGGGTGTGCGCCTGCGCGCCTGTTGTGGGGAAGCAGTGAGCTGTGGCTGGGCTGCGAGCACCTGGGCCTCAGATGTGCAGCCGCCAGGTGTGACATTGGGGCCCCGGGCAGCACTCTGAGTCGTGGGCATCTGCCCGGTGGCAACGATGTGGCCTGCTTGCCTGGGCGTCGCACCGCCAGCCACCAGGCGAGGGGTGTTCTGCAAGGAAGGGCACACGAGCAAGCATGCCGAGGCTCAATGTGATGGCGCCAGCGACTGAGTGAGACAGGATCTGCCAATCCAGTTGCAAGCTTCCCCTTGCAGGCTACACAAAGCAGGGGGGGCTCTAGGTCATGACAGTCGCACCTTGACGGGCAGCTCCTGAAGTGCGCGCTGCATGTGCATCTTGGAGTTGGGTGTCCCTGTGCCGTCAGGGCGTCCCTTGAGCTGAAGCCTTGGCACAGGCGCAGGCATAGGCTGCTGCACGACGCAACGCCCAGCAGCATGCTGGTGAATCTCTGCACTGGCAACCGTCACGCTGCTGGTCTTGGAGCGGCGGGATGCCTGCGCACGGGAGCTGTTGCGGGCAGTGGTGTTCCCGCTGCCGCTGCCGCTGCACTCTCCTGACACATCCGACCACTCAGGCGCCCCCTCCACAGCCTGCAGCTCAGCCAGTGTTGTTGGCATGTGAACACCTGGCCCTGTGGGGCGGATGCTGCAAGATGACATGCTGTAGTCGTCACTGTAGCCCACGCTGCTGCCGCCACTGGTCCCACTGCGTGTGGGCTTGGGCCCGCCTGCTGACGCGCGTGACTGGGCCTGCCCTGATGCTGCAGAGCGCTGTGCCACGCTGCTGTGTGTGCGGCCTTGCTGCACGAAGGAGCCTGAGGCATTGGGGGCGGGCTTTGAGCGACTGGTGACGCTGCCGCGTGATGTGTCCATGCCCTCCTGTCGGCCCTGAGCACCCGCATCCTCATCAGAGACAATGGATGAGCGGCAGTCACGCCCGGCTGCATCGTGCATGGCGGCCTCAACCTCCTCGCTCCCCCCATCTTCTTCCTCCTGGCCCATGCTGCTGCAATCGACGCTCGTACCCAGCCTGCTTTCTCCCTCCTCGGACACCTTGCACAGCTGCCCCTCCAGTGCCAAGCCCACACGCGCGTGGCTGTTGGCTGTACTGCTGGCAGGTGATGCAACCTCTTCCTCAGCCCCCGACTGGTTGTCCCCCATGTCGCTATTTGCATTGCTGCGTGCCACATCTTCACACGCGCTACTCTCCTCGTGGGCTGGCACATTTTCATCAGCCACACTGGCACTGTCCTCGTCAGACGCAGCACCCTGCGGCTGGTCGCGCACACTGCCGATGTGCACCTCGCTGCCAACCCCCTCCTTCAACTCCTCCTCCTCCTGCTGCTCCTCCTCCGCCTCTTCCTCCCCTTCATCCTCTTCATCACTGTACAGCCTGATCAGCAGCCTGTCATCACCAGAGGCTGTGCAACTGGGAGCACCACTGGCTGTTCTGCTGCTTGGAGCAGCTGCACGCAGGCAATCAGGCGTGGCAGATGCGAGCGGAGTGTTGATGGCTGCAACGAGCTGGGTGCTGGAGCGTGGCGGTGTGGCCAGCGGGATGCTGGCCATCTTGACTTCGTCCACGCTGCTAACAGACTGTACATAGCTGGCACCTGTAATGGCGAAGGCAGTACCAAGTTGTGCATACATGGGTTAGTGCGCCAGTGGGAGGTTGGCATATAGAGGTTGTCTGGACCATCAATTGCGCTAACCATCAATCTGGCACAACTGTATCCATGGCCTGCGGCATTGTGCACAAGGCAATGTGCACAAGGCAACATGCGTCAGGTCTGATGACTCCGATCTGCAGCCACGTGTACAGTGCAAGGAACCACATACCTGAGCATGGGGTAGTGCAAGCCACAGGCTTCTCCTCCGTGTGAACCTCCGCAGCAGCAGGCCCTTCACAAGGACAGGCACTGGCGCTGTCACTAATCCGGCTCACATCGTGCCTCACACTGGTAGCCGCTGAGCTGCCCCCAGCGGCACCGTTCACGTCAGCCATGGCGCTGGCAGCTGATGACTGGTGAGACACAGATGGGCTGCAGGGCCCTGCAGAGCCTGCTGTACTGTTGGTATCAGTGTCAGGCAGCTGGTGGTGATCTGGACTGCACGCAGTGGGTGAGATCGAATCCACCACCTCTCCAACACTGGCACATGCGTGCGCACCCTCATATGCAACCTCCCCCTCCTCAACCTCCCCCTCTTCAGCCTCTTCCTCCTCCTCCTCCTCCTCTTCCTCACACGCCATGTCATCATCGGTGGCCAGCAAGAGGAAGCGGTTGCCCAGTGTGCGCTGGGCTGGCACCTGAGTGACCATAGAAGGAGGCAGGAAGGCTGCGCTGGATGCGCCGCTGGCAGGCGACGCAGCTGCGCTTCCATCAGCTGAGCACTGTGGTGAGAGCACTGCCGTTGATGCATCTCCCTGATCCTCATCTTCGCCCTCAGACGCAGCTGCTGCACTGTCCACCTCAGGCCCCAGCGGATCATCGGAGCACGGCAGATCATCGACAGAGGCTACACGGCTGCAAGTAGCCTCAGCCATGAGCTCGCCCTCCTCCTCCTCCTCCTTCCTGGCCCCCTCCTCCTCCACATCTGTCACAGCAGTGGCCGCGTCGTAGCTCGCACGGGCACTGGAGTTGCCAGATGCAGGATGCTTGTGGTACTCGGTAGGTTCGTCCAGATCCAGCGAGTCTGGCAGCTGGAAGTCGTGTTGCCCATCACCTCCTGCTGCCAGCTCGGCATATGTGGCCAGTTCAGCCTGTGCCTGCTGCTCAGGTGCATCGGGCGCAGGCAGGCCCGCATTTTGGCTGGCACGCACACTGGCATTGATGCTGCTGCTCAGCACCTGCCGCACAGTGGCCCACCCATACGTGGGCATGGGGTTCAGCAGTGCTGAATCGTTCGGGAAGCTAGCCGTGCTGTGCGCCGTGATGCGCCTGCTTGCATGCGCTTCCATGTCAGACCCAGCATCTGGGGCAGAGTTTTCAGGACTGAGGTTGACATTGCCACCTGCCACATCTGCATCCCCGTCATCTCTGCCATGCATGCTGTTTGCAGGCCCGATGACCTCAGTCACCACTGTGTCACTGGCCTGCAGACTCTCATCTGCCTCAAGGATCTGTTCAGCAAGCGTGTGCGGGCGTTTGTCTGACGGGCTGCCCTGCAGTGCCAGAGATGCTGACACATCCATAGACATGCCCAGTGGGTGGCTGGCCAGCGGCACAGCCTGCTGCATGCGCTGAGCAGGGGATGCTGTAGGGGATGGTGACTTGGACGCAGGCTGGTCTGGCTCTGCTGCGGAGGTACCATTGACAATGTCCCCTGCAGCAGCAGGGGCTTTGTCGCCTGTACGTGATGCAGCTGGTGATGGCTGCTCAAGCTGTCTACCAACATGGGGCTCCGGTGCAGGGGCCGACGAGAAAAGGCCCGTCACTGCAGATGCCAGCGCATTGAACATGCTGGACGCGGGCACCAGGCCCAAGGCAGCTGCAGCCAGCTCCCCGCCTGTGACCGCTTGAGCATCCTCACCAGGGCTGATGCTATCGGCACCATCCTTAACGGCATGGGAATCGTCCTGCGTTGGCGGCTCAGCTGCAGCAGCTGGGCTGGCTTGAGCATCTGAATTGCAGGACGGTTCCTGGCTCAGGCTGGCACGAGCAGATGCATCCTGCTGGGGCGATGAATTGCAGCTGTCAGCACCCTGCACCTCCATTCCACCAGCACCCTCGGTGTTGCTGGCTGACTGCATGCTGTATAGGGCGTTATGGTGCAGGATCACAGGCCCTTGAGGAGCCACTGTTGAGAAGCAGCACGAGCCGGTGAGGGCTGAAGTGGGAGTGCCTGCCTCAGCAGTGTCAGCAGCTCGTTGCGTGTTGGGCCCACCTACTGCACGCACAGCGCTCCATGCAGTTCCAGAAGCAGCTGTGTCCTGCACCATCGGCGATACCAGCCCATACGTGTTGGCAGAGGTGAGTGTGCTGCTTTGCAGAGTCACCTGGGGTGACAGAGCACCAAGCGCGTCCACCTGCGCAGCGTCCTCTGGCTCTGCCAGTGCATCCACATCAGCAACCTCCTGCTCATCCAGGGCTTGACCAGCTGAGCTGTGGCATCTGTGGGCTGGGTTTGCTGCTGATGGGCTGTTAGGTTGGGAGTGCGTGCCAGATGCGGCACCAACGGGGCTGCATACACGATCCACACCCGGCGTGCTGTTCTGGGGCGAGGGGCAGCTGGATGCACACTCCTCCTCATAGCTGTCGGCCAGGCTGCGCTTAGCCGCAGAACCAGCCAGTGATTGAGTGCCAGAAGCCATGCCAGTATGCCCCGTGGGACTGCTGCCATGGCTGCAGCAGCATGAGGCTGCAGGAGACACGCTGCGCCGCAGATTACAGCTGGGGCTTTCTCCTTCAGGGCTGGCCCCTGATCTGCGCGTGCCGCTCCCCTGCCCAGCTTGTACAGCAAGCTCATAGACCACACCAGGCTGGGCAGGGGATGCCCCCGGCTCTGAGGCGCAGGTAGCACCACCAGCAGCTGAGCTGCTCACCCCCTCCTCGGCGCCAGGGATGTGCGCGTGTTTGCTATCATGAGACATCACCTCATCCTCTTCATCACCCTCATATATGCCTGCAAGCGCCAAACATGCAGAGGTGTATTCATGAGACTTTCGGCCATGCGCTCCAACATTGGAATGCATGCAGCAGTTTAAAATAAGCGAGAGGTTTCACACCGCGCACCTGAGGCAACCTCAACGCTGTGGCGTGGTGAGTCAGGAATGCTTGCTTGCTGTGACTGCTGGACAGGCAGCCCCTGCTCGCTGGCCAGCAGGCGCCACAGGCCAGCCTTCCCTGCCAGCCCGCCAAGGAATGGCTGCGAGTCTGCCACAGACGCGGAGGGCGCAGCAACGGGGGGAAGTGGGAGTGAAGGTGTGTACTCGGCAACATCAATGCTTTCGTCACATGCCAGGGTCGCGAGCAGGCCGCCCCTCCGCACTGGTGATGGGCTTGACGCCACGTGCCCACATGCGCCGCCAGGTGACATAAGTCCGGTCAGAGCTTGTGAGCTGCGCAGAGTGGCAGCTGTGGACATGCTGGCCTTGAAGATGGCCATGCTGCGCACCATGCCGTTGATCCCTGACCCCTTGGACCCAGCGCTGGACCCCTGACTGCCCGCGCTGCTGCGCACGTGAAGGCGCTGCAGCTCCATACTGTCCGCCAGGCAGGACTGTGGGAGCCCTGGTGAAGCCGGTGCATCGGCTTGCAGGACCTGCGCGTCGAGGCTGGTGGATGGACTGCTTGCAGCTGACACCGCGCGTTCTGATGTCATTGAGTTACCACCACCGCTGCAGCATGGCACCATCACAGTGATAGATGCCACAGGGCTGGCAGGGTGCTGGTGACTGGCTGGCTGGGTGTCACACAGGCCCTCAGATGCTTGCTCAGGAGATGGTGCAGCCTCCTGCTGCTCCTCCTCAAGTTGTTGTAGTTGGCCAGATGCACTGCGAGGCGTGCTGGGAGGGCTGGGAGACACAGCAGTGTCCACAGGTGGATCGTGCCCTGGCATGTCGTGACTAGGGGAATTGAGCTGCTGCGCTTCAGGTGACTGCGCATGCTGACTGCCATGCTCGTCAGCAGCCAGGGAGGTGGCAACACTGACAGCCCCCTCCTGTTGATCATCGTGCACTGGAAACACAGCCTCTGCAATGGTAGTGGCAGGGGGGGACACGCCAGAGCCACCTGCTACAGCCAATTCAGATCCAGGACATGGGGAGCGGGCTGCCGCCACGTTCTCAGCCAGCAGCTGCTGCTCTGCACGCTCCTGCGACGCGAACAGCATGGAGTTCAGCGTCCGTTTTGCCGGCTGCACAGACATGGCCAGGCGGTGCTGGGCGTAACGTTCACGCAGCGGCTGGCTGAACACCTTGGCATATCCACCAGATCTGATGACGGAGGCCATGTCCCTGAGGCTGGAGGCGCTGGGTACACTGGACACCACAGTTGGTGTGCTGCCAGAAGTGCCCGCCATTGTCTCTGGTGTCTGGTCTGGAAGGTCATTGCCGGCAGCAGGCTGGGGCTCCAGACCTGGCTGCTCAGCGGGCGTCTGTACGCCTGCCTCCATGGCTTCGCTCTCGCATGTCTCATCGTTTAGTAGCACACTGCCACCAGCATCCACGCTGCCGGCTGGTGCAGGCGTGCTGTGCCTGGTGTCATCGCCCTGCTCGTGAGAGCCGCCATCATACGGCGCAGCACAGCCAAGCGCTGCGATGGGTGCAGGCTCGTGGGTGCCCGACATGCTGTGCTGTGAGCGAGGGGTGGGTGCCTGAGAGGAGTTTGCTGTCGTCCGCCTGTGGCCTGTTGGCGTTGTGCGCGCACTGCCATTCGCACTGGCCATGGCAGCGGCCTCGCGCTGCTGCCAGAATGCCAGTACGGATGTCTTGGGACTGGCACTCCAGACGACCTGGGGTTGAGCTCCTGCAGCGCTGCTGGCCTGCAAGGCGATGCAAAGGTACTGTGCATCAGCGTTGCCTGGCAAGCGCAAGGCAGATTTGCATGAGACAAGCGGGGAGTGCATTGTGCAGCATGGCATCTGCAGCTGCAAGCTCTCACCTGGCTCACAGCAGGTGACTGCGTCCGGCGGTGGGCCATCAGGAAGTTGCTGTGTGCCACACTCCGGTCAGCGCGGTGCTGTGCAGCGTGCATGCCACTGGCCGGGGATGGGGCTGTGCTGCTGGTGTGGCTGGGAGGCTGGCTGACCTGCTGCACAGCATGCGCAGCGCTGTTACAACTGTGTCCCTCACCATCCACTGCAACTTCAGCAGCCTGCACAGCAGCTGCTCCTGACAGGTCAGCACCCGCGATGCTGGCGCCAAGCGGGCCCTGCACAGCAGCTGCCACCTCACCCTGTGACGGGCTGTTGCTGGCATCACTGCTGGGGGTGCGCAGCCGGGCGGCTGTGGCAGGACCCGCTGGCTCGTTTTTTGGCCCGTGTGCGCTGAAGTGTGATGTGGGGGAGGCTGAGGCGTGAGCAAGGGCCGCCTGGCTGCCAGCAAACCCCTCGACCTCCTCCCAATCACAATCATCATCCTCCTCCTCCGCATCATCATCATCTTCGTCACCTTCCAGCTCCTCCTCCTGCTCATCAGCTGCATTTGCTGAGCTGCCCGCGGAGCTGATGGCAGCAGGAAGCTGCCACAACTTGCGCTGACGAGTGACAGCGGAGCCGTTGCACACAGAAATGGCAGGCGAGAGCTCGTCTGACGTGTTGCGCTGCAGGTGTGGAGAGGTTCCGCCAGCAGAGATCTCGGGCACTGACCCGACTGATGCAGCGCCATTGGAACCACATCCTGATGCCTTGACATCGTCGGACGGGCTGCAAGTACTTGGTACCTGCATTGGATCAGCTGCATCCGAAATGTGTGACTTGGCAGGGGAGCTGCCAGTGGAGCCGGCCAGCATGCGCGCTGACGACGCCTTTCTACACGGCACACTCTCCTGGGAAGATGCCAGACCAGGCAGCTGGACCACTGCCACCTCTTCTGTGGCGGCCTGCTGCTCCTCATGATGCTGCTCGTCCTGCAGCTGCTGTTGGGCCCAATTGTGCGCGAACTGCAGTGCAGTGCTGGCACGCAGCGTCTCCTCATACATGACCAAAGAGTCATGTAGGTTGGGTTCTGCAGCAGCGGCCCCCTGCACCTCGCCTGCAGGCACCTGCAGCTCTGGGGTCCTTGCGCGCGCTGCAGCTGCAGCAGCCTCAGTGGCAGCAGCCATCATGGTTTGGAACTGCTCAGCCACACTCGCACGCATGGTGGCATCATACATGACGAGTGAGTCCTGCTGGGTAGCAGACTGCTGCTGCTCAAAAGCAGCAGCCTGTGCAGCCGCCATGGCTGCTGCTGCGTCCACCTCATGAGCATCACGCAGCTTAACGAACTGCTCCACTGTGCTGGTGCGCACGGTGGCTTCAAACATCACGATGTCCTGCTCCTCATAGTGCCGGGGTGGTGCAGGGGCAGCAGCGATGGGCGCCTGGCTGGGTCCAGCAGGGGCGGGTTGGGTGGACGCACGGAAGGCAGCAGACTGTCGTGCAGGAACAAAACAGAGTTGCATCACACCACATCAAAAGCAGCTTGCGGTCCAGCTTTGGTGAGTTCTTCAGAGCATGCAACATCTTAAGGTAGAATTGTGTGTACAGGGAGCACTGCACAGCAAAATATGCCTCACCTGAGTGACAGCGCTGGGTGTGCGCATCTGCCTGAGGATCATGTCAAGGTTGGGGTTGGAGGGCTTGCTAGCACGGAGAGCAGCCGCACCCGCCGCTGGATCTACCGGGCCTGTGCCCGGCATGCTGCTTGCGTGGTCAGTGGCGCTGGCACGCACTGGCACCTGGGACGGAAGGGGCTGGCTGCTGTGGGCCTGCAGCCCAGGGCGTGGCAGGCCCGGTGGGAGGGTTGAGAGTGAGCGTTGGTGCTGCGCTGCCATGCCAGCAGGCATGGACATGAGTGCGTTGTCAGCCAGCGCCCCTGCATCAGAGCCCCAGGACGTCCTGCGCGTGTGGCGGCCCTCCAGGTCATACGGTGCGCCAGAGTTGCACCGGGAGACAGTGTTGCTGGAGGTGTTGGACGCCACACGTGTGAGCCCACCGTCAGAGGTAGATCCAGCAGCCACGGCAGCAGCAGTGAGATGTGCAGGGACTTCCATGGCAGCCTTGGGCGCGGCAGCTGCAGCAGCTGCAGGCGCGAGCGTAGAAGTGTTGCTGGCAGAGGGGGGTGGGCCATAGCGGGACGAGCGCATAGACACTGGTGCACGTGCCGCAGCCAAGGTGCGCAGAGGCAGAGTCTGCGAGGCCGTGGGCGGTACCAGCGTGCGCTGTGCTACAGCAGATGCATGCGCAGGGTAGAGCCCTGGGATGGGCGCAGGCACCTCTAGCATCTCCTCCCTGAAGAGGTTCTGGTGCAGGGAGCGCACGCGCTCCATCTGCTCGTCCTGTTGCTCGTATAGAGTGCCTGAGGAGGAGGGGCCACGCGCATGCACGGCCCCAGGCGAAGCATCCAACGCAGCAGCAGCTGTGGCAGCGGCGCCGGCGAAGGGCGTGGCCGAGACCAGCGCCACAGGGCTGGCATGCTGCGTGACTCGCACAGTGCGCATGCGCTGCAGGTTTCTCGCAAGTGGGCCGTCCCCATCCGCACCCGTGGAGGGCAGCGGGACGAGCCCAGGCAGGGGACGCAGGTCGCGCTTGTCGATCTGGGTATTGCTGGCCTGCCGCTGGGTGGTTTGCAGCTGCAAAGGAGCCGGGGCCTGCAGGCTTGGCCGTACGGCGGCTAGGGGCTGCTCCTTTGTAGGCTGCTTGAGCACCTTCAGGCCCAGCATTGACCTGATGCGGCTGCTCAGCTTGCTGGAGGTCTTTGTCTTCTCCCCGTCTAGCCTGCTGCTGGCGGCAGCTGGTGCGCCAGCAGCTGCAGGCAAGCCTGATATGCCATCATAGGTCAGGGCCTGATCCACAACGGGCACTGCTCCACCCCTAGACTGTGATCCCATTGAGCGGGGTGCAGCAGCAGCGCCACCCTGAGACCCGGTAGAGCGGGGCCCGGCAGCTGAGCCTGCAGAGCCTGGTGCCACAGCTGAAGCGGCTGAGGCGACATCCAGCTGGTGCAGCTGTGAGGATGACGGGCCCGACTGCAGCTCTTGAGCTGGTGTGCTCACGGATGAGGTTCGCCTGCTGGCAAGGCCAGAAGGGCCATATACTAGGCCCTGGGTGGACTTGCGCACTGCGAGGCTGCCGGTGCGAGACGCACCACCCACGCGAACGCCCACGAGCCTTCCTACCTGCATGGATCTGGACTGCCTCAGAGTGCTGGCGCCACCCTCTGACCGCAGACGCAGCATTGTCTTAGTCTCACGCAGCTGGTCAAACACGACTTGCGTCTCCCCCCGCATCTGGGCCACAATGGCTGAAGCCTCCGATCGCTGCGTTGAGATTGCTGCCAGCGCCTTACGGGGGCCATCCGCGCCCATGGCGATGAACTGAGACTTGGTGGCGTCAACTGTTGGGCAGGCATGCAGCGCATGCAAGAGCCATGAGCGCATGGCGGCCTGCATGTTGCACATATGAGGTCATGGCCTGCACCAGGCATTGTGCAACCAACATGCACATGTACACTGCAGCCCCTGTTGCTTGCCAAGCAACTCACCATGTTGCATCTCCATGAGCGCAGCCTGCTGCACATTGATGCCCCCGGCCTTGATCTGGTCCTCCAGCAGCTGTATGCGCTGATCACGAGCCTGTATCTCCTCCTTTGCTTCGCCAAGGTGCCTGCGGGCAGCAGTCGGGAGAAGTTGTTTTGGTCCAAGGTCCCGCTCGACAGATGGTCAACCTGCGTCCTGGCGCCAAAGCACCACCGCACCTGCGTAGGCTTTGAATCTCTTCATTCTTCAGCGCAAGGTGGTGCTGGAGGCTTTTTGCCGTGCGCTTGAGCTCCTTGTACTTTTCTTTCAAAGACCCGACATCATCCTCCAGCCTCTGCACAGAGCAGCAAAGTTATCATGGATATAAAGCTTGTGTAGCTGCGTTCAATGCCTTTCCGAGTGCCGCACCTTGCCCTTGGTCCCACCACCTTCAAGGACTGGGCGCTCCCTGTCTCTGACCACTTCCATGGCGTGTGCAATTCAGAGGGGTGGCATGATAAATCGCAAGAATTCAGGAAGGATGCTGGTCTCGGGGTCAAGCACCTCACACATTGTATACGCCATGGCAGTACAACGTGGGCTGCTGCAGTCCAATCAGAGTGTAGTTACAACTGTGACTTGTGTACAGCTGCCCCAGCCTGCACCATGCCCCAGCAGCAAGCATAATGAGGGCTTGCAATCTGGTAATTCACTTCAGAATGGTCACCCCGCTTCACACCCCCATCCCCCACCAGCACCACACAACTGTCCCAGCCCAATCCCTGCCCACCTCCCAGAGAGCTGCCTAATCCTGCATCCTGGCCCTTACAAGTCCGCCAGCGTCTGTGGCGCCTGGTACTGCCACACAAAGATGCCCCCCTCGGTGCCAACCGACACGATGCTGGACTTGTCTGGCGTGACGGCCACTCGCGTAACTGCCCCGCTGTGTGCCACACCGATGAAGTAGCAGTGCCCCTCGTCGTAGCCCCACACGCGCACCAGCTTGTCGCCGCCACCAGACACAATGGCTTCGCCGTCCCTATCAGTTGCGAGCGCGTTGACCTCGTTGTTGTCACTGCCATCAATGATGCGGATGGCCTGGCCATCGTACGCATCCCAGTACGTGATCTTGCGGTCTGTGCCTGTGGTGACTAGCTGGCTCTCGTCTGGGTGGTACACGACGCTCTTAAAGAATGTGTTGGCAAACAGGCTGGTGCGGCGCTTGAAAGTGTGCAGGTCCCAGATGATGCAGCTGCCATCTGAGCTTGCGCTCACGCACTCCTCGTCGTTTTTCTTCACACGGATTGTGTTGACACTGCCTCGGTGGTCCTTCATGCTTGCCTCCAGTGTCTGCGCTGTCTTGCTGATGCGCCACACGCGCACCATGCCCTCTTCACCGCCGCTGATCACCTTGCTGCTGTCTGATGTGGATGCGATGGCAGTGACTGCCTTCTGGTGCGCGTCATGGATTGTGTATAGGAGCTTGCCACTCTGAGGTGCAAAGGCACGGATCTTGCCGTCGCTCCACCCGCTGACGATGCTTTTGCCGTCCTGCGCACAAGGCATAATTGATTGCAAGGGCCATTTCAGTTGACGCTGCATCCGCCAATCTGTCAACTGCAGCACATAACCACAGTCACAGGGCGCACATGCGCAGGTCTCCAGCAGCTTGCCAACCTTCTCCCTCTGCTGCTCCAATGCCCCCCCTTCCCCCTCGCCCCTCCCCTCTCCCCCCCCAGCTCCACTCTCCTTCCCCTCCACTCTCGCTCTGCGGCATCCGAAACGCACCGTGGCAAATGTGACGCAGTGGCACTCGAGGTTGGGGACGGCGATGCGCAGCAGCTCGCGGCATGTGGCGAGATGCCACACGCGGATGTACCCCGTGCCCGCGGTCGCAAACACCTCGCTGTACTCGTCCGGGAAGGCAAGGTCGTTGATCTTCTCGCTGTGCGCCGTCTGGATCAGCTCCTCGGTGAACTTGCCAGCCAGTGGCTCATACGTCACCTTGTACATGTTGCACGCCGCGGTGCCGACCAGGAATGTGAACACCTTGCCGCGCACCTCGTCCAGGGTGATCGTGGTCACCGCGCCCTCCAGCTTCACACCCGCCAGCTTGGCCATCTTCTTGAGCAGCTTGGGGTTGGCAGGCGAGGGCTCAAGCGCTGTTTTGAGCACGATCAAGCTGCCGTCACCGCCGCCTACCAAGACATCGCCTGAGGGCGCCTCGCATGCTGCGGTCGCACCCAGCTGGATAGGGTCCTTGCCGGGGCCGCTGTTGCGGAACAGTACACGATCCAGCGCGACCTGCAGCACGTCACCGCTGGTCGTGCCGCAGTACGCAAACTGGTCGCGGCTGTCAATGCAGATGGTCTTGAAGATGCGCTGCAGCTGGCCCAGCTGCGCCTCCTGGGGGCGCAGCTTATTGTTGGGGCGGTCGTACTCCCACACGTGCAGGTTGTAGTTGCCCGCGGTCAGGATCTTGTCGTTGCGATTGTTGAAGAACTTCACACAGAATGTGTGGTTGTTGTGGCAGGGGCTGCCACAGATGGCAGAGCCGGTCTGCACGTCCCACAGCACCTGCGGCACGGGCGGGCACAGCTGTGTCCTGCAGTTGTATGTGACAGCTGGCAGTACTCCGCGTTGTGCAGGCTGCCGGATGGCTGCAGCAGTGCACTCTGCACCGTAGCGGCATGGTGGCATGCAGGCATGCGTGCATCATGCATGCTCACCACTGAATTGTCATCAGGCCCACCCAGCGATGCCAAATACTGCTCGTCGCATGAGAAGTCCAGCGCCTGAATCTTGACCTGTGAGAATGAACTCAATTCTCGTGAGCCCGCGCTCTCCGCTGCTACTTCGCTGACACATTCTGCACCCCAGACGCGCACCCACCTTGTGCAAGCCCATGCGGTGCATCAGCTGACGGTTCTCCAAGTCCCATATGATGATGTCTGCAGTGAACCCCATGTAAGTGACCTGGCCAGTGGCCAGGTACCTGCCGCTCCTGGAGAGAGCGATGGCGGACACCTGCAGCCATCGAAGTTGAAGATTTTAAGAATGGTGACTCCCTGGAGACGGGGGGCCGCTGTAGTTGTACCTTGTCAGAGTGGCCTTGGAGGAACTCTTGTGAGCGCGGGTCATGCTTGTCACGAAGCACAACCGTGGAACCGAGCGGGTAAATCAGGGTACGCCCATCAGGGTGGACGATCAAGCCATTTTCTACTGAACCCCCAAAGCCGATAACACTGTTCAGACTGAGTGGCTCAGCCATGGTGGTGTTGCTTCTACCGCCGTGCCTCCTTGTGCAGGCTGACGACTTCGAAGACTTCGACAGGTGTGACAGTTTGTGAGAGCATGAACGAGCCGTGTGCCCAGGGTCAGAAAGTTGTCATTTCTTTTGTACACTGGGGCATGACGCCAGCATTTTTACAATGCCCATGTGCTCATACAGCACGCAGGGCGCATGAGCTCACAGCCCATAGATGGCCGCCCCATTTCCCTCTTATCCAAAGTACCCTCCGTTACTCTCTCGTCTAGCTGCATGAATAAGGCATCACAGCAGTCGGGACCTAGCCTCGCGCCACCTGTATGTCCTGTATGCTTGCAACATGCCTGCCGCACCCCACCCCAACATCCCCGTCCCCGCTCTCCTCACCTCCACACCACTCCACAACGTCTGCCTGCCACTTTACCTCAGCTTGGCTGTCTCCACCAGACAGTGGATCAAAATGCCGTTCTGCGCATGCATGCGGTTCTCGGCCTCCTGGAACACAACAGACGCCTTGGACTCCATCACGCCATCTGTGGTTTCTAGCCCGCGCTCAGCAGGCAAGCAGTGCATGAAGAGTGCCTGAGGGCCAGCTCGGGCCATGAGGTCCTCATTCACCTGCATCATGGCAGAGGGCATATCTGGCTGTCAGCATGTGCCATACAAGAGCGCGCACGAGTGCATGGTATGAGTGATTGTAGCTGACTTGCCAGCAACAGCCAGCCCCCTGCAGCAACTCTTTCAAGCGCACCATGTCACCAGGCGCTCGCGCCACCCCGCCAGCCACCACCACCACGCTATCTCCAGACCCTACTGACGATTTGCTGCGTGATCCTCCCACCCCAAGACCCCGCGCACCGCAACATCTAACCCAAACGCCGGCAGCAGTTCGGGCGCATACGCACCTGGAACTTCTGGAAGTCCTTTTTCCGCACGTCAATTGTCTCCTTTTGCCCCATGGACGCCCACACATCCGTGTACACCACGTCTGCGCCCTTGACCGCTTCCTGTGGGTCGTGTGAGATGGAGATGCTGGACTTGCCTGCAGCCTTGGCGTACTCGACGGTGGCCTTGTCCGGCTCGTAGCCCGGGGGGCACACACAGATGAACTCAAATGAGAAGCGCGTGGCCAGACGTAGCCACGAGTGCACCATGTTGTTGCCGTCACCCACATACACCACCTGCTCAGCACACAGCAAGCATCATGGCGTTCATGAGTTCATTGTATCCATGGGAGGCCAATGTCCCTGACTTCTTGGGCATGGCTGCCTGTGGCGCGTTCAGCATGCTGTTGTCTCGTGCCACGCTGCCCCGCACAAGCTGCACGGGCTTTTTCAAGTGAGCTCTCGAGCCGCTCTCTGTGCACCTGACAGTGATCGCTGCCGCCGCCACGCACCTTGAGCCCCTCAAAGCGCCCCTTCTTCTCGATGATCGTCAGCACATCGGCCATGATCTGGCAGGGGTGGTTGTAGTCTGTGAGGCCGTTGATGACAGGCACGCTCGAGTACTGCGCTAGCTCCAGCAGGTCCCCATGGCCAAAGAGGCGCGCCATGATGACATCGTTGTAGCCGGACAGGACGCGTGCGATGTCCTTAGTGGGCTCGCGCTTGCCGAGCTGGATGGTGTTAGGGTCCAGGTACAATGCGTGGCCGCCTAGGCGGAAGAACCCCTGCGCGTGGGTGGGTGGGCGGGGTAGGCCACGTCAGGGTTAGGCAACCAGGACTTCAGGCAAGCATGAGGCACGTGCATGGCAGCTGTGGGGCTTGACCATTGCAGCAGGTGCTGTGTGCGTGAGAGCTGTGCTATGGTGCATAATGTGCCTGCCTGCATGCTTCGGTCGGTTGAGCAGTCAATGCTCATGGATCTTTACTCATACATGGGGCTCGCTCAGGCATCGTGCATGGCGCAATTATTCCGCGTTGGCATGGCGTGCAAGCTGGATGTTCGTGTTTGGCCAGGTCCAGAAGGTACACCTGTCACGCTACCCATGGTGAACCCAAAGGCCGTCGCCAGTATTATTGACACCACTTACAGTCTCGAACGAGACACGGGTGCGCGCTGAGGGCTTGGTGAAGATCATGGCCATCGTCTGGCCCTGGAAGGGCTTGAAGGACTCATCACGCGCATAGAACTTTTTCTTAGCCATTAAACCCAGGTCCAGCATGTTCTGCAGCTCATCCTTGCTGAAATCGTCGAGGTGCAGGAAGTGCTTGCCTTTACTAGGCGCCTTTGTATTTTGAGCACTGTAGAGGCCTGCTGCGGCTGCTGAACTGGCCGCTGATGTGGATGGAGCAATCACACGACTGCGTGCAGGTTGGCGCTGCATTAAGCCACCACGATTCATGTTGACCTGAGTCTGCATTCGTCCTCCTGTTTTATCTGCGACTGTCCACGTGACCCCTGGAAATGGTTTGGATCAGGTGTTTCTGATGGGCTCGCCTCTGATAATACGCAGCTACAGCCTCAATACACAGCTCAACGCGACTCTTTGCCGGCACATTGCGGCTGCATCGACCG
>BDCZ01000007.1:106934-171834 GCA_001662365.1 Chlamydomonas applanata | reverse complement strand
GCCCCCCCCCCCCCCCCCCCCCGCCCGCGGGGCAGGCAGAAGAGTAGGATCCCAGCACATTCCCAACCCTCCCCATGGCTTGCTATTGCCTGTCGCTGCCGCATACGCGGCCCCGAACTTAGGTTGCCGCTGGCTTTTGCGCACAATACGTGGCTTCAAACTTTGTGTTGGCCAGCAGCCACACCCAGTCATGACCGACCAGCTTGCCCTGCACATATGCGCACAGCCGCCACTCATGTCAGCTGCCCGTTATGCTGCATGTTTGGCCCTCAACACCTGCCGGTTCACAAGCACAGCTGAGAGCTCAACGCATGGACCTGCAGCAAGCCGCACCTTGAAAAAGTCGCACAGCTTGCCAAAGGTGACAGAGCGGTTCCGACTGATGCCGTGCATCTTCATAGTCATGATCACATGGCCCCCTGGTCGCACGTACTGCAGCATTGACTCCACGATCTGAAGGTGTAACATTCCGCAGCAGGTGCCAGCAGTACCATCGGCATGGTCACTCCAATGCAATTTCGTTGTTGTGTGGCAACAGCGCACTCTGCCTAGCAGCCTTGTGCACTGCTCGTTGTTTGTGTTCCAGTTATAGAGGTGACGTTCACGCTCCTGCATGCAGATATACCTGTGATATACCACGTTCCTATCTCCGTTTGGACATTTTGCACTCACCTCGCATGCCTGCATTGGGTGCATGTTCATGTCGCACACCAGCAGGTCGGCCAACCCCCCGCAGCTTGCCAGCGCCGCCGTCACCTGCCCGGGGCATTAGCACACATTGTTCCCACATCACCAATATGTGGTTTGACTGCTGTTGGACCATCACATTAAAGCGTCAGCTGTCCTATATCAGTCCTGGGCATGTGCTCCTGCTGAGCCCAGCAGTAGCCAGTGCCCTCGAAGGATCAGGTGCCGTACCCGATCCCTTAGCGCCGTGTGGAGGCGAGCACATTGCCGCCGCGAGACTGCAGTGAGTGCCCCACCCCCACCCCAATGCTTGCAGGACGGTCAGGCACTTTATACCACACACCGCACCCACCTGCGCGGCCAGCCCCTCATCCTGCGACTTGAGGCGCAGGTGCTGCAGGTTGGGCAGTGCCAGTACCGCGGGCGCCAGCTCTGCCGGATCTACCGCCACTACCACGTCTGCATTTTCGGCCAAGTAGCTGCTCCAGCTGCCAGGCGCTGCCCCCACATCAATGACTGCCTTGAGCCGGCCCTGGCCCTTGAGCCTGAACACAGTCAGAGCTTCCTCGATCTTGTTCACTGCCTGCAGCCGCAACAGCATACCGTACTCGATACCAGTGTACCATGCAGTCTTGTTATCTGCCCTCACGCACGTCAGCACAGTGCTGGCGCCCATACTGCTCGGCAGAGACGGCTCTGGGATGTTATGAGTGGCCAATGCACGGCCGTGCGTCAGCCTCTGTGCTTTGTGCAGTACATGCCGATGGCCGCATGAGCCAGGCGGCAAGAACAACCCTTCAACCGCTTCATTCCATAAATGCCCCGTGATCCCCCACATACCGTGGAGGCTGTGCCCTCAAAGTTCTTGGGGACCTCATGTGACGGCCGCACGAGCCAGCTGGCAGGCGTGTAGCCCCAGCGCAGCTGCTTCCCCCCCTCAGATCCCTCCACTGCCATCTCCATTGCCATCAGCACGTGCGTGAACCGCTGATGATGCAGGTCAAAGGTGGTGGGGATGTGCTCCTGTGGGTAATGTACACAGGCAGGCAGCAACATGAGCTTAAGCGCATTCAGGCCCTGGCATGCAGACATATCTGTGACACACCGTGTGACTATCAGTCAGGCAGCACAATGCAGGCGGTGCCGGGCAGCAGACGCACGCATTGACAGAGGCATGTGCGCAGCGCACAGAGCACACAACATGCAATGGCGGCACCGACTTGTGTGCGGCAGGATGAATGCTGAGCAGGCGCATAGGCTGACAGGATGCAGTCACCACGGCACAAGCAGCAAACTCACCCCAAGGAAGCTCTCCAGGCTCTTGGGGAATGCATTCACACGGATGATAGCATCTGGGGCTGGTGGCCCTGCAGCTATGATGGCTTGCAGCAGCGCCTCTCTGGACGCGCCACACAGGACCGGGTCCCGGAAAAAACAATTATGAGATGATGTCGTGCACTTTGTTTGTGTAAGTGCATGCATGCCACCATGCCTGTGCTCAAATGAAGCATCACCATGCAGCGGTCTGACCAAGTGGGATGCAACACAGCTGGGACTGGGCAGGGCGCTGGGTTCCTGTGAGCTGCAACCTCTCCCACTGACCTGCTGGAGTGTAACGTAGCTTCAGATGGCAGCACCAGGACTCGTGTTACATTCCTCCACAAAATGGGTGTGCTGGACAGCCATGTCAGGAATTTGTCTGGTGAATGCCGTAACCGCCTGAACACTGTGACGCAGGGGCCTGTATGGGCTGTGCGCGGCCCGGGCTCTTCCACCTGCAAACCATGCATGCATGTCGCACGTGTGCAAGCATGACCGAACACATACCATGACTGCACTGCATGGCACAGCAAGGAGCCTGTCCAGCACCCAGCATCTGGCATTATGAGCTTTGCATGGTTGCATGCAGCACCGGCCCCAGGCATACCGCCTCCACGAAGTCTTCTTGAGGGTAGGCATTAAGCGTTCGGTGTTCATTGAAATAGCTCGCATATCGATATGCTAGGTCCTGTGATGCAGTTTGAAGGACGACATCATAGCAGGAGGTCGACGCCTCCATTTCCAGCCTCTACAATTTGCAGGTAGTTTATGTGGCGCTGCGCAAGCGTGCGGCCGCCAGGACGGTGCTGTATTGCCACAGGTCAGCAGTACCATTTGCACACTGAGAACGTTTTGTAATGACCCTGTGTGACCCTCAAACACACAGCCGAGCTGGCTGGTCCTGGCGATGGAATAGCTGCTGGATAGTGGATGGAGACGATGGCCTCAGCGCCCCAGTGCCCCAGTGCCCCACAGGAGCAAAGCAATGCAGCTGAGTGAGTGGCTGGCTTGCATCTCCTTGTGGCCTCTCATCATCAGGGCCTTCTTGACAGGGATCCAAAGGGGCCAAAGGGGGCCACTCTGCCTGGGCTGGCGGCCGGTGCAGCCGCAGCCCCACCAGTAGCGCTACCACCAGCAGCAGCCCAACCCAAGCGTGCGACCCGCACGCCCGGCAAGACGCCACACTGGGTGGGTGCACTTGTAAGTGAACTGGAACACAGTACTGGAACACAGCCTCTGTTGTTTAATGCACATCTGCAAACACTGCGTTCGTGGTAGTGCCCATCACAGGATGGCAAAAGAAGGGCAAGCCGGAGGAGAAGGTAGAGAAGGAGGGTGGCACGCGGCCCCCTCGCACCACACAAAGGCCATAGCGCTTAGACTTGTAGTTTTGTGGTACCAGGATCTCTGGGACACGCCGTGTTATTATTATTATTAGGATCTCTGGGGGTGACTCGTCAACAGCTGCAGGAGGCTGGAGGCAACTCCCTGATGACCTGGCATGCGCATGGAAGCCCACATTCACGGGCTGGGCAGAAGGTCAAGTTACATGGGTTGCCTGCACCTCCAGGCACAGAACTTGTGCATTAGATAACGGTTAAAATCACAAGTGGTCTTTGTACAGCATTATAATCGATGGCAGCGTGGTCCTGTGCACGCATGGCACGTATATCGATACATGCATGTACCAGCAACTGCATAATGGTCAGCGTGGCATGCACAGGCAGCTGCGTTCAGTTCACCAGTCTCAGCGCAACAACGGGTGTTGCAGCAGCCAAGATCAGTGTTGTATGCAAGAACATACTTTGCCTCCACGGGCTCTCTCTGGATGCAACCAACCTAGCAGCAGCCCAGCTGCACAATACAAAACGTCAAAAACTAATGAATGGTATAACAATCCTCCACCCCAAGTTGTCCGACAGGCCGTTGACCACGTAAGTTATGCTTGCAATCACAACCACTTGAACAAACCTTTTTCTTGGCACTTCATGTGCACCAATCCTTCAGGCCAAGCTCACTCAGCTGCAATCCACAGCTGCATTGATGAATGGCTATGCTGCCACACACACACAATACCCAGGCAGCTTGCGCCGTCATGGTAATCCAGACTAGGAAGCCCCACCAGGCAATCACATCAAGAATGCAGACGCGTTGTACCTACATGGCCAAGCTCCTGCGCTTTTTCCAGCAGAAGCCGAGCTCAGTCTAAACACCACTCTATCTAACCTTAGCAAAACGTGATAGTGTAACCAGCGCCCGCTGGGGATGAGCAGTAGTTGAGGCCAGCCACGTCATCGAACTGCCAGCTATATGTGGTGGGGCAGGCAGCCTTGACGTGCGCAATGTAGCTCTGGCCGTTGGACGCAACAGGCCAGTCCTCCACGCGGCACTTGGACGACACATACGGCTCCTGCTGGTATTGAGGGGTGTTGATGTAGGGGCTGCAGCCGTAGTTGCAGTTCGCGCTCCCGCAGCCACAGCCTGCGCGCACCGCACGCACAGGGCATGTCAACCAGTGTGTTTGTGGCGAATACCTTGTGATAGGTGCACCACACTTCCAGTTTAACAACGCCTTTGCTGGCATCAGCCACAAACCAACTGCACAAAGAGTCCCATCATGTGCGTACAGGCATACGGGGCACGTGTCACAGGCAGCTGCCGCAAACTACAGCACAGCTCATGCTCAAAGGGCACTCATGACGAGCTCAAGACCAGTGCTCGCACCTGCACCACATGTATCGCCGCACGCGCAGCAGACCAGGTCCTTGAGCGGCTTTCCAGTGGCGGTGGTGCCAGTCCAGTAGCCCTGCAGCACGCCAGACGCGGCGCGCTGGGAGGCCGACCAGGTAGCGGCGCACACGCTGTAGCACGCCTTGGGGCCGCCGGCCACGTTGATCTGGGTCTCAACCGGGCAGCTGTCAGCATCTAGAGTGCAGGCTGGCGAGGAGCAGTTTGCATCGGCGGTGGGCACGCCGCCCGTGGGGGTGACAGAGATGCCCAGGTTGTAGCCGTCGACCACAGACAGATCATAGACGTCAACCTTGCTGGTCAGTGTCCACTCAAACAGGGATGCGGGCGCTGAGCCTGACACCGTGCAGCGCTCCTGCCCCGCGCAGTCACCCGTCTGGCACTGCAGCTGGCCGGGGGCTGTCTGCGTGCAGCCGGTACGGCCCCAGATGCGGCCACTGCTGAGGGCGGGGATGGACAGAGTCATGGAGGTGGGGGCAGCGGCTGAGGCGGCGGGCAAGCGCCAGGAGGTGGTACTGCCCGTGAGGGAAGGCAGTGAGGGGGCGCCGTTCACGACCGAAAACCCAGCCACCCAAACATCACTGGTGCACTTGTTCACGACGGTGAACACACGAGGACCGCTTTGACCTACACCTGTGACGCCATTGGGTGGGAGCAGGCATTGACCAGCACAGCTGGGGAAGGGACCATCGCCGGAGGCACGGCAGCCGTTGGTGGCCTGGCAGAAATAGTATGACTGCGATCACCAAACAGGAAGCAGAAGCAAAGAGACAGTGCTAGCGTCAGAATGGTGAGTGCAATCTTTGGCTTGCCCCGGGTTTCCAAACCCGGATCGCATGCAGTCCAGTCCGCATGACACGGTTGCTAGGAGGAAGCACGCTGCTTGCACATCAATGGCTGCAGCAGCGCACAGCAGCAGCTGAGAGATTCATACACAGCACGCCCACCTGGCCATCCTGTGGGCAAGCAGCAGCGGCGACCTGGTCAGCATTGCAGCTAGGCACAGTTGAGCCGCCACCATTGGTGCGTGCTGGCAGCAGGCACTGGTTGCTGCAGCTGCCAAAGGGCGTGGAGCTGCAGCCCGGAGGGGTGCTGTCAAGGCAGGTGTAGTAGGGTGTGTTGTCTGCTGGGCACTGGGTGGCAGAGACAGTGGCAGAGCCGCAATTAGGGATAATCGGGCCGCCGCCGCCCGTGCGCGCCGGCAGCAGGCATTGGTTGCTGCAGCTGGGGAAGGGGCCTGAAGTGATGACCAGGCAGCCACCAGGGGTGGTGTCCAGGCATGTGTAATACTGCTGGCCGTCCATGGGGCACTGGGAGGTAGACACAGTGGTGCTGCTGCAGCTCTGCACAGGGGCTGGCAGCAGGCACTGGGATGTGCATGCAGCTCCAGGGAAGGGGCCCTGGCTGGCAGCCCTGCAACCGCCAGCACTGCTGCCAGCTGCGCACCGGTAGTACTGGCCGTCACTGGGGCACAGAGATGCAGAGAGCGTTGCAGCGCATGCTGGAGGGGTGCGCGGTGCCATGGTGCACTGCGCGCTGCACGTGGTCCCAGAAAACATGGCTGTGGAGCACTGATTGGCACTGGTGCCGTTTGTGCACTGGTAGTACGTCTTGCCATCCCAATCACACGGTGACATGGCGGAGACCGTGGCGGTGCAGGCGGATACTGTGCGTGCGGGCATCAGGCACTGGCCACTGCAGGGAGTGGCCCCGGAAAAGGCTGTGGTCCTGCACTGGCCAGTGGCTGGGCAGAAATAGTACGCCACACCATCAAATGCGCAGGGGCTGGAAGAGATTTGGGCGCTGGTGCAGGCTGGCACAGTGCGGGCCGGCACCTTGCACTGTGTGCTGCAGGTGGTTGAGGCAAAGGCTGCTGCTGAGCACTGGTTGGCACTTGTGCCGCTGGTGCACTGGTAGTAGGCCTGGCCATCCCATGGGCATGGGGAGTTGGCCACTGTGGCGCCATCACAGTCCGAGTAGCGCGCCGCCAAGAGGCACTGGTTGGTGCAGGCAGTGCCAGGGAACACAGTCAGGCCACAGCCTGGTGGCGACTGGGACAGACATGTGTAGTACTGCTTGCCGTCCTTGGGGCAGGCTGAGCCGGAGGCGGTGGCTGCATCACAAGCGGAGGGTGTACGAGCAGGCACTGTGCACTGCGCGTTGCACCCAGTGCCTGACCACGCCGTCGTCTGGCACTTGTTTGCATCTGTGCCGCTGGTGCACTGGTAGTAGGCCTGGCCATCCCAGTTGCACGGGCCGGTAGCGAGCACTGTGGAGCTGCAGGTCGTGATAGTGCGTGCTGGCTGGCTGCACTGCGCGCTGCACTTATTGTTTGCAAACTGAGTCGTAGAACACTGGCCCGCCTTTGAACCAGCTGTGCAGTACCAGTAAGCCTGGCCATCCCATGGGCATGGAGAGCTGGTGCACGCCGCGAGCTGCGCACAATGGCAGTCATGCACACGCAACCTTTGTGGGGGCAGCATGAAGCTGGGCCACATGTGCAAGGAAGTTCAGAAGGCGAACCAGCAAGAGCACCAAACATTCAGGGCTGTAGGATGCGGACTTGCTGACCGGAAAATGAGCGTGCCCATGTTCCAAACCACACGCACCAGCGATCGTGCTGAAACCAAGACTGGGGGCGCAAGGAGTCCTACGTTGCGATACCATGCAGCACAAGGTTCATAGCTTTTGAAATAGTTCCGCGCAAGCAGGGTGGTGGCAAGGTTAGGTGCTAGGAAAAACAGACTGGCCTCCTACCCTCCCTACCTGCCAATAGCAGCGCGCACGCCAGCAAGGGTCGCATGCTAGCCATGACTGTGGTTTGACGTCTTCTTTTGAGAGGTATATATGAGTGCGCCTACCGTTGCAATGGAATCGTGCACAGTGCTAGGTGTGTACAGGGACGAGCTAGATGTTTGCAGAGATATTCATGTACCGTGCGCATTTGCAAGTCCTTTCAGTTACTCCTTCTTCTTCTTCACTCTCTCCCCGATGAAATCCAAGATCCAACCCAGCCGATGCGCGACGTGACCACAACGCAGAGCATGCTTTCCGAAGCAAGCGTGTCTGGCTAGGGGAATTCGTGGCGATTATACATTGGAAGGTCATCTGCAGTGCAGTGCACCTACACTACACCACCAAGAGAGCCACTTGCACGTTGAGATGAGCCCGCCGTAAGTGCTCCATAGTTGAAAGCTGCCTGCACTCTTCAGCCCCGGCAATGTTCAAGCGGCTGCCACTGGCCCGCTGGGTGCCGCAAACACGCTGACCGCATCCTGCGCCAGCCCGGCTGGTGCGCCGGCAGCAAGCCCCAGCTGGTGTGCCCACAGTGCATGCGCAGCCCCTCCTGCAACGCCGAACGCAGCCGCGTGTGCGGCGGCCAGCGCTGGCTCATGAGCCTGCAACAGGGCGTCATTTGCCAGGGACGTGTGACCTGACAGCAAGGAGGCCAGCAGCACGGCTGCGTCCTCTGCGCCCCCATGCGCGCCACCTGCCAGCCGCGCCGCGAGCCGCGGCAGTTCCTGACGCATCCCCGCCTCAGCCATGGCTGCTGCAAGGCGCGCCGCCTGCCGCGGCGTCAGCGATCCAGCTCGCGTGCACAGCAGGTTGATAAGGTGCCTCGCCACATCCAGTTGCCCTGTGGGCATCAGGGCCTCAAGGAGCACCAGCCCCAAGTCAAGCGCAAGGGGGCTGGCAGCGCCTGAAGCTGTTGCAGGGGCGCCTGCAGCCACAGCTGACGCAGCCTGTGTGGCTGTGCTTGGTGCAGCACCACGCAGGGGCTGCATCCAGTCCAGATCGTCAGGGTGGGCCTTGCCTGTGGGCGAGGAAAGGAGCGGGGCGGTTTGAGCGGTTGCAGGCGTGCCCATCGAATGCGTGGTGTGATGCAGCAGCCTCCTGTCACACATCAGCAAAGTTGCCACGTGGATCGCAGTCAAACCCTGCCGTGACCAAATTACGGCATCAAAGCAGCAAGCTGAACTGGTCCCTGCTACTTCTGTAACAGTTCATGATTGTGCAGCTGCTGCACGGCAGCGCGTACCTGCAGCTGAGCTGGCAGGGCCCAGGTAGCCTAGCGGGTTGGCTGCGGCATTGCCTGACGCAGCCCCACCGAATGCGGCTGCAGTCACTGGGTAAGGGAACTGCGCACGCGAGGGGCGCTGCGTGAAGCCAGCCAGCAGAGCCTCCACCACCTCCATGGCCTGCAGTCAAAGCAGCGGTGGACCATAGATTAGTGTTGTTGTGATGGGCATGAGTGGCGGCTGTGCTGCACTGAATGGAGTGCAGCACGCATGTCGCATGAGCAGTGCAGGCACACTAGCAATATACCATCCATTAAGCACGTGCCAGCAGTGCACTGTATGTAGAAGATGCACGGCCACAATCTGCCATCGCTGCGCCGGTCCGCGCCCACGTACCTGTGGCCAGTTGTGCAGCGCTAGCCGCAGCCGCGCCTCCGCCACCAGGCTAATGCCGGTGAGGGATGCGAGCGCTGCAGACGCCCCGCGCATGCCATCCAGTCCGCACAGCAGCGCAGCCAGCTGGTCGTGGTGCTGAGGTGCAACCTCGGTGGCGGCCAGCTGCGCGCAGCCCACCGGCACGCCGTGATAAATGAACAGGCGATGATCTGGGCAATGATTGTCTGAGCAAGGGGCGCCATCAAGGGGTAGCTGCGCTGGGAGCAAGCCGGATGAGAATAGAATGATCATGTTGGGTTGCATCGCCACCCGTCAAAGCAGCACCCACCATGGCATGGTGCCCCCCACTACCACCAGTCCCTGACCCCCAAAGCAGACGGGCCCTGCAGGCAGCCCCACGCCCCACCTTTGCTGCACTCGCCGCGTCACCCGTCGCCGCGATGCACACAGCACGCAGCCCCGCATGCTGCATCAGCGGGAGCGCCACAGGCTGCCCATGCGCATTGACAACCCACAGGCAACCGTCACGAGGGCCCAGCAGCACCAGAGGCCCCGGTGGCCGCGGCACTGTCGGCGGCAGCAGTGTTCCCGCAGGGCCCAGCCCGCTGGCAGCTGCCACCACCGTGTCGGTGCTCTGCACGCCCGCGCCGCCGCTGCCAAAGCCTCTGCTGCCGCCGCTGCCCGCCGGGGGTGCGCCCAGCGCAGCCAGCTCCACAAGCATTACATGGGTGCCGCTGAAGGTCGTCAGTGTGGGCACAGTCATGGTACCTGCCCCTACCAGCAGGTCCATGCCAAGGCCAGCAGCTGTGGCAAGTGGCTCGCGGCTGCCTGACGGCGCAGCATCCGGAGGCAGAGACACAACTGCCAAATGGATGGAGGTGGGTGTGAGCAGGTACAGCTGCCGCTGCGCCCACTCCATGCCACACACACCCGCGACCGGCAGCACCGCCAGTGGTGTCAGCGCTGGCCGCTGTGCGCACAGCACCACCTGCCCATGGTACGCGAGTGCCACACACCGGCCCCCAGGCTCCCAAGCCACCACTTGGGGCTCGGGCAGCTCTGGACCTACCTTGGCCCCTCCTACCCAGTCCACCAGCTGCAGCGCGGGTGGTGCCCCAGCGCCCCCGGTCAGACCGGCAGCTGCTGGCAGCGCCTTGTTCAGCGCCACACCCAGCAGCGGTCCGGAAAACAGACGGGCCGCACCCTCACCCAGGCTCGCAGGTAGCTTGTGGCGCAGGGACACGCCACGCGCGCTCACCTCCCACACCTGCACGCATGCGGATGGCGCGGCTGCAGCGGCTGCCGCCTTGGCTGCGGCCTCCGCTTCTGCCGCCTTCTTGTCCTTCTTCTTATCCTTCTTCTTCTCTTTGTCCTTCTTGCTGGGCTCGGATGCAGCAGCCGGCAGCAGCGGCACACCGCCATCGATGGCCACGGCAAACAGTGGCTCGCTCGCATGCCACGCCACGCTGACGCCCGTGCCACTCGCGATCCTGTGGACGACTCGCACGTGATCATGTGCACACCCAAGGCAACAGGGAGACACTCAGGCTATGTGCTCGACGCGCCTCGGTGACGGCGCGCTGCAGACACATGACAGGTCATGCCCGTACAGCATGCATACTCCAAAGCGCACAGGCAAACAAGGGCCTCAGCCCTCCCGGTGTTTGCAGAGTGCAGACAAGCAAGTGCATGACGGTGATGCCTGATCAGAACCCCCCTTTGCGACTCACTCTTCCCATGCGGCAGCGCCCTGGCGGTAGATCGCGTAGTGGCGTGCCACAGGCCACACAGCGCTCACATAGCCGCCATCTGCGCTGGCGGCCAGCACTGCTCTCACGCTGGGTTTGCCAGTCGCCAGCTTCATCTCGCCCAGCACCTGGCATGGGTGGTGAGCATTTCAGGGGATTGCATGGTGGGTTGCAACGACTTCATGCAGTGCCTTGGCCACAAAGTGGAGTTGGGAGTGGTGGTCAACCAACAGGCCAACCATGGAGGGTGGGTGTTGTAGCGTTCTATATTCAAGGGGGATGAGACGCATGCCAAAGAGTCACAGACAACGTACCCAACGGCCATCAGTGCCGCACCTGCACAGCCATGGGCGCGGTCAGGCCTGCGCGTGCTGGTGCGGGGGGCGGGGCACGTGCTGGGGGTGGTGTGTCGTCAAGCAGCTCCAGCAGGGGAGTGGGGTCCTTGGGCTTCGGGGGCACTGCAGGAGCTGCTGGTGCAGTTGCCGCCTCCTGCACAGGCACGTGCATGAGTGCAGGCAGCAGCACAGCTGGCTTCAGTTCATGTTCAGCAGGCCATTAGCAGGGATGTCACGAGCCCGAGGATGCACAGCTGTGGTACCAGGAGCTACGTGGCAGGAGGTCCTACCCCCTGGCATTATGAGCAAATGGAACGCACCGCTGCAGCAGGGTCCACAACCGTGGCCGATGCACACACAAGTGACGGCCCCAGGGCCACCACATACGTCACGCCACTGCCGCCCCCACTGCTCGCGCCGCTGCCCAGCGCCTGCGCAGGTGAGCGCAGCGGCAGCGGGGCAGCGGGCAGCGGCGGCAGCGCATCCAGCCGCAGCAGCGCTGTGCCCGTGTTGGTGGCGGCTGCAACCAGCTGCGGCTGGTAGGGGTGCACGGCAAGGCCGTAGATCTTGGGTGCGCGCTTGGTGCCGGCAGAGATGAGGGAGGCTAGGTGCGCGGCAAGTTTAATGGAGCCAGACGGCGGGTGCACCGCCAGCACCACGCCCACCTGCAGCGGTTGAGGCCATAACGTGGTTCATATGGAGCATTTTCAGCTTTAGAACGGGAAGGGAGGAGGGCGAGGTTGAGGACGAAATAGGTGAACATTGGCTCTGGGGGTTGGGATACAAGTCTCATGCTGACGCAGTACATAAAATCAGAACTTGTGCTGGCGCAGGCGGCAGGCTAACCAGACCTTACACCGCCTTATTTATCAACCAAAGCCCAGGAGCCGCACCTCGGTGCCAACCAGCACGCAGTGGGCGCCCGAAGCCATGAAGCCGCGTGGCGCGTATGCCACACATGTAGGCAGTGCCTTGGGGTCCAGCTTCAGCTTCAGCCCTTCCTTCAGAGTGATTGGGTCCAGGCCTAGCAGCCGGCAGTCAGCGCCTGCGGGTTGAACAAGGGATACATATGGAGGCATGAGGGCGTCAGTGCAGCGCATGAGCTGCATGCAAAGCTGCCATGCCACCAGGCATTGACCTCATCCATAAGCCCACTCTGAATCAGCAAGCTTGTCTCAGCGATCCAGGAAGCGGGCAAAGAACACGTTCAAAACTGCAGCACCACATCCACAAACACGGGCTGTAATGGTGCGTGCCACCCGCACACAGCAGCAGCAGCAGCAGCCAAAGCCAAGGCAAGAGGCTCACCGCAGGTCATGACCATGCGGCCTGGCGCGGTCTCAGGGTCTTCCATCACCGCGCAGCCCACCATCCCCACCACCTCCTTGTCATGTGCGCGGTCCGCATCCGCGCGGGGTCCCACGTCCGGCAGGGCCATGCCACCCGGCGCGCCGCCCACCGGCAGCGGCCGCGCGAATGGCTCCCACATGGTGACTGACCCGCCTGTGAAGCCCGCCACCAGGCTCTCCCACTGCACACCACGCACGCCCTGGACCGTCAGGCATGCGATGCCTGACTTGTGGGGGGAGGTGAGGCGCGCCACAGGGCGCAGCGTGGACAGAGCAACGAGCCGCACCACGCCGTCCGCGCACCCAAACGCGAGCACAGGGGACGGCAGCACGCGGCCATCGCGCGCAGACGCAGACTGCAGGGCAGGTGCATGGGAGTGCGGTGTGTCATGGTAGGATGCCACTGGCAGTGGCTGGAGGGGTCAAGGTTTGCTCGTTGAGTGCCCCACGTTGAAAGCCGTGCCGCGCTTTGCGGGCCCCCAGTGCCGGCCGCGTGAGGGACCAGGCTACGCAACCAGCAGCACAGCTTACAGTCAAGCCCTGCACAGCGTGCACTGACAGCAGCCCTGCAGGCAGCAGTACCTGTATCACGGCAGGACGGCACGCCACGCCACTGCCACACGATGCGATGCCACGTCCCAGTACCACACAAACAGTCACATCAGGGTACCAGCCAGCACCACTGGGCCCCACGCACCTGGCCGCCCATGAACAGGAAGGCCGCACACGTGGGCACCTTGCCCTCCAGTGTTGTCTTGGGCACCTCGCGTACGCGTCGACCCACCAAGTCAACCACCAACACCTTGGCCTCGCCCACCACGAGCAGCAGCCTGTGGAGCAGCACAGCCCGAGCTAAAATGTGACATGAAGCCATGAGGTTCGTGGTTGCAGCGTGCGACAACGAAGCGAGCGGCTGGTCTTCATTAGCCTGCTGGCCACAGGACGCAGGGACGTCGATGCTGACAACAAATGCATGCTGCCGACGGGCGGCCGCAGTTGTGGCTGCGGTGTCGCGCCGTCGCTTGCATCACTGTTACCCAAAGCATTTCCAGGCTGGCAGGTGCTTTGCTGGCTGCGGCCGTACCTCTGGCCGCGCAGCACAGTGATGGGCGCAGATGTGGGGCACGGTGCACCAGTGCCGGTGGCCAGCAGGTGCGTGGCGGACAATTGAGCACCCGCCACATCAGCATCGAGAAAGCGTACGTCACGCAGCCGGCCAGTGGGGGACCTGCCGCATACACAAGGGGACACATGAGCAGCGTGGGAGGGTGCCGCACAGTATGCACGGCCACTCTATGGGGCATCCCACGCGTCCCAGTCTAGTTCCCTCCTGCCCCAGGCTGGTTCCACCCTTCTGCCCAAGGCTGGTTCCACCCTTCCCTGATTGTCGCACCCACGCGCCGGATTGCAAAATGCCCTTGAAGTGCCCTTGCGCGCGGAGAGCGGCAGGCCAATGGGGAGCACACAAGCGGCGCATTTGACACAATCGCAGCACATGCTTGCACACCTGCTGGTGGTGTGCGGGGCTAGTGACGCATTGACCGCAACTGCAGGGTCCTTGGCATGTACGCGTGCCAAGTCCGCATCAGCACTCAGCTCCTCCTCGCCCACCACCCCCAGCTGCATCTCCATCACCACTTGCTGCTTCGCGTAGTCCCACACGCACACATGGTCCGACTTGGTGGTGGCAACTACCCATGGCAGCACTGGGTGGAACTCCACCTGCCGCACCTGTGCATACGGCCACAGGCAGATACCACGCCACGCTCACATGGCGCACAGCAGCATGCATGCAAGACGACCCAGTGCCTCTATCAAAGCGGATCAGGCAAATTGCGCGTTCGGGCCTGATTGCTTTTCTTATTGCAACCTGATACCTTGATGTGACAACCCTGGCTGCAAGCTGGAGACTTGCCGATTTACTTGCGTATGTAACCATTTTCAGCAATGGTGCATGGCATGTAGATGGTAGATGCACGTTGATCTGACCAACCTTGTCCGATGCAGGGTGGAACGCCTTCAGCGACAACATTTGTAGTAAATGACTTCAAGGCTGATTATATCACCAATAGTGCAGGTTCATGCACCCATCCTCAGCAACACTGCTTACGCATTAAACCACGTTGCTGCGTATACGCTTCTCCAGACAATATATTATCTGGCTGATATGGCGCTTAAACAATGTGAATCTGCGTTGGGGTCTGAACCTGCTATGAACCTGCTGAGTGGCAGTGACCTTTGTGTGCCTCTTACCTGCGCTGCTTTGAGGAGCAGCTGTAGCCAGGGCTATATCAGGAGGCCGATGTCTAGGTGCTGATCATGTTCAGTTGGGATGCACAGGTAGGTGCGAATTGTTCGCGGATGCCCCGCCCCACAGCGCCTTACCACCCACATATGGCATCCTTACATCAGGGTGCGAGTCCTGGTACCTCTGCAAGCACCCGCATTCTCAATACCTAGTTCACCAAGCATCATCGCCAAGTCACCTGACTTTTTGAAAATGTCTGCCCGCTCACTGCATCACAGCAGGTGCTGCAGGCCCAGCTACAGCTACCTGGCTGCCTAATGCCTGGAGCACACTCCCTGTTCTGCACTTATGACGCATCTATAGAATAGTGGAGCTTGATGGCTGCTGGCATGATGGCTTCGATGCTGTTGTTTCTGTACCTCGGACGTGCACCTGCTGGCACATCCTGGTGTGTGTTGGCTCCTCTCTCTCAGCACAGTCTGAGCACAGTCTACCGGAAGCTGTAGTTGAACTCCTTGCTGCCTGGCACCTCAGATGTCTTGAGGCTTACAGTGCTTGTGGGCAGGTAGTTGGTCTGCGGCGGCAGCCCAGCAAGCAATCAGGTCAGGATATGCCGGGCCCCATCAACCCTGCTGCATGCGGCAATCCACATCCAGCTGATGCGAGTCGTGCATAAAACCACTGCTGTTGCTGGCACAGGGCACACTTCAGTTCCAGCAAGCCAAGCATAACTGAGAAACGAGCAGGACGCGTGGAGATGAGGCTCTCACCTGGATGCCCTTGTAACCCATTGTGGAGCGAGGCGCATGGCGGTACGACACGTTCGGCAAAGGCCAGCGTGCAGGCGCTTTCTGGTAGGGCTCCAAGTGCGTGGTGAAGGCATTTGGGATCTTCTTTACAGTGGGCAGCAGGTAGCCCTTATCATCCACGATGAATCCTGTGCGGCCTGAACGGCTCCTTAACGTGCCAAAACGCCCGCCACCAATTGTGTTCTGCAGCATCAACATGCAGGTACGCATCACTGTGCACGAGGCTCTGGCACACCTGTGTATGCAGGCCCTCCATAGTACAGTACCATACTATGCCGAAATGGTATGCAAACATGCTAGCCAGGCCCGCACATGCGCACGCCATTCGAACACGCATGGTCGCAAGACACGTAAGGGCTTCAGCCTTCAGGATGGTCGCGGGTGGCATTGCTGCTCGTCAAGCACCAGAGGGTGGACGTGCTCACAAACATGCTTCGATGCGCATAATAATTGTGCGAAGAGGTTGCTGTAGTGGCGTTGTACATGCTTCAAGGCTCCTGGCGGTCGCTACGTGCAAGCTTCGACGATGGGTAATTCTCACCATCAGATTGGCGTCCGTTTGGGGCACCTCCCAGTTCTGTAGACGCTTGCTGTTGAAAGCATGCTCAACCTGCTCGCCTGGAAGCTGGCGTGACATTTCAAGGGTTTGCGAATGCCAAAATGCTCAACGAACAGCGATCAACAATCTCTGCTGCAAGTCGTGTGAAGCAGGCGAAGACTTGCCGTCAGGGAGTGCATTGACGGTTGACAGGGTTGGTTGTTGTGTGGGGGGTATCAGTTCCACCACCTGGGGCCTGTTGCTTGGGGCGCGCGGGTCAGTGAGGTTTGAGTGCTCTAAACCAGCAGCAGCCCTGATGCAAGACGTAGAACATGGTCATGCCAGGGACTGACACAGCGGTACGGCTTGCTGGCCTTCAGGGGGGCGGGCACAAGGAGCTGCAGGTGGTGGCTGCATCACAGGTGCGAGCAGGCATTGTGCACTGCATGCCGCCACTCGGCACCCGTGCACTGGTGCCTAGGTATAGAGATGATGGCTGCTTGGACACCATTAAAGAATTCCAGTTCGCAGTTGACGGTACGGGCAGCAGCCTTGGTGTAGCAAATTTGGACATCGCAGCCATGGCCTGTTACAACCACCAAGGAATTCCAAGGTTGCAGCTGACGTTGCGGGTTGGCTACTCCACATCACCGGATCCCAATGCTCCCTATACTCATACTCCCAATACTCGATACCATTGGATCCCAATATACCGCCAATATACCCGATCATGGGGTTACTCACATCATTGTTGTCCTTGTACCCGGCCCGTCTGCGTGTCATGGTTGAGCGGATCGACTCCGGGCCCAAGCCAAACTGATTCATGGTAGTCCCATTGTCGGGGCAGCCAAACCCGCGGCACAGCACCGTGAGTTGGGGAGCGCCTTGGCTGCTCGTGTCCTATGGGTATGCACCGCCTGCGGTACGATGGCACGCACCCTTTACTAGGCTCGGAGTTGAGCTGGCCACCCTAGGGACGTGACCATCCACTGCAGTTCATTGTTTCTGTGCGAGTAGCAGGTATGCAAATGACGTCGCTGCGGGGTGTCAACACACCGCCAGGTTACATCTGATCGCCTGCTGTTGGGAGCATGTACCCCGTGCTGTTTACAGGCAGCTGCGACACAGTTCCAATTATGTGCTTGTGTGCCACCAGAGCAAAGTGCTGCATAGCTGGCGCTGCACATGTGCCATGCTACCCTGCGTGAGCGCATGCATGCTCACGCTTAAATGCGCCACCTCAGCGCCGTCCTCCTAGCCACACAAGGCCCTTGAACAGATGCAAGCACACCATGCTAGCATGCTCCTTGCTGCTCATGCCTGCTGCTGCCGTCTCCTCACAAGCACGAGCAGCCTGCACTGTCCACTGCCTCCGCCGCTGCCACATCATGGGCGGCGCTCACGGTCACCCCTTTTATGCCACAAGGGTGGAGGCGGAGGCGGCCGTGCACAGCCGTGAAGCACAGTCCCCCTGCTCAATCAAGTAGCTCGGAAAGCACGCACTTGTGAGCCCAATTTGCTGCGTGGCACACCGTCGCTTCAAACCAAGGTCACATCGAAGCCGGAAACCCCAGCGTAGCGGCAGACAGCAGCTGCAATGAGCACGGCGGCGGTGATGGAACCTGCGCCCGCGACAACACCGTCACCGACTGAACCCCAATACCACACCAGCGTGAAGGAAGTGTTCCGCAATTACAGCTCAGGCGCAGCTGATGTAGCGGCCTCTTGGCAAGCAACTCCATCGCAAAGCATGCCCAGCGCAGAGGCAGATCAGAACTTAAACCGCAAGCCTTCCACCGCGCTCAAGCCAGCCGCAGAGGTGCCTGCTGGCACCTGCGTCCCTATGAACAGCATTTCCCGCTGTGCGAACGGGAGCGGGCACCTGCAGCCCAGTTCGGGGGAGGCAAGCGAGGAGGAGGGGAGCGAGCACGGCGCTGCTTCGACAAGCAGCACTTGCAGCTCGTCAGAGCTCGTGCAGGAGGATGATCATCAAAAGCATGCAGTCCTGCTGTGCATGGGGCATGGCATTCAAACGCAGACGGGCGCTGCCATGTCACCAGAGAAACAGGCCCTGGGGAATGTCGATGGCCCATGCACACCAGACAAGTCAGCCAAGCTCCCACACGCAGCCAGCTACAGCGACAGCGCCTGCGCATCCCCCATCAAGCCTGCTGTGCAAGTCAGCAGCACGCCAGCTGTGCTGGTCTGCCCGGACCCCACTGTCGATGCCCTGATTGCCCAGCCAGATAAGTATGATGAGCCACCCAGCACCAACAGCTCCTCCTCCACTGACCTCCCATCACTGGCTGCAAGCATGTTGGACCTCAGTTTGCGGCCGACACGGCCATATGATGAGAAGTTGGATGAGCCATTGCTGCAGGAGAACCCGGACCGCTACACCATGTTTCCTATCCAGTGAGTGCTGTGGCAAGAAGCCATGAAGTGCTATGCATAGTAAATGGATCATTTGCTGGGGTTAACGTGTAGACATGGGGCATGCATGCTGAGCACCAGCACGTTCCCAGCAAGGCTTGCCCAATGGTGTAACGCCTCGATTTCAGGTGCCTGATCACGTGCTATGCATGCATTTGTGGTGGTGCATAGCTGCATACTGTATACATGTCAATATGCACTCGGCTCCACGTCCAACTGCTGCTGGATAAATCGGCATGCGAGTGGCTCATACCCACACGCGTGTTTTTCGCTTCCAGCAACAGCAACCATGGCTCCGTTTCCCGCCGCCTCTGGTGCACAAAACCACAGAGGTGCATGAGGCAACGCTGCCACATGGAGGAATGCTGTCACTACAGGCGCCATATGAGATGCATGATGCTGATATGTACACGTGTAGACAGCACAAAACACCACATTTGCAATGGCATGTGGGGGGGCCTTGTACCTGCTGAACATTACAGCAATTGCCCGCTCCTCTCTCCTGCGTTTAGGTACCCAGAGCTGTTTGCGATATACAAGCAAGCTGTGGCCAGCTTCTGGACATGTGAGGAGGTCGACCTGTCCATGGACCACTGGGACTGGGACAAGCTCTCAGGTGTGGTGCCAGCACTTCGTACACTGTTCCAATAGCGCTGACAAGTGGCACTGCACGAAAAGTATGCATGAATGGTGTGCCTGCGTTCTTCTTTCGTATCCATCAGCACGCTTGGCAACCAATCATTTCTGTGCTGGGATGGCGACCTGAATGTCAAATTAAGACCTTGTGCACCACGGGTTGTATGTGTGTGCAGCTGACGAGCGTCACTTCGTCAAGCTTGTGCTGGCCTTCTTCGCGGCATCGGATGGCATCGTGAACGAGAACCTGGCACAGCGGTTCATGTCCGGTGCGTGGCTAGCAGGGCCCCGCCCTGGTCTGGCAGCATGCTGCTCACCATTTGATTGCCTCATCAAGCACGCCTGAGGTTGCCTGCTTTACCGGTGTGTTGCGTGTCTGGCCCAAGCCGCTAGAGAGCAAAACACGGTGTTTTTCAACACCATCAACCTGGAACCCCTGGCTCCTTAAGATTTAGCAACCTCCTGGGCTGAGCGCTGTGCAGGCACCACCCACGTATCGTTTTCTTCTTACGTCTTGCTTCCTTTCACCTGCGTCCTTGTTCTTGCACTTGTGCTTGGTGCTGGCAGCTGCAATGGACGCCGCTGCTGCTGCTGGCTGCACCTGCGCTGATATGTCGCACTGCCGTCCCTGCGTACAGATGTGCAAGTGCCTGAGGCCCGCGCATTCTATGGCTTCCAGATCGCGATTGAGAACGTGCACAGCGAGATGTACTCGCTGCTGCTGGAGACGTATGTCAAGGACACCAAGGTGCGCAATGGGCCATGGACCACCCACACAGCAGGTCCATGCATGCTGATGGCCTTTACGATGCTGATGCCCTTGACGCTGCCCTGCACATCCGAGGCGCATGCAGAGCGTCATGGGGGTGTCCAGGCACGACAGGGAGCGCTGTCACTGGCCTGGCATGCTTTGCATCTGGCTAAGCATGTGTTGACGAGGTTTGTGCCTCCTTGCCTGCACCCCACAGGAGCGCAACGACCTCTTTCGTGCCATCCACACAGTGCCCACTGTGGGCAAGAAGGCCAACTGGGCAATCAAGTGGATCTCCTCGGACCGTACGTTTGCTGAGCGCTTGGTCGCGTTTGCCTGCGTGGAGGGCATCCACTTTTCTGGCTCCTTCTGTGCCATCTTCTGGCTCAAAAAGCGGCTGCTCATGCCCGGCCTCTCCTTCTCAAACGTCCTCATCTCTCGTGACGAAGGCCTGCACACCGACTTTGCGTGCACGCTGTACAAGCACCTGCAACAGCGGCTCAGCAGGGAGCAGGTGTGCGCCTGGGCTTTGCTGGGTGATGGGGTGGGGGTATTTGAAGAGGGACCGGTATAGCAGGCACAGCACAGTGTCAGGCTGCAGTGACCTGCAACCATACAGCTGACCACATGGCTGGGGCATGCCTGTGTACCCCTCGCTGCCGTCGCACGGTTGTGGAATGCCTGTTCGTCCCTCCCGGCTGTCACACCGCTGCTGCCGTCTGTGCTGTGCCTCCTGTTCAGGTGCTGGCTATTGTGGAGGAGGCTGTGGATCTGGAGCTGGAGTTCTGCACTGAGGCGCTGCCCGTGGGGCTGGTGGGCATGAACGCGCAGCTGATGGGCCAGTACATCCAGTTCGTGGCGGATCGGCTGCTGGTGGCCCTTGGGTGAGCGGGCACATAAGCCTGGGCCAGGAAGGCAAAAAGTCACAGCAGCCTCCTGCCCCAGATGACTAACAAACTATCAGAGCTGTGTTCACCAAGTACACATGCAAACCTCTGGCCCTGCTGACCGCCTCCCCACCCTGCTGCATCCTGCGCCCCTGCCCCTGTAGCTATGAGAAGCGCTGGTTCGTGGCAAACCCCTTTGACTGGATGGAGATGATCAGCCTGGAGGGCAAGGCCAACTTTTTCGAGCGCCGTGTAGGCGAGTACCAGCGCGCGTACGTCATGCAGTCCTGCCGTGGCGACTTCTCCGCCTTCAAGTTCACCACTGAGGAGGACTTTTGAACCACGTGTGTGACCACCACCACGTGTCGTGGCTACCTGCCTGTGTGGGCTTGAGGCTTGTTCACGGGTGTTCACGGGTGTTAGGTGCCACCTGCAGTGGTTTTTTGATGAGCAGCAGCCAGAGCAAGTGAGCATGCACTCATTTGAACCTCTCTATGAACACGTGCTGCTTCTTGGGGGCTGTTCTCTGGATCTTCATGCCCTGCATTGTGCTGTTGTAATGCGGGTTGTCAGTTGTGCATGCATGCCTGTTGCAGATGATGTTGGATTGCTGGATCGGGCGCCATGTATTTGATGGCTTGGGGGCGACGGCTGGTCAGTCCACAGGAACATTGATTGCAGTGCGCACTATCTCGTACGCAGCGTGTCTTGTAGGAACAGTGCGTGATATGTGGTGGCACTTAGGGACAGGTTGGAAGAGCTTGTGTGGACTGCCTGTGCTGCAGAGTCTTGCTCCCTCCTGGGTTTACTTACGAGTTTTCATGTAGTGGTAGTGGCTCCATCTTGCCATCGATGGAGCAGGTGGCATGGAAGGCCAATGGTGGCGTGATCTTGGTCGAGATTCAGGCATGTTGCACACAAATGGCAACTGCAATCCTAACTCGCATGCGCATGCGCCTTGAAGATCATGTTGCCCGCATGGTGTTGTCTGGGCATGCGTGGTTGCTTCGGAGCCAGTTCTGGCGCATGAATGATGTAACGATTGTCAGGCTGTCTCTAGTGTAGGGAGCATCTGGAGTGAGTGGTGCGCCTATCTGCGCGGGCGTACTGTGTTGCTGCGCCAAGCATGCACAGGAGTGAAAGGTGCTGGCATCAAGTTTCGACTGGTGCATGCACACAACATGGTTCACACACACGGACACGACTCGGATCTGTTATTTATGCCATGTTGGTTGTGGAGTGTGGACAAATCAAGTAGATTGTGACATGTAAGATGGTCAATCATGCAGGTGCCTACATAGGGTGGGAACACATTGGGTGAGAACACACACGGTATGTGTGCACTGTGCATGCAATCGACTGGCTGCAGCGCGCTTAGTCAAAGGATGGTCAGCTAATCAGGCTTTGTCAGCGCCAGGCAGGCACATATGACAGTAGTCCGTTGCTTCGTGCACCTACGTAGCTGGCCACACCACCTTTGCTGCTGCCTGCATTCCCCATGCCTTGTACAAACGACACACCCGCATCTGCACCCTCTAATGCATACGCTCAGCCGCTTGCGCAGCACGGCCAGCTCAAACCGGCTGGTTCAAGCGGCTGACCTGCATTGACAGCTGACGCCGCACAGAGTGAGCTTCGCTGCACTTGCATTGCGTTGCTACCTTGCGTGGGCCAGTTCTGAGTACAGGTGATCAAAAGTCACCACTGCAGCACAGGTTCGAGGTGTTCTACGACGACACCAAGTGGTAACTAGGCTCCGGCATGCAGACACATCTGTGACACACCGTGTTATTATTATTACCAAGTGGTGACTGCACAGATCTATTACAGCAGTTGTGCCTGTCTTGTCTCAGATCTTTGTCTGTATACCAATGATCATTCCAGCAGGCGGGTCAGTCAGTGTGCATCTCCTCCACCTGACCCCTGCTCAAGCAGGCGCGCTGCATTGAACTGCAGCCGTGAGTTCAGCAGCCATCTGGACGCTGATTGAGGCACGCATGCCACGTGCAGCTCCAAGCGGCCGGACTTGGGCAGTGCGCCTGGGTTCGCCCACCCACGGTACATCACATCAAATGGCACCACGTCTTCGCCGTCCAGCCTGCAACAAGGAGGGAACAACCCAAAGAAGCAACTCGCTTTTGAAGGCAGATACAGGGCACGTAATTGCTATGGATGTGCTGGACCATTGGGCAATGCCATGCCAACTGGAACTTGTGTAAGCTGCGAGAGCACGCGAGCTGCAGCTAGGCAGGCAGACTGGTTACCTGGCCATACCAACGATCCTGTGCGCTGAACGGCAAACCACCAGGACTACAAACCTGTGTCGCATTCTGATTGTTTGCTCAACAATTGATTGTATGAGGCCATGTGCGCACCTGAGTATCTTGCCATCCAAGATGACGGTGCGCCACACAGGCGGCCGTACATGAGCGGCCCGCCCTGCCAGTTCATGTACTACTAGCAGCTGGGCTACGAAGCGGTCCGGCCGTGCGCGCGACAGGTCCAACACGAAGTGCTGCAGTGCTGACCCAGGTACAGGGCCCTCGTGCACTGATGTTGGCTGGCCACCGCCCTGGGTGGGGATGCTCCCAGCCTCTTGTGTGCCCCCAACAGTTGAGTCAGTGGCTGGGCTTGCTTGGCTGCTGCTTGCTTCAGTAGCTGACTGGCTGGGCTGTTGTGGGCTGTGCGCGACAGTGCCATGAGGGGCATGTGGCATAACGGGCACCCGACGCATTGTAGCGGCGTCGCGCGGTGTGCCCGTCGGCCATGCGACGGCCAGCGTGGCAGTGACCCGCGTCTCTGGCTGTGGTGGCGGCTGGTATGCTGTTACGGAGCGTACTGGCACCGGGGCAGCGGGTGCACCGCCTGTTGCGGCGCGAGCTCGCGGTGTGGGGGGCGCCCCACCATCCACATCTACCCGGCACCCCATCGTTAGCACCTGCATGGAGTTCTCTATGGCCTCACGTCTGGCGGCGGCATAAGCAGCCCCAACGCCTGCCGCGCTGCTGTCGGCATCAACGCTGGTGCCCGCACCCGCGCCTGTGGTGCGCCCGGCATCTGAGGGCCGGGAGAGACCCGTGGAGCTGCGGGCCTTAACTGTTGCAGTCACAGCCGTGGCTGCAAGCGAAGCGGCCACGCTGGCCACACTGCCTGCATTGGAGGCGCCGCCAAACGAGGACGCAGCGGACGTGTGACGTGCACTGCGTGCCCGCGGCCCACCACCCCCATGACTTCGGCTGCTCAATGCCCCTGCACCGCCTACCCAGCTGGCAGTCCCGGGGCGGGCCACGCTACGAGCGGTGCCCCACGCTTGACTGCGGCCCGACAAGGCGCCAGCGCCCCCCCTTGCAGTCATCACGTCAGGCCCCCTGAAGCTGGGCTCTGCCGCTGGCCCCTGTGTGCCTGCCTCTATGCGCTGTGTGTTGTGTGCCGCGTTGATGACCTGGGCGAGGTGAAGCTTTGGCACACCAGAAGTGGTCTTGGCCGATGTCACTGCACTGGTCACTGCTGACGCAAGGCGCTTGGGCCCCGATGCTAATGGCCCACCTGATGTGGGCCCTGAGATGCTGGCTAAGGCACTGGCAGCCGCATGCACCGCGTCTGGTTTGAGTGTTGGCAGTGGGGGCAGCAGTGCATCCAGCTGCCTCAGCAGGCACTGTGCAGAGACGCCCACCAACGCGTTATGCGAGAGGTCCAGCCGCCGCATGGGCGGCCCACCATGCGCACCAAATTTGAGCAGCGCGGCAAGCGCCATGTGGTCGTCGGTTTCAAGGTCACACCCAGCCAGCGCCAGCTCCGTGAGTCGGCACGTATCCCCCGTGCGTGGCCCTTGTAAGGCCCACAGCACATGCTGCACTCCACCGCCCATTGGGTTCCACGAAAGTGTGAGCGACGTGAGGGATGTGGCGGCGGGAAGCGCGGCAGCAAGCGCTGCACCCGCTTGTTGCCCCAACTGATTGCTACTCAGGTCCAGGGACCGCAGCTTGGCAGCCCCCTCGGAGCGCAGCAGTGCCGCCAGCAGCGGCGCTGACCACTCAGTCAAAGATGTCTGGCTCAGGCTCAGGTGTGTGAGCGCACGCATACCAGACAATGGATCCAGAAGCACTGCTAGCCCCCGGTCACCCAGTGGGTTGCCTTCCAAGCTCAGGCTGCGCACGCACATCCACCACTCGGACGACGGCTGTGCTAGTGTGGCCGTAGGTCTGGAAAGGGCATCCACAAGGTGGGGCCAGCCCTCGGGGGGGATGTCAGCAGCTGCCAGCTCAACCCGCTCCAGCCGCAGCACCCGCATTGCTGGCAGCAGTGCCGCGACTGCACTGGCGTTGAGCACGGTGCGCGTGAACAGGATGCCTGCGGGTGGGGTGGCAAGAAGTGGAGGTAGGGAGAACGGTGAAGGTGAAAGACAAGGGGATTTGGTGGGGATGGGTTTGGTAGGGGATATGACAGGAGGGCGTCAGCCCAATGCGTGGGGTCCAATCAGGGTGCTAGCTGCTGAGGGGCCCTGCATTCATCCCACGTTGTGAGGCAATGGAGTTGGGAGTAATCCAGCAGGAGATCTATGTCTGTGATCCACTCCAGGCGCACGGGAGCTGCACGCAAGGTCTGTACAGGCTGTACACACAATGTACACACTTTTGAGGTGCTTGCAGGTGGGCAGCAGCGCGGCGAGCGAGGCAGCGGCGCCATCAGGCAGCGCTGCGCCTTCCAGAGACAGGATGCCTGTAGCCTCACTTATACCCAGCTGGTCAGCCACTTGTAGTGAGTGTGCATACCCGGATGCTTTGCATGCATCCAGGTAGGATTGCACCAGAGGGCTGACCTGCATGCACACACACAGCCCACATAGACATGCTCGACATTCAGTGGAGTGTGAATGCACTGCGGTGCAGCGCAGCCTTGGACAGCTTTGCATACAAAAACTGCGCCCACCCTGTGACGCAGCCACCAACCATTATGCAGCAGCCATGTCCCAGCCAGCAGCACAGGCGCCAGCAGCTAGGACAAGCACACGCACGCACCACGAGTTTCTTGGCGGCGCGCGCCGCAGCAGACGAGCGGCGGTTGGAGCCCGCCGCACCGCTGCCACCGCCCAACATGCTGCTGATCCCACCCAGGGACCGCAGGCTCGATCGTCCCAGGCCCCCCGCCTGTGACATGCTGCTCATCACATTGGTGGCGGCCACTGAGAACACACTGCCTGCATTGCTGTTGCGCTGCGCGAGCGCACGTGCGCGTGCCGTGGCGCCCCCGCCCTCGCCCTCCCCTTCACCACCGCTCACGGCCCCGGCGCTGCTGTCTTGATGCACAGTTCGCTCCGGCAGCACCGTGGAGGAAGATGAAACCTGGCGTGGGCCAAAGCCGCCGGCCCCCGCCCCGGCGGCCTCGTTGCTGCCGGCCCCCAGAGCTGTTATCGCCCCCGCAGCCCCTGCGCTGCCATCCCCGGCGTGCAGCGTGCCGAGCGAGTGCTCAAGTGCAATGGAGCGCATGGAGTACGAGCGCCGCTGCGGGTGCATGGACATGTTGGACTTGATGCCGGCAGCCAGCCGCCTCATCATCGCATACTCCTCCTCCGCGCGCCGGTCGATGCGCCTGTGGCACGTCCAGCACAAATGCATGATCACGGTCACAGCCCAAAGACAGCCCAGCCCGCACACTGATGCATTCGTGTACAGAACAAGTGTGATCAGGGGAAGTGCAAGCACGTACCGACCGGCTTTGTTGGCTTCAAGTGCTGCATGGCTAATCTATGTCACACACGGGTGGCTGCTGTCTCTGCCGCCCAGCCCTCACACGCAGGCTGACACAACACTGACTGCTTGCAAAGGCAGCGCAAGCTGACGCCAAACTGTTGACTGCACACCGTACACAAGCACGGGACACAACCCCTTACCGGCCTTCCTCGTCATACTCGCTGCCGCTGTCCTCTCCGCCCTCCTCCGCCACCTGAAAGCTGTTGCGCCCCATGCTGTGCCCCATTGTGCGCATGCGCTGCACAATGCTCATCGCCAGCTCACGCCGGGTCGTGTCCTGCGGCAGGGGCCAGGGGGCCACGGGGACAGGGGCAGGGGTAGGACACGACGGCAGTCGGTGACAGAGTACTGCAGGCCGGCTGTAAGCTCCTATGCGCAGAGCTGCCAAAGTACGGCACTGACACTGGCAGCAGCCTCGCTGCGTACCCGCACCAGTTTCGGCTGTGGCTATACACCACCTTCTTCTGACATGCCCTCCCTGGCCATGCCATCTCATTTGTAACAGGTCGTTATAACAGCTCATGGACAGGGCCCCAGGGTGGTCCATACATCAAGGTGGTGCCTACGCACCATGTGCGCAGCCTTTGCACGCGTGGTTGCACGCTTAAGCAGCGCGATGGCGGCGACAGACATGCGCGCGCCCTCCCCAGCGCCCTGCCCGTCATCTGCCCCTGCACCAGCTGGATGCTGCTGCCCAGGCTTCAGTGGTGGCGGTTCTAAAACAAAGCCGGCCGGGGGCCCCATGGGGTTGGCGAACAGTCGCGCGCGCAGGCCCGCATTCAGGTCATGCAACAGGCTGCGCAGCATGGGCCGCGTGTCCCATGCCTCCACCTCCCGCCTGTGCACAACAATCGATCACATGGTGTGTGCAGCTGGGAGTGATGCGCGCCACGCATACTGTGGGAGGGATGCACCCCAGAGATTATGCACGCTCGCCTGAAGAGTGCAGGTGCTTGTGTGCACGTGCCCCTGGTCTGCAGCTCAGAACCGGTGGGCAGCTTTAATACTATGAGGTACCCTTGCGCAGTGCAGTGTGGCTCTTGCAAGCCACCGCCACACCCGTACGTGCCCGCGCACCGCTCTTTTTCCGCATTGTCTGCGCGCTGCACGTTTCGTTGAGCCACGAGCTCAAGCTTGCGTGGTACACGTGGCCAGTACTCGGGATCCAGCCCGATGGGCCCTGCAAACACCTTGACCAGCCGCTCATGCTCCGCAGCCACGCGCGCCTCGAATGTTGTTGCCCGCTCATTTTGCCAAGATTGCCGCTGCTTGGTGCGCCATGCGGCACAGAACTCGCGTGCAAGCGCATACACCTCCGGGCCTGCGTGTGTGGTGGGGTGGTGCGTGGCATGGTTCGCTTCAACCAGACCATGGTAAGCATGGGCATGAGTTGGCAAGCATGCAAGCATGCTGGTTGCATGGCGTATGGCACGCGTACCCACCATCCGGCTCAACCTCCCAAGGTAATCGTTTCAAGAGCTTATCAACCGAGTCTGCATGCTTGCTGTCGCCCTCCTTGGGCACTGCCCCGGACCCTGCTCCTGGGAGACTTAGACGCATGGAGCGACTCAATGCACCGCCTCTACTGAGTACCTACTGCTTGAAAGGTTCCAATCTAAGCTCACGATAGCTTTGTACTTCCTTTGACGCTTCATGGCTTCTCAGTGTCGGATTTCCAGCGAATGATTATCATAGAACTGAATTGTGCGACTTGCAGCAATGTTCCCTTCAACTACTGCCGGGTGATGTTGGAGTGGAACTGGGGCACAATTTCAATTCAGCCATCGGGCGCCTTGTAGGAAGGCTAGCTTGTAGACAGTTGTTTCACATGGCTTCCGCCAGCGGGCTTTGATCTGACACCACACAGCTGCCTCGCAACTCTCAGCAGGCAATCCGGTCAAGCCAAGCACCGATGCTTCTCAAAGGGGCATGGCAACATGTTATCAGCTAGGTTGACCCCATCGCAGGCCATGCAAGCATGGCTGGTCTTGCTCAGCGTCCTTTTCATATCCACGACCGCCTCCCAGCCTCCTGTGCATCGGGAGAAGCTCGAAAACAAAGGCAGAGCGCTTGCTGAGGTCGAGCCAAGCTGGGTTGCGGAGTGGGTGCCAGTTGTGTGTTGAAGCTGCTGTAGTCACCTTGTTGCAGCATATGTTTGCAGTTGGATCTAGTTTCAGCGCTGAAAGGGTTTCAATCGATTGCAGGGGTTCTCTTGGGAACGACTTTCTACTCGTGAGCTTACTGGATGGCAGAGTTGTTGGTGTGGATAGCTCCAGCGGTTCTACGCTTTGGACATTCGACTCTGGCGCACCGTTGGTGTCCATGAGCCAGTCCGAGTTTGCGGATCGCAGGATGAACATCTTCCCTGGTGCAGATGGCAACCTGTATGCTTACCATGGCCTGGATGAAGCGAACCATGTCAAGCTGGAGGTGCGCGCATGGACTGTCCATGTGATGAAGCGGTGCATGGGCGCTGCATCTGTCTGGGCCTGCCACGGGTACGCCATGCTGCAGCCATCCACAGGCCGTGTCATTTGGTGATCTGCTTGTGCTGGTGCTTGTGCTGAAACGTGCCCATGCGTGCTTGCCCCTGCTTGCTGTACGTGTATCCAGCGCCTGCCCATGAGCCTGCCTGAGCTCGTGGCCACCTCCCCTTCTATGGCGGACGATGGCAGCGTGGTCTTGGGCACGCGGCTCACCACGCTGTTTGTGCTGCACCGCCGCACGGGCCGGATCGTGCGTGTGCTGTCCGGCGTGGCGGGCGCAATCGAGGATGCAGGCATGGAGGGTACGCGCCCGGCGTCGGGGGGCTCGACCCAGTGTTGTTGCTCTCTGGGGATGGGGCATGGCCCACTCTGTCGGCACGTGTGCACCTGCTGCATATCAACATGTATGGGCCAGCATTGAAATGTTGGTTGCAGCCCATGCAGCAGCACATCTTCAAGTTTGAGCAGCGCATGTACTGCACTGAAGTACGCGCCTTGGCATCGTCTTGGCTTGCCCACCTTTGGCTGGCCTTGCTCCGCGCCGCAGGCCTGCACCTACAGCCTGACCTGGACCCCTCTGCGCTGGTGCTGCTGGGCCGGGAGGACTTTGTGGTGCGCTCACTGCACGCCAGCAGTGGCCAGGAGACATGGAACGCGACATTTGGGCGCATCATGCAGCTGCCCACGCCACGACGCTGGGGAAGTACTGCAGCAGGAGGCGCAGCACCCGCTGGCGTGCCAGGCATGGCTGCGCGGGGCAGCATTGGCGGCCCCAGCAGCTTGGGGGGTGCCCGGCCGCGTGTGCTGCCGGCGCACGTGCACGGCCCGCGTCTCACGGTGGCAGCCGATAACACGCTGCACGCATATGACCCGAGCACGGGGTACCGCCGCTGGGCTGTCGCGTTCGACACACCGCCTGTGGCTGCATACACTTGTGCCGCTGATGTGGAGGGCGTGGGCAGCTCCCAAGTCATGAACCACCTGGACCCACGTACTGCGCTGCCATGGAGCAGCGGGCTGGGTGGCGGGGCAGTGGGCGTGAGCCTGGGCGGTGGTGGTGCTGTTGCGGTGCCGGATAATGCCGTGCCACGCTACGCGGGGGGTGGGGCAGGAGGCATGCACCAGCCAGTGGCCAAGGTCGTGACTGGGTCCCTGTCGACCAATGTACCAGCCAGTGGTTCCACGCGCGTGCTGGTGGGCATGCTTCCAGGCAGCGGACTGTACGCATTACCAGCGGACCACCTGGTTTTGGAGGCGGACGCTGACGCGGGCACCTCGGGGGCTGGGGACAGGGGAGGCACGGTCGCGCTGTGGAGCGCCCCCAGTTCGTGTGAGGTGGGCGGTGCCGGCGCCTCTGAATGCGATGTCAGTGGTGGGGAGCAGTGCGCAGGTGGGGGCGGCGCAGATGCTGCTGGGGAGTGCGTGGCGGGTGGCCATGGCGGGTCAGGTGATGATATGCTGGCGTTGGCTGTGGCGGGCAGGGAGGCGGTGCTGCGCAGCCTGGCAGTGTCCGAGGTGGCTGAGGGTGCTGGAGGCCTGGCGGGGCCGCTGGTGTGCCCGCTGGGCCTGCACAACGTGATACACCGGAATGGCAGCCCAGCAGAGGATGGGTGGCGTGAGATGCCATGGCTGCCATCTACACACACGCGGCTGCACCCGCCCGAGCTGCTGCCCTCGATTGCACCCCCGGCCACACAGCCGCACCCAGGGCTGCTGGTGCTACAGGTGGCAGCAGGCGTGGTGCTGGCGGCAGGCGTGTGCGTTGCACTGCTGTGGGGCTGGGCCCGCGCCTCAGGCGCCAAGGGCCTGCCATTCTTGGTGTTCACAAATGCCAGTGGGGCCGAGGCTCTTGCCAATGGCCATGGGTCCCAGCTGGCTGCGCTGCAGCAGCAACAGGGTACAGGTCAGGCCGCAGGCTCAGGCGCCTCAGCTCAGGTGGAGGTCCACGGGGCCGGCAAGCAACAGCAGCAGCAGCAGGGGGCCCGGGGTGGTAAAAAGTCCTCTGCAGGGAAGGGGCGGGGCAGCAGGGGCCCGCAGGTGCCATCACTGCCCGGTGACAGCTCCCGTGCTGAACCGTTGCTGCAGCAGCAGCAGCAGCAGCAGGATGAGCATATGGATGACGTCAGCAGCAGCCTCGGTGGCACACCAAGCGTGTCTGAGTCAGGAGCGCCGCCAGCTGGCAGCCGGAACAACAGCAACACGCCGCAGCGGGCCGGCTCCGGTGCTGTGAGCGGCAGCGGAGCAGGCGGGGATGGGGATATGACCGGGCCAGGCCCTGGAGGCGACATGAATGGGTTACAGACCGTGGGATCCAGCAGCACGCCACGCCGTGTGGCCAGACTGCAGGCGGATGGCTCCCTTGCAATCGGCCGGCTGCGTGTGGGCCCTGGCATCCTGGGGTATGGCAGCGCAGGCACTGTGGTGTATGAGGGGTCCTTGGATGGCCGGCCCGTGGCGGTCAAGCGCCTGCTGCGCCAGTTCTACGACCTGGCCAAGAAGGAGATCGAGGTGCGCGCGAAGTGCCGCGCAAGCGAATCTGGTTGGGGTTGTGTGCTTGTCGTGCTTGCTGTGACCTGGCGCTTGTTGCGAGGGATGATGGTGTGCATGATGATCATGGTGCTGCTGGATGGTGCAGGGCCTGTGCCCATCGTACCACACACACGCCTCTCTCTTTCCCCGCCCCTCTCCCATACTAGACGGTACGAAACAAGCCCCACGAGCCCCAGGAATCCACACCCGGCCACGACCCACCCACACACTTCGTGCGCAGGTACTGATCGTGAGCGACGAGCATCCCAACGTCGTGCGCTGCTTTGCGATGGAGGAGGATCGCGAGTTTGTCTACCTGGCGCTGGAGCGGTGCCGCGCCACGCTGTCCGACTGGATGGCGTCGCCACAGGTGCGGCGCTGCCCTGGCTGCAGATCAGTGCACAGGGAGAAGAGGCCAGCACAGGGAGGCATAGTTGGGTAGGCGACAGGGCAGGTATGAGTGAAAGCTTGCATTTGGAGGGCGAGGAGGAGGGAAGCTGTGAGGGGTTGGGGCCAGGAACCATGGGGGCCTGCTGCGCCAGGCCTAATGCCTGCGTAATGCCTGCGCCAAGCTCATGTAGGTCGTGGTCGATACTGGCTGCTGGTTGCGACTGCCCCTTGTGGGTCAACACTCTGAAGTGTTCGCGCCGTGGGGGCACTGGTGCAGGGCCGTGGTGTGTGTGTGGACCCAGTGGCTGGGGGCCCCACAGTCCGGTGCCTGGAGGTGGTGCTGGAGGTGGTCAAGGGGCTGGCGGCGCTGCACGAGCGCGGCATCGTGCACCGAGGTGCGGGTGTGGCCTAATGCCGTGATGGGCCTGTTTGCACAGCGGCTAATGCTCGCCGCCGCAGCTCTAGCCTGGAATCTATGCTTGTGTTCTGGGGCCGCGGGCATTGTGGGCTGCTGCGTGTAGTGCATGTGTGTGCCCTGTTACAGCTTGCAAGGGTACTGCACGCACCCAGGCCCCCCAGATTTCTTGGCGGCGGTAGGGTGGCACTGGGAACAGGGCATTGAGACGGGCGTGTGCTGCGCCTGTGCACTCCGCAGACCTCAAGCCGCACAACGTGCTCATCACGGAAGGTGGCCGCGTCAAGCTGTCGGACATGGGTTTGTCCAAGCAGCTGGTTGCTGAGCAGAGCTCATTTGAGAGCCATGCTGTGGGTGAGTCATGGTGGCTGGGCGCAGGGGTTCGACGGCTTGCGGGTCGGCAGGTGCTGTGAGTGTGTAGGGCAGAGCGGGGTGGGGTGGGAGGGCTGCCAGTGCGTCAAGGCCGCCTCTGGCTCGCATGCTCCTTCTGCAGCAGCATGTACTGATGCTATAACTTGCATTTGTAACTGTGTAAGAACTAGGGTCCAGAACCTCACATTCTTCCTGCTCTTTGAGCACTGTCGCTGCCACTGTACCAATGCCGGATTCTGTTGACAACGTTGCATCACGCCACGTGGCTGCGCAGGTGGCAGCAGCGGGTGGCAGGCGCCTGAACAGCTGATCGCGCGTGATGGTGGGGCGGCACGGCAGTCGCGCTCCATGGACATCTTCTCCCTTGGCTGCGTCATACACTACTGCTGTACTGGTATGTGGCTTGTACTGGTGTGTGGCTGCACGTGTGTGCTGCATCGTGTGCGCATACATAGGTGTGTGCAGCTGGCGTGCCAGCCTGTTACCGGCTGCTGGCAGTTTGAGATTTGTGGGTGGCCGAGTGTGCTTACACGCCGAGGCAGTCGCACACATGCACTGCTTAACAGTAGCAACCCTGAAAATGCCACCCTGGCACCTGTGTGTGACATAGGTGGGCGGCATCCATTCGGTGAGTCATACGAGCGTGATGCCAACATCCTGCGCCGAGATGCCAACCTGAGTGCACTGGCGGCCATGCCTGAGGCGCTGAACCTGGTGCGTGCGCTCTCCTGGCCCGCACCGCTGCCGAAGGCCCGCACCGCACCATCAGCCGCCTCTCCTGCACCCGCTGCTGACGCTCTTGCCCGAAATTTTACACTGGATGTGTGGGACTGGCGCTGTGCATCAGGGCCAGCTCCCACTTACATTCCATGTACCAATGTGCTCAGTCCTGTGCTGAGATGCATGTGTGTTGCAGCTTTACCATGAGGAGCTTGCATCCTTCACACCAGCATGCACCATGCATGGGGGCTTCCACGCAGGTGTCCGCCATGCTGCACAAGGACCCGGTGATGCGGCCGATGATGCCTGCGGTGCTGGCCCACCCGTTGTGGTGGAGCGCAGAGCAGCAGCTGCAGTTCCTGGTGGATATCTCGGACAGGTGTGGTGGGGGAGGCAGTGGGTGGCTGGAAGCGTGGGCTGGATGGGCGGGCTCATGAGAGGTTACTGAAATGACACTGGGGAGATCAGGCCCAGAATGCATGACAAGTACCTGTTTTGCAAGCCGGCGGCATGGGATCACTGGACTGTCACTGAGCCGCAGCCATGCCCAGACGGATGTGTTTGCGTGCATGCGCCGTACCTGCACCTTCTGAATCCGCAACCCCTTGACTATGCCCTATCCAGCTTAGAACCCAACCAATAACCTGAGACTCGACCCCAAGACCTTTGCTTGATTGTTCATGCCCTGAGAACTCTGATGCTGTGTGATCCCACAGGGTGGAGAATGAGGACCGTGAGCCTGACCAGACGCTGCTGGCTGCACTCGAGACGCACGCACGCATCGCGCTCATGCACCCTGCGGCCGCCACTGCGGCTTCGCCATCAGCCGCAGCATCCGCGGGGCCCCCCGCAAACTGGGGCGGGTGCGTGGAGCCAGAGCTGGTGGCCAACCTTGGGCGGTACAGGCGGTACGACTTCACAAGCCTGCGCGATCTGCTGCGCGTCGTGCGCAACAAGCGCAGCCACTTCCGGGAAATGCCCGCCAACCTACAGGAGCTGCTGGGGCCGCTGCCACATGGCTTCCTAAGGTGGGCTGCCTCAGGGTGTGAACCGTCGATCGCTGGTTCTAGTGCTGCTGTGTTTGCTCTTCCTGCAGCTGGCGCTGCATTCTGAGCCCAAGTGTGGGCATCTGACCTTACTGTACACGCTGGCGCTTAGGCAGTGCACGCTTGTGAGATGGCGCCCAGTGCAGCTGTGGCTTCTTTTTGAATATGGAAAGGCATAGACAGGGTGTTCCAGTTAAGGGTAGTGCGCCCGCCAACGCGCCAAAGCCAGTGGTCCCCGGCATGTATGCCAGCTCTTTCTTCCCTTCCCATGTCTGCGCCCTGCTGTTGCTGCTCCTCCCCCTTCCTTCGCAGGTACTTTACAAGCCGCTTCCCCAACCTGCTCATCGCTGTGTGGGCGTTTGCGACGCAGCACTTGCCCACAGAGCCACACCTTGCACCTGTGTACTGGCCGCTGGGTGCTGAGCACCTGGAGGCTTTCTTACGAGAGCTGCGGCGGCGCTACCCCATGGCCGCCCCATCACCTGCCCCAGCTGCACCTGCCACCCAGCTACCAACAGCCACTGCGCTGTCAGCCCCGCCGCTGTCTCCGCAACCACCTCCACCCCCACCGCGCAACACAGCAGCAACGCCAGACATGCAGTCAGCAGCTGCATCCGCGCTGCAGGCGCAGTCTGCAGGGTCGGCTGGCACATCCAGCTGGCCGCCCCCGCCGCTGCCCGGCATGCCGGCCGCATCACAGCAGGTGGTGGTGGGTTATGAAGTTGATCCGGTTGCTGCAGCGGCAGATGGCGGACCGGGTGGTGGTCCTGCCGCCCATGTGCGCGAGTTTCCACGCCGCCCAGGCAAGCAGCCATGTGAGTTTTTCTGCAAGACAGGCCATTGCAAGTTTGGGGACGGCTGCGTGTTTGACCACCCAGAGGAGTTTGCGGTGCAGCTCACGCACTTGGGGCTGCCCCTGCGGCCGGACCAGCCTGTGTGCGCGTTTTACCTGAAGAATAATGATTGCAAGTTTGGGCCCTCATGCAAGTTCCACCACCCACTGCTGCGGCCAGTGTTTGCGGGGTCGGCCCTCTGATTGAGAAGAAGCAAATAAAAGTATTGAGTATATGATGGCCCTCTGCACTGCTCACCACTGGACTTCTTAGGCTATCACAGGCACACCGACGGTTTGCAACTCTTTAACCAGCCTAAGCTGACTAGGAAGCAGGCGGTTTGGTGAGGAAAGGGCTAGCGCGTGGTGCAGGCTTAAACAGGAGTTGCTTGATCCAAAGGCAGGAAGAGGCTGTATGGTGCTTCGTTGAGTTTGTGTCGAGGGTACCTGTGTGCTGCCTGCCTGCCACACATGCAGGATACACAGCACACAGGTGGTGCTCTGGTTGGCCACATGCTGCTGATGTACTAGGGCGGCTTCATATCCAAGGGATCTCTTATCCTTGCTGTTCCACTTCCAACAGCATGTGTCCATGGTCCTGTCTCACCTAGCTGCATTTCCACGGCAGATCAAATGCAGGAAGTTAAGAACGTGCACAGCTGGTCGGCTGCTGTGATGGGTGTTGCGGGTAGCACAAATTTGCGGCGTGGGTATCAGCAGTTGAGGCTACAAGCCAAGCGCCACAAAAAGCCATTGCCTGTGCGCCTGCCCTCATGCAAGCCCTGCCGCTGCTGGATGAAGTCTGTGTGCTGAGACACTAAGACTAAGACACCCGATCAGCGCAGGTGTGTGACATGTTTGCAGATGCATCAGTCCGCTTCTCCAAGTGCGCTGTGCAGCCTTCACAGCTGGCAGCAGCTGCCTTCCCGTCCACCCCACCCTGCTGCTACGCGTGTGGGGGTAGGGTATGTGTGAATGATGCGTGATGTGGGATGAGATGTGACCCCAGGACCATCAATGCCTCGTGAATACCATCCCATAACAGGTTTTATTACAGATTGTCTCTGCGCGCTTACTGTTGCGGCAAGATGTTGTGCCAGCGTTTGATGCGGCATGCAGGGCCGCGCATGGCATCATGTTTGTCCAGCGTGAAGAGCCTTGCGTCGATGCCCAAGCACCGCACGAGCACGATTGTGCACGCAGCTGAGGAGTCTCCTAGCTTTCCTACTGCGACATACAATCCCGACATCGCCAACAAGGTGCTTTGGAGGTTCAGCGGGTGTACTTTCATCTGGATCGAGCCCTAGTTGATGGACTGCCAGCAAGTGCTAGGCAGTCGTAAACTGGAGCCAGATCGAAGCTGCACAGTGGTGGACATAGATCATGTGAAGGGCTCCTGCAGGGCATGACTCGACAGCGTCATGGGATGGCATGTTGTGTGCATGCATGCAGGTCATGCTGACAGGCCGCACTGGCAAGAACGTGGAGCTAGTGGAGAATCAGTATGGCAAGGTTGGGCGCGTGTCATTGGCTGTGGACCCATATAGGCCGCCTGGGGCTGTGGCGGACGCAAAGGCTTCGCCCATCTGGTGAGAAAGGTTGGGCCAAGGGTGTTTTGTCCGAGGCATGGTATGACCTGTGTTACGTGACATCACTTGATGATACCATGCAACCTGAGGACTGACGGAGGGGCCAGCAGCGCACCATGATGTGCACAAGGAGTGGTCCACACACAAGTGACACGATGCATTCAGCTCCAAACACAGACACATCGATGCTGCAGGCACACTGATCCACAGATGTTGCTCGCCTCGCCTCAGCTCTCTGTTCCTTCATGGCAATGGAGCGCGTGGCCTGCAGGTTTGATGTCTGGATCAAGGACGAGAAGCTGGCTCAGGAGGCTGTGAAGCATGTTCGGAAGGGCGAGAAAGTGCATGTGCAGGGGCGGCTCGTGCTGCCCTCAGAGGACCGCCCCAACACGTTCATGGTGTATGCAGATTGCCTGCTGATGACGGAGCCCTCCGGCTCACAGGCCCCGGGTGCACCTGTGCCTGCGCCTCAAGTGCCTGCACCATCCCCGCCTGCCCCCGCCCGGGCGGCACCTGCGGCCGGGGGCCCCAAGCGGGCAGCTGCCGCTGCCCCAGCCCCGTCCAACGGCCCGCACGCCGGTCCTCGCAGTACACCACAGCAGGTCGTGGCGCAGAAGCAGCAGCAGACGGCTGCACAACAGGCAGCTGTTGTGCAGGCACCAGCTGGCAGCGCTGATCCCAACGAGTGGACTGATGAGCAGAAGTGGGAGTCGGTGCTGAACAACCCCGAGCGGTGGTGAGTTGTGCTTTGGCTGTGAGTCTGGTTTAGACCATGGTTGGCTGGTTAAGCTGGTTGGGCTTTTCATGGTGGGAATGGTGGGATCAAACAACGAGCTATCCCACCCATGCCCTCTATGTTCTGATGTCTGTTCAAACATGGCTACTATGACTTCAAGGTTTAATAGGATCTGTACGGTCTGTACCAATCAATGCAATGTTCACCACTTGCAGGTGGGACAACCGATTCAACAAGAAAAACCCAAAGGCACCTGACTTCAAGTGGAAGGCAGATCCAGCGGGGCCTGCGCTCTGGCTCAACTCCAAGTGAGCTACGTGTGTACATGATTGATGTGCTGATGTCTGGTCTGGTTCTGTCTCTGCTGCTTCCAGCGTGTGGACCTGCAGCACGGACCTGCGTTGCTGCACTCAATGCTTCCGCATCATGTGCACTCTGGCCCCACATGCCTTTCGGGCCTGTGTGCCTGCCCGCTTGCCCAGCAGGTCACTGCCCAAGCATGTGATGGAGGCGCTTAACCAGCGCCCTTGAGTACACCGGGCCTTCTTTTGTAGAGAAACCCTACCCCAGGCACGTCCAGGCCTGCTCGCCATGTCACGCTGCCGTAACACAGACCATCACATCAGGCCTGAGTTTTGAGAACTGAGCCAGACCTGCCTCAGTGTGCAGCCCGCTTGTGAATATGTTGTTGTTCAGCGCGCCAACAGTCAGCTGTGCGGTGCAAGTGTGGATGATGTGAACAGATTATTGATGCTCGGTGTAAGCCAACTGCTGTTGTGATATTATACCACATGATACCACATCATAATAGCAGGCAGCAGGCATGCACTTGCATGACACTGCATGCAAGCGTGGTGCCGAACCTTCCGTAGCTTGGGTGCGTGGCGCATGAGCATGTTCAGGCCAGCATTACTCAGCCGGGTAAATGCCATGTTCAGCTGCTGCACATGACGCAGCCCTGCAGATGCGGCACATTGCACGAGGCAGCGTGAACAGGTCCTTCAGACGTTTTCATGCACCCTCATCAAGTAGAGTCACAGTGTACGCAGCAGCCAAAGACAGCTGCAGTCTTACCTGGGCAAATGCTGTCGTCCACCAGTTCGCAGCCCTGCAGGTTGGCAACCTCCAGCTGGCGTGCAATGGGCGAGAGCTGCGCGGCAGTGCAGCATCACCACAGCCCCACAAGAGGATCGACCATGGGGCCTCGTGTTGACGGGCCGCGTCATGCCATTCTCATGCACAGCACCTAACAGTTGCAGTGCTCAGGTTGCAGCCAGCAGTCATTGAAGCTGTCCAAGTGGGCCGACCTACCCCATCTGCTGTGATGCTGGTGCACCACGCAACATCAAGTGAGACGACGTGTGGCAGGCATGCAAGCGATGAGCCATCCCCAGCTCCGGCACACGCGCGCATGCTCAGCTGCTTCAGTGCTGGCATAAAGCCCAGGCCCTACGTGGTGCACAGCAGTACGGGATGTGGCTCATGCAGGTGTATTGCTACCGCAGCTGCATGCACCTGTGCACAAATAGCATCACATGCGTAGATGCCCATCACACAAGGCGTGAGCGTGCTGGTATTGCCCACGTCCTGCAGTACCCACCTGCAGGCCAGCAGAAGTGACACGGGTGCAGTAGTCTATGCGCAGGGTAGACAGTGTGGCTGGTGCGTGCCTCCCAAGCTGATTCAGCACGGCATCATCCACCGTCCTGAAGCACGCGCTGAGATCAAGGCTGTGCAAATGGCTGAACAGCTGGCCACTAATCCCTGCCCAGTTCATCAGGTGCTTATCTGATGGCACAATGAATTCTAGCACTTGTAAGGGTCTTGATGCTGTCTGCTTGCGATGCGCGGTCTGGCTGGCTAGTGTCCCTCCTCCTCGCATGTGGTTTTGGGTGGGCGATGCAGCAAGTGCATCGACTTGCATGAGCTCCTGGCGAGCACAGGACAGCACACCAAGTGCAGCTTGATTTGCCATGCAGCAGGGTGGTTGTTGTTATGCAGCGCAGGCCTGCCAGACGTGAGCCCACAAGCCAGACGCAGCCATGTACCCACCGCCTCGACCACGGCCCGCATACTGCTGCATGTGCATGCCAGGCGGCATGCTGCACGGACGCTCAGGCAGGCCACAACCTCGTGCAGCAGGGTCTGCATCAACATGTGCGACGGGTTGTGTCTCAGTAAAGCAAGCCAACACGCACGCACACCGTGACGTTTGGTGCCACCATGCGCAACATGCACCTGCGGCAGGTCCGCCAAGGCTGTGCCGCCACCCCCCTCCTCATGAACTAATCGCTCCATCCTCCCTCCGTGCTTCTCACATGGGTTTGCTCTCAGGACCACCAGAATGAGCACCACGACTGTGACAGCTGTACGCACGTGATGCTGTGAGAGTGGGGTCATGCATGCATGCACTCCTGCTGGTGAATTGGACCTCGGCGACTCCTCGCCCTTCTGCTGCTTCTAGCAGCAGGCCTTCAAGTTGCTGTGTTGACGAGTTCAAGAAGTGTGTAGGCTCTGAGACAATTAATATCGCGTACAGACCCGTCCGGCCAAGTGCAGCTCCCACCATGTCGAAAACCACCATCTGCGTCAGGAATCCCAACAGGTCCGATGGGTTCATCATATCTGATGTGCCGCTAGATGCTACTGTGCAACAGCTGCAGCAGATGATCGCGCAGCAATACCCCGGGCACCCAGCTCCAACAGACCAAACCATTGTGTTTGCGGGCAAGGTGAGCTTAAAAGTCAGCTGCTTAAAGCAAATAGGCATGACTTCGTGGCGATCCATCTGAGCTGGGACACGAAGTCTGATCTAGCCCTACCATCCTGGCTTGCAATCCTGCAGGTCCTGAAAGACACGCAACTGACGATCCGTTCGCTGGTCGAGAAGGTATACATAATGAGCACGGCATGGTGGACGCAGTCCATGCACGTTATGCCATGCCAAGGCTGAAAGTCTGTTGCATTGCTTGCTGTGCGCCTGCAGCATGACCCCATTGCTGGGCCGCACAACTTCCACCTTGTTATCAAGTCAGCCCAAGCACCCAACCCTCCCCCACCTGCCCGCCAGCCACCACAGCCTGCAGCAGTGGCGCCAGTACCAGCCAGCACCCCCACCAGCAGCGGCGTGGCAGCCTCCTCAGCACCAGCTTCCACACCTGCGCCTGCTGCAGCCACTACAGCTGCCGCAGCATCTGAGCCTGCAACAACACAAGCTGGAGTGCAGGAACCAGCCTACACTGCTCAGGTGAGAGCGGGAATGTATCTGCTGCCACAATTCCCTTGACAACATCCCGGCCTGCTTGCACATGCATGATTAAATAAACGTTTCCATACACTGCCGCTCCTGCTGGTGCTCGCAGGACCCCTTTGGCATGGCCTACATCCCACCCATGTATTTCAACCCAGTGCTGTCATCAGCATACCAGGCAGCCTACTTTGCCGCCCTTGCGGCTGGCATCAGCGCGCAGCAGCAGCCACAGGCAGGCACATCCGCACACGCACCTGAACCATCGACAAGCACAGCCTCTGCTGCCATGCCACCATTCACCGTGATCCCTCCCATGTACAGCCCAGCCATGGTACAGGTACGTGGGCCGGGAAAGCTTGTATGGAACTGCGACAAGGCACACCGTTCTGTTACGCACGTGTTGCCTCACGACCAACGACCCACAAGCCGCAGCCCGGTGCAGGGACACCATCTCATGCTGCTTTTGTGCCTGTCCTGCTTCTGCTCCTGCTCCTGCGCAGGCGTACATGGCCGCCATGTCTGCTGCGAGCCCAGGCGGCATGAACGTGCAGCAGCAGCAGCTGTTGCGAGCGGCGCAGGGGCAGGCGTTGGGGATGCAGCCATACATGCAGATGCTGGGCCACTTTGGGAACCCTGGGCAGATGGTGATGGTGCTGCAGCAGGGCGGTGCTGGCACGGGCCAGATGGGCGCAGCGGGCGCAGCAGTGCAAGGCCTACGGCGGCGTAACGCCGGGGCGGCCATGGCACAGGCAGGCGCACATGCGCAGGCAGCGCGCGTTTTACGGCGGCCGCGCGTGTTCACGATCCGCATTAGCATGCGCTTCCTGCTGCAGATCTTGGTGTTTGGCATGATCCTATGGCAGCACTTCACGTGGCACCGGTTCATCGCGCTGCTGCTCATCGGCTTTGTTATGTGGGTCACATCCCAGCCCTCCCTGAGGCGCTACATGGCAGGCATGCAGGTGCAGGCCCAGCGCCCAGCCCAGCCAGCTGCCGCGGCAGCACCCCAGGCAGCGGCGCAGGCAGCCGCGCCAGCCGCGCCCGCCCAAGGGCAACCTGCTGCGGCAGCGCCAGCAGCAGCTGGGGCAGCTGCTGGGGGTGCACCGGTGGCTGGGGCACCACCTGCACCTGCTGCTGTACCCAACAGGTGCGAGCTGCTAGTGTTGTGGTTGATTGGCTGCAACGCAGCAGCGGTGTGTGACAAGCTCGAGTTCATGCGTCGCCTCCTTGGACCTTTCGATGACACGCATCGACGCGTGTAATGCAGCTCTATGCCTCAGTGTCTTTGCGATGACTCGTAAGCATGATGTAAACCTTTCTGACCTTGAACACGCCCACGTGGGTGTATGCTGCTGCTGCACGCCAGGGGCATTGTGGGCGAGATTGCCATGATCCTGCTGGGCTTCATCACCTCGCTACTGCCCACGTACAACCATAACCCCGAGGACGCAGCTGCATTCGCTGTGGCCCAGGAGCTGGCTGCGCAGGAAGCGGCTGCAGCGCCGCAGGGCGTTGCAGGCGCGGCACCAGCAGCACCTGCGGCGGCAGCCCAACCGCATGGAAACCAGGACGACGACGAGGCAGCGGGGGCGGCAGGGGGGCCGGCCGGGGAGCCCGCGGAGGCAGGGCGTGCGGCTGAACCAGCCCCGGCAGCAGCCGGTGGTGCGGCACAGGCAGACGCACATGCACACCAGGAGTGATTCGATCATGAGCTGTGGCTAGAGGATGCTTCAAGGTTTGGTGGTGAACGAAGTGTGCTTGCAATACAGAGTCTGAGCTGGCAAGCAGGCTCTCTCAGGGTAGAAAGCAGACTGCACGGCTAGCTAAGGGCTGCGACATGTCTGCTTGAAACTTGCGCACTGTGCAGCTGCGTTCAAGTTTACCAGTGCAGCATGTGATGTAGTGCCCTAACCACACACAACCTGCTCGCTAGCACATAAACAACAAGGCGCCCACACCCTGGTGATGCTGCAACGACACAGTGAAGCCGTAGTTAACCCTCAGGCCACACCACACTCGTCGTCACAGAGAGTCCTGCCTGGCCAAAGCGACAGACCGCACCCGAGCGACCCTCTTTTAACCTGGTTTTGTAGTGAGAGCCAGACAAGATGGGGTAAGCAAGAAACGCTGTGCTTGGGCGGCTGGCACCATAATCGACCCTCGTCTATCTAGCGTGGTGATAACATGGTATTTCCTTGGCTCTTCCTTTGCAGCAAGACTCGTGGTATGGGAGCTGGGCGCAAGCTCCGGATCCACCGCCGTGAGGAGAGGTGGGGCTCAGGTCGCGCAGACATCTTTACACGCGCATATTGTTAGTCCTTGAGCATGAGGGGGCCTCCATCAGGGGGGATGCTGCAGGTTGGCGTCCATGTTGGCCATGTCCATGCACTGTCCATGGCCATGTTGTCCGGCCACTTACGCAAGCAGCGTGAGCACCTCGCAGGTGGGCGGACAAGGACTACAACAAGAGCCATCTGGGCTCCGAGTGGAAGAAGCCCTTTGCTGGCGCTTCCCACTCCAAGGGCATCGTGCTGGAGAAGATGTAAGTGGAGAAGCAGCGAGGCATGGGCGTTGTTCACGGAATCTTCCTGATGTCGCTTGTCGCATGCGTGCTGGCGCTGCTGTCCTGCTGAACTCTACCCTTGCACCTGGTTTGCTCGCAGCGGCATTGAGGCCAAGCAGCCCAACTCCGCTATCCGCAAGTGCGCCCGTGTGCAGCTGATCAAGAACGGCAAGAAGATCGCCGCCTTCGTGCCCATGGACGGTTGCCTGAACTTCATTGAGGAGAACGTGCGTAGCATATTAATTCAGCTTTCCAGCTTTGACGGGCATCAACGGGCGCTGTTGGCAAGTTGGCTTACTTGCTGCATGACGCCGCCATGCACAGCAGCAACCATGACCCTGCAGCTGCAGCGCTGGGGATGTAGGGAGCTGCTGATGGCGCCAGAATGCGGCTTGGCAGCTGGTGACTGCAGCATTGTGGGATTACGAGCACATGGGTACACATGGCATGCCATCCGTCGGGCCGCATGAGCGTGCATTGTTGGCATGGGGATCGGGGTGACCTGGGTCTGGCCATGCCGGTGTTGCATGCGCAGGACGAGGTGCTCATCGCCGGTTTCGGTCGCCGCGGCCACGCCGTGGGTGATATTCCCGGTGTGCGTTTCAAGGTAGGTGGAGGTGCCGTGCACTGCCAAGCACTTGCAGCGGGCGTGCAGCAGCAACAGGGCCTGCAGCACAGCGGGGTGGTGTGCGGGCAACCTGTACCTGATGCTTTGGGCTGGCATCTGACACAGTTGTTGAGTGCACGCTATCAGCAGCACAGCTAGGGTTGTTGAACGAGGTACACTGCAGCACGGTTCTCTGCACTGGCTCATACACAGCCTGCTCATGCACAGATGCATGCTCACCCCGCAAGCTGCTCTTTATTGTTTGTGATGTTCCCAACCTGCATTGTTATCTCACACACACAGGTGGTCAAGGTGTCCGGTGTGTCCCTGCTGGCTCTGTTCAAGGGCAAGAAGGAGAAGCCCCGCTCGTAAACTCTCAATAGAACTCTCATGTCTGTAATCATCGCTTCATAATGCTCCATCCCTGTGCCACACACCAACGCAGAAATGCTGCAGCAGGAGGTCTGCTTGCAGACGACATGGCGGGTGCACACTTTGCAGCACTCAGCGCCAGCACAGCAGCAGGCTGAGGGTCACGGTGTAATCAAGCTGCCTGAGCACGTTGATAGCGCAGCTGGCAGTGGGTGGGGTGCAGCCATAATACGTATTAGATTGCGGCCATCCTGTTCAGCACAGGAAGCCTGCAGTGCGGACAGCCACACCACACAGGAACTTGATGCAAAGCTCACGGCACATATGTTTTGTGAAAGCGCTGCATACATGCACACTGGACAGTTGTGAGGCCTGGATTCACAAAATGCACAAATGGGTGGTCTCCGCGCACTCAACAAGATGTACAATGTGGCTGTACAACACCGTTCTGACAGAACCTGAGCACGGCCGTCCCGCAGAAAGTTTTGCTGCAGATCCCGTTGCGTCACGACGGATTGCAAACTCAAAATGTTGCGACACCGATTTCGACATGATCAACCTGCCAGCTGGTTCTGAGACTGCATTTTACACTGAGCTAATACGACAAAAAGCACCGTCATGGCTGGGAGGCAAGGATACATGCTGCTGCGGGCATGGCAAGGCATTAGCCATGTCCACGCACAGCATGCGGCCATGACACGTAGTTATGGTTCATCAGGCAATGTTGCGTCAAGCAGTATCTCTGCAGCCATACAGCGTGCCATCACTCCAGCTGTGTGTGCTGCTCTCAGCAAACAGGTAAGGACCAGCTGTAAGTCGAAGTACCGCCATGCGCGTTACGTGGGTTCCTGTGCTCGTGCAACCGCACACTTTTCTGCTGCAGGGCTATGCGGTCGTGGACAATCTTTTTGAGCAGCAGCACACTGACGCATTGCGAGCAGAGATTGTTCACCTGTTTAAGGTACGCCACTGCTGCTGTTGCAGCAGACACGCACTGCATGCAGCTCCAGACAGCGCGCTCGCACATAGCTGTATGGGACTGCTTTGGTGTTGCAGCTGTCCTGCAGTCCTCGCCCTCAACATCCCAATGCATTCTGCATGCAGACGGAGCAGATGCACAAGAACCACACCCACCTGGTCAAGGACAACAAGACAACGCTGTTGGAGAAGAGTCACATCCATGAGGCAGAGCTGTCACTCAACAGCAGCACGCAGGCAGCAGCTCCCCTCTGTGCGGGGCTCCACGAAGACAGCACGCTGCGCACCATGGTGTCCCTGTTCACGCCCAGCGTCACGCTGGACATGCAGGTGGGGCTGCATCAAGCCATGGCCTGTGCGTCAACGACGTACTTGGGGTCGTGTACCGCATATTGCCAGCACCATTACCCATTTACTCTACTGCGCACCCTCTGCAGGCGATCAAGCTGCAGTACAATGCGGGCCAGGGGGGCTGCTTTCCCATTCACATGGATACAGATGCAACGTTGGATGGGCGGCGCGTCACCTCCATCTTTTATCTCAACCCTCTGTGTGTGTATTGGGGGTGGCCCCAGCCATCCCCTGGTCTGCACCGTTGGTGGCACGAGTGCCTGCAGCCGTGCATCATGGTGGCAGCCAACTGGTGAACATGGATTACCGTATGCTTCAAGGGCACTTCATGGGGCCTGTGCAATGTCCGTTGTTTACTTGTTTTGCAATGCTGCCACCTGCGCCACAGATGGGAGCCCTCGCACGGCGGCCTGCTCAAGCTGTACCCATGGCCACGCCCGGCAGTCGAGGTTGCCCCACTGAACAATCGTCTCGTCCTCTTCTCCTCCCACCGCATGCTGCATAGAGTGACACCATCCACTGCACCGCCCACTGCTGCACGCTGCTGCTTCACCATCTGGCTGTCACAGTCGCGCGGACGCCAGGCTGTGCGTGCTGCACCAGCACCGCTAAGCTCCATGGCTCCCAAGACGGAGCGGCCTGAGGAGGACTTAGCCTCATTCCTGGCATTCCTGCTGTCCCCAAACATCCGCCACCACGCAGCCAAGCTGGTGGGTGCCTGCTTGCTCTGGGGACAGCACGCACAACACAACATATGCACAACGAAGCTGAGAGAGGGACAGTTACAAGCTGGTGGCCTGTACTTGTGCGGGCACCGCAAGCCGCTGCATCACAACCTTGTAGTACTGGTTGTGCCGAGCCTGGATGCACGGCAGTAACAATGGGTTGTGTGCTTGTATCAATCATGCTTTCGTGCAGGCTCTGGCTGCCGAGTGGGAGCAGTCCCTGCGAGAGAGCCACGGTGGGGCCACAGGTCTAAGCACCGCCCTGCAGCAGCATCGTTCAGATGTGAGTGTGGTCTTTGATTTGGAATGCTGGAAAGCTCCTCAGTGGAACCTGCTGCTGGTGCTGGTGCTGCTGCTGACAGCTAGGCATACAAACTCAGGTATGACAGGTCGGGTTTCTTGGCCCATCATGCTTGCTCAGGTGGACCTCATCAAGCGTGCGCTGGGCAAGTTCATCCCCCTCGTCGAGCAGCTGCAGCATGATCCAATGCTGGCGGAGGCAGCCACCGCAAAGTTTGTGACATGGCTGTGAACAGTTGGGGGCATTCTACCACCCGCATAGCTGCTCCAGCAGCTGTTGTTGCTCATGAACTTTCCTCACATGTGGCACAGACGTCAGGACTGTCCTGCACGCATGGCACAGCACAGGAACAGGCAGCCTTGCGCATCTGTTGGCATATGTTGGTCAAGGGCGGACATGTAGCTCAACTCAGTATCCTGTCTATGTCTGGTGGTATGAATTAGAACCGCACAGAGCCATACGTACACACAGGCGTACACACATGAACCTTGTACACTCCATCTCACTGGGCGTGAATGGGCTTGGGGGTGCTGATTGCTACGTGTCATTAGTGTTGTGTTGTTGAGAGGCGTGATCACGTACTGGGCAGCCCTTGCGGGACATCCCTAGTACTGGGAAGCAACGCAGGTAGGAGCTGGGAGTAGTGCGCATGGTAGCGTCATAATCATGTCTATTTATGTGCACCTCTGATGACGGAGAAGGCTTCCCTGGCCAGCACTCGATCTTCTTCCCTCCCTGCTGACCGAGGTACCGTGCATGACGCTGCAGGGTCCTAGAATGCTGGGAGCTACCAGCACAGCTGCCATGGCAGCACTCTCCAGCCTGATGCGCGGGGTGTGCACCAGCAGTGTGGCGATGCAGGCTGCTCCTGCTGTTGTTACGCCCAAGGGCAGCAGCGGTGGCATTGCGTCCATGTTTGGCTTCGGCAGCGTGCGCGTGGACACCCCTCTGTCCGAGCCCCTGCCATCAGCAACCAAACCACTGAGGGGCACCATGCCGTCAGTCGCGCCCAAGCTGCAGAACGCCAGCCTGGATGCGGGTACCAAGATTGCAGCCATCGACACGGCGAGTCCGGTGTCGAGCCTGGCCCTTGTGTTCGAGGCAGGCACTGCCTACGAGAGCGATGCACACGTGGGTGTCAGCAAGGTGCTGGAGCAGCTGGCCTTCAAGGCTACGGCGAACCGCACCACGTTCCGCCTGACCAGGGAGCTGGAGAAGATTGGCGCGACGGGCAGCGTCAAGGCGGGGCGCGACTACACTGCCTTCACCCTCAACTCTCTGCGCATGCACACGCCTGAGGCCGTGGAGCTGCTCGTGGATGCTGCGCTGAACGCCAAGCTCAACTACTGGGAGGTGGCAGAGGCTGTGACTGCCGCGCAGGCCGCGCTGGCAGAGGCTGCCAAGTCCCCATCCGCACTGCTCAACGACGCGCTGCACCGCGCGGCCTTCGATGGCGGCCTGGGCGCGCCCCTGCTAACTGACCCCTCCCTGCTTTCTGGCATCACCAACGCGACCGTGAAGGAGTACATTGCGGCCGCGCTGCAGTCCAGCAGAGCCGTGCTGGCAGGCTCTGGTGTTGAGCTTGGGGAGTTCAAGGAGCTGGCCAACCCGCTGGTGGCCGCGTCCCATGGCTCGCCCCTCAAGTACACCTCTTCCTATGCGGGCGGCTCCCTGAACATCCTGGCACCCGCCTCCCCTCTGATGCATGTGTCCCTGGCCTTTGAGGCCAAGGGTGGCCTGTCAAACGCCAAGAGCGCGGCGGCAGCTGCATTGGTCAGCGCGCTGCTGGATGAGGGGCGTGCTGTGCTACCCCGCACGCGCAAGGAGAGTGACGTGTTCAAGTCAGTGTCCGGCTTCAGCCACCTGTACAAGGATACCGGCCTGGTGGGCATCACTGCGACGTCGTCCCCCGCCCAGGTGCAGCATCGGGCAGGCGGGGTTGCATAGATCCATGTTGGCTTGAATTGAAGCATGCTTGGGTGTGCAACTGTGCGTTGTGCATGCATTTAAATGGAAAGCTATGCTGGCATCACGCAGCCTGCACAACAGCACACCTTGGATTGCCGGCGCAGACATTGTTCTGATGGGTGCGGTGTTTTTGTATACATGCCCGTTTTGTGCCGGTCACAGGCGTCCCAGCTGGTGGATGCTGTGGTGAAGAAGGTGGAGGCTGTGGCCAAGGGTGTCTCGGAGCCCCAGCTCAAGCTGGCCAAGCAGCTGGCTTTGGGCTCGTACAAGGCGTCCCTGGGGTCCAACACAGGCCTGACCGCAGCCCTGGCACCCGCGCTGCTGCTGACCGGCAAGTTTGACCCCACCGCACACGTGGCCGCCATCGAGTCACTCACCCCCGCTGACGTGTCCTCGTTTGTCGCGGCGGCTGTGAAGGCGCCCACGTTTGTGACGTACGGCAGCTTCAGCAGCAGGGTGCCCCGCTTCGACGCAGTCGCCAAGCGCCTGGCCTAAGGCAGCTGCAGGCAGCACTTATGCGGGCAGGGGTATGCAGTAGCACTGGCAGTTGCTGACGCGGGCAGGGGTGCATCTGTGAAGCTCAAGCACGCAGCCCATGCATGATGGCATGAGGTCCGCGTGCACACGTTATGGGCAGCCATGACTGCCGACACATAACACCCGCCGTGCATTTTTTTTCAAGTTTCAGCGTAGGCTTTCATGAACATGAGTGCGGTCTGTGGATACCCAATTAGGTTAGAAACATTAGCTTGAGTATCTCATGGCACGGCAGGCATCTGTCGCTGGCATAGCTTGTAATTCAACCGGCTTATTATCAGGCTTGTGATGCCGCTTATTACAGCCAATTCATGGACGAATACCAGGGCCTGTGCACGACCAAACTAACACAGCTGCACGGACATACTACACTAGCACGGCGCAACCGTTGCATGAAAAGCAGATGAATAGAAACAGAACCAATCTTGCACCTGTCTTGGCCAATCTTGCACCAGTCCTGATATTGTGATAACCTGAGGATTACTCAGCCTCATCCTGAGGCAGTAGGATGGCATCCGGCAGCCGCACACCCTTGGTCAGCCCCACCCCTGCTGCTTGCGTGGTGATCACCAGCGTGTCTGCCTGCTGCGCTGCCCCACGGTGTCCAAATCCGTGCCGTGCAAACTCCTCATCGCTGTCATACGTTGCTGCCTTGTGCTGCTGCAGCTCCAGCGCCTCCAGCTCTTCTAGGATGTCCAAGCCCTTGTGGCGTGAGTTCAGCGAGCTGCTGCCCCGCTGCGATGTGTTGCGGCCTGTGGAGCTGGGGGAGAGGGGTGGCAGCGACGCAGTGAGCGCAGCGTCCAGGGAGTACACCTGCACACTGGGTCGTGATGAGCCGCTGGACGGGTCGATGGGCGGCAGTGGCGTGCCTGCCCTGCTGCTGCTGGCTCCCGCCTGGCCTGTGCTTGCTGCCTGCCCTGCCTGCCGAGCTGCTGCGTTCAGCATCAGGCGGTCAAAGTAAGACTTCTGCTTTGCTGAGTCGGGCCTGCTGCGAGACGGCCCCGCGCCTTCTGTCTGCACCTCCATAGCCGTGGCTGCGGTTGTGAATGTGCACAGAGCAGCATGTTGCACAGCGCGCACACTGTGGTTGCAGAGCCCTTGCAAGCACGGCACAAACATTGCAAACTTGGGTCAGCTGCACACGGCATGAGCACCAGTGTATGTCTTGGCATGAGCTTATGTGGGCCGGAACCCACCTGCAGAAGATGCATTGGGTAGCCCATGTGGCCGCTGCTGCTGCGTGCTTGAACTGGCTCCCTTGCTCGCATTGCGCCACTCATTGAGCGCATCTAGAAAGGATTTGTGGCTGTCTGCTTCATTGAACTGCCCTGACATGAGGTTGTCTGACTCCTCTGTACCGCATGCCATGCCTCCTGGTGATGACTGCGTGGCGGGCACGATGAATGAGCAAGGAGGTCAGTATGCTCAGCAGCACTGCCTCTGCAGTTGGTGAAGCAAGAAATTCAGCTGACACCGTGCATGCAGTCCTTGCATGTCAAGCAGTGCCTGCATTTTGCTGGCCCCCCCTGCTAATACTTCTGCAATCTTACCTGCCCTGATGACGGGTGCACTCGAAGCACGTCTGGCTGCCTGCTGACTGGTTGATTGACTGGCTTTGCCCGCACAGATGGTGTCATCTCTGCTGCACTTGCAGGCCAGGGTGACTGTGCTGCTGGTGCCGATCCAGTTATTGGGTACAACCGTGACCCGGCAAACTGAGATGGGGGTGGCTCTTGAAATGGTTGGGAGGGCTGACTTGAAGATGGTTTTTGAGCGGACTGCGATGACGTGGCTCTGCTGGAGTCGGCTGAAGGGACACCCGGTGGCAATGGCCCAGTCTGTGCACGGAACTTCGTGCGCAACAGCCCTGTGCCACCATTCCTCCAAATGGGACCATCCCCGCTCTTCCTGCACATGCAGGCACCGTGCAGTATGAGGAAAGCATGCAATGCGCGGCAATGCGCATGTCTTCTTGACTTTGTGCCATGCTTGCATGCAGTGGCCCTGCATGTGCACTGCCAACTTGCACCCAACCCTAAACGCCCGAAAACTCACTCTCGCTTTGCTCTTTCTCTCTCCATCGCCTTGCGCAGCTCGGAGAGCTTCACCTGCAAGTGCCCAGGACGAGACAGGCCGCGCTCATTGAACCTGTCAAAGCAGGGGATGGACGCAAAAGACGCACCTCCATATCCGCTGCTTCTGCCTGAAGGTCCAGCGTCTTCGCCGAGACCCTGCATTGCACCGGATCTGACCAGGTCAGCTAAATAAACGCAAGTTGAACGCAAGCGCATTAGGTTTTGACGCACTTAGGTTTGCTAGCTGGCTTGCTACTCATTGTTGCAGGGTCTGGGAGGTGCCCGGATCCCTGGAAGGTCATGCACTGAGCGTCACATCAACATAATGGGTACTAGCAATGCGTCGTAGCGGCAATTGACATGCGGTTTGGCGACTTTTCCATGTGTTCACACCTCCTGTTCTCCCTGGTGTGACTGTGGGCAGCCCATGAGCAGCTGTGGGCCTGTGCTGCTGCGCAGGTGGCTGCACTCCAAGCATAGAGCTGATGTGCCTGGATGGGCGGAGGCAAGTGTTCAGAGGTATGTCATTTGCGCCAGCAGCTGCGCAAAATCTCAGCAGGATGGAGCTGACACCAAGGCTTAGTTACACAAAGTCAACACGGTGGGCATGGTAATGTCGGTCCCTGACCCAAGCCGCTGAAGGAAGTCCGATGCAACGCTGTCCTCGCTCATGGCTAGCAGCGGCCGCGTGCACACTCGACTGCTAGCCCACCAGCTGCTGTTTCTATTGAGCCTAGCTATTGCACCAGCCCGTGACAGACCCGCACTGTCCAAACACATGCAGAACACTACACACAGCCCATACATGCACAGGCCACACAGCAAAACTGCGTTGCAGGTTGCCTTGCAAACGCGGGGACTCTCTCGCACATGCACACAGCTCTCATACACCCCCTCGCTCACTCTCCACTCACAATGTCAAATCACGGCAATGGCTGCACTCACTCCCTTGGCTGCGGAATTCGCGCCCTAGTCAACTAGCCATGCATGAAATCGCTGGAACACAGCCTCAAGCCAGCAAGCATTCCCACTGCCATTATCCCTCAACCGAGGCTGAGACGTGTGAGCTTACAGGCCCAGTGCATCCGCACCGCCGGCAGTTGTCAGCACGGCTCCCACGGCAGCAGCAGAGGCGGCCACAGCACCAGCAGCCGCCATCGCGGGCTGCCGTGACGACACGGCCGAGCCCTTTGTTGCCAGGTCCTCAATGAGCGCCTCAGCCACCAGCTTGCCCGAGAACACAGCACCCTCCATGGAGGCCAGGTACTTCTGCTTCGTGTAGTCACCCGCGAGGTAGAAGTTGGAGATGGGCGTGCGCTGCGTGGGGCGGAACTTCTCGCGGCCCGCCTTGGAGCGGTACACCGACAGCGGCGTCTTGATGACCTTGTACTTGCGGATCTGCAGCGCAGCGGCCACGAGTCAGGTGCATGACTCACCCTGTCCACATCCCAGGCATTTGTCAGCCACCCCTTGCAGTGTATTGCCAGCTGGCGCGGCGTCATACAGCCCCAGGCCCTGATGTGCCTGCCAGCACCTGCCTTATGGCAGCACCTACAACGTGCAGTAGGATGGCGGCCCGCCCTACGCAGCCCCTGGCCCCCCCCCTGCGCCCGCACCCCACCTTTGCCAGCGACTGGTCAGCCTTGATCTCGTGGGGGAACAGGCGCTCAAGCTCGTTCATGGTGGCGGCGATGATCTCCTCATCCGGCCGGCCGATCCACTCCTTGGCGGGCGCAAACACGAGCTCGAGCATTGACGCCTTCTCGTCGTAGTACTCCTTGCACGTCGTGGACATGTCCGCGTACACGGACAGCAGCGGCGAGCGAGAGAACAGGAGGTGGTCCACGGTTGTGAGCTTGCGGTCAAACCAGATGTGGATGTTGATGACAGGCACACCCTCCAGGCCGTCCAGCTGCTTGAAGTACGGCATGCTCTTCCAAGGTGCCGGTGTCAGCAGCTTCATGATGTCGACTGCAGGCGCGAGGGGCCCAAGCAGCAGGCACGCAGCAGGTCAGTGATGGCAGTTTCATTATTGTTGCCAGTGGTGCAAAGGCACGCGCAGTGCGCAAAGCCGCAGGGTTCAATTATGGGCGCTAGTCGCAAGCTGTGCAGCCCGTTCACACTCCAGCCGCCCCAGTAGCTGTGCTGCCCCTGTCATCTTGCTGCCGCAATACGCACCTGGCATGGCAGAGATGTACACATCGCCCTCCACAACCTCGCCGCTCGTGAGCAGGTAGTGCTTCACGCTGCCGTCCTCCTGCAACACAGGACATGAGCAGGTTCAGCCGCCGCCTCAGCTTGCGAATGTGGTAGTCACGAGGGCAGTCCAGTCTGCTGAGCCTGGTAAAATGCTGGATGGAATGCGACCCCAACCTCGCACACAAAACTCTTCGCAGCAGAGCAGTGTTTTTTAACGAACTGATGGGCACAGCATGCTTGCCTCCCCAGCTCGAACTCAGCATAACGCACGTTGAGAACAATGTCCTTGATGCGCGCGTTCATCTTGATCTCGCCGCCGCGCGCAGTCATGTGGTCCACCATCGGCTGGCACAGGCGCTCGGGGGGGGCACCGTCCAGGAACGCCATCTTGCTGCCGTGGCGCTCCTGCGTTGGGCCAGTGGTTTCATGGTGGGTGAGGGAGGGCTCCGGGGGCCGCAAAAAAGTGGCACATGGCAGTCCTTTTGCCTGGAATTCAGCAACAGTGGGGTGTGCCGTGCCTACTTCTTGACCTGCACCAGGGCTTCCACACGCCAGACCCCAGGTAGGACCAGGGACACACTCATGACTACCAGCCTGCAGCTGACGCCACGTGCTGCGGGCCGCCAGCACGCCCTAATCCCCCTTGCGCGCTGCAATGGCACGGTGTCGCACCTGCAGGAAGCGGTTGAGCGCGGTCAGCACGACGGTCATGGACAGCTCGTCAGGGCCGATGAAGGCGAGCGCCTTGGCCATGGCAATGAAGACCTCGTCGTTCACGCGCTCGGGCACGCCCTGCTGCTTCATCCACTGCGTCACCGTCAGCTCATCCTGCTCCTCACAGTACCTGCAGTGGGCAGAACACACACGCGTGTGAGATAGCTGCATATCAATGCTATCAGCACAGGCACACGTGTGCTGCTGCATGGCCTGAGGTTCTCTGCGACGTGCCACACTGTCAGACGCATGACCACCAGTGGCCATTGACCACCACATGACGCTGGCACTACAGCCGTGGTGCATGGCATGCACGTGCTCCCCGCAGTGGCTTACTTCTGGCCAAAGATGATGGCAGGCAGCAGGCCGATGGCAAACTGGATCTTCTCGGGCCACGTGAGCATCTGGTTGTTGCGCAGGATGGCGATGACGCCGTTCAGAGGTGCGGGGATCTCGGGGAAATCAAAGCGAGAGAACTCGCCAGGCGCATTGGGCATGGCGAAGATCATGGAGTGCTCCTTCCACTGCAGCCTGCACACACAGCAGCAGCAAGCAGGCTGGTGTGGTGCTCGTGCTGTGCAGGGCAGGATAACAGCAGAGATGTGGCTGGGCCAATGCTGGGGCGCGTGTGGCTGGGGCACGTGTGGCGGCACGCACGCATGAATCCGGGCTGCAGGCGCTGGTGGCTAACAGTGCTCATTTCATCAAGCTGCCCCCATTGTGTGGACAATTCAGAGGAATGGCTTGGAAGGTGGCATGTGCTGCAGACCCTGCCCATGCTCAGCAGTACACATGCGTGAGCTGCGCGGCTCACCGGTCCTGGATGTTCAGCTCCTTGAACAGGTTCTGGATGTTGGGGTAGGCGCCGAAAAATATGTGCAGGCCGGTCTCGTACCAGTCACCGTCCTCGTCCTTCCATGCAGCAACCTGGGCGCCAACAACGTGCCCATGCCATGCGAAGAGGGTGTATGTAAGGTCATCAGGCCACAACCGCCCAATCACATCAGCTATGCACAACTTTCATCCAATTGGGCGATTATGTGCTCAATGCAGGCGTGGCGAGCGAGGACCGTCGACTGCCACACAACTGTCCTTCAGTGCCTACCTTTCCACCAAGCACATCGCGACCCTCCAGAACCACGGGCTTGTGGCCAGCATCAGCCAGGTACTTAGCAGCAGACAGGCCAGCCAGGCCAGCGCCCGCGATGACCACCTTCAAAGGCTTGGCTGGGCGAGGAGCATTCCGCAACTTGCTGGACAGGGCCTCAGCCTCCTTGTAGGTATCAGCAGTGGTGAAATCAGGCTGTGGATAGTCCTTCGCGAACACCTTGACGGCGCCCCGGCGTGCACGGACTGAGAGACCGGCCCGCTGACCAAGGGTGGCTTGGCGCAGCTGCATCTTTAATCAATTGAAAATGGGTTGAATGCAGGCCTGCTGCACAACCAATCGGGGCGCAATGGCCACAGATCCACCCTAATCGCCAATTCACAATGAGATACATGTGATGTGGAGAGTGCAGTCTGCGCTTCTAGCACATTTGATTTTGGTGGCAGCCAGGCGTGCGCGTGACCATGCCAGATGAGCAAGAACAATGGTCAGAGCTCGATTGTACATTCATGCGGGGAGCGCTTGCAGAGGTGACTAAAACGAACTGGAATTGATTTTGGCTGGGCAGGAGGCCCAAACATCGTGGGCCATGCAGTACAAATCAGCTGCAGTTGCTTGCCTCATGCACATGCAGGCAGACAAGGCGCGGGCGTTGAGAGAAGTGCCTGTGGGGTGAGCTGCATCCATGCTTCTTGCTACTTGTGCAGCATATGAAGCTTGTTGACAGCCGGCCCGCACATGCGCCATGCGCACAGTCACACCCGTTGACCTGTTGCTGCTTGAGAAACGGACCATGAGACTGGCTCACACTCTGCAATGTTTGCAGGTGCGTCATTGTACGCAATGGCTCAATAATTGCACGTGGCCACAACATGACAAACCAGAGCAGAAACGTGGGTGGCACACTGCCATGCAGCTGCCACTGCATGTGGCAGGCTTTGTGAGTCTTTTGACAAGACCGAGTGCGACCATACATTCAGTCTCTGTTTTACATGCCAAGGAGCCCCTGATGCAACACTTTGTGTACACACACGACACAGGGGACACGGCATGCTGAATTCGAAGCCATTGACAAAGTGCTCACAGCAGTTGGGGGACAAGCCGAGGCAGCAGACTTTGGCAGGTCGGTGGTGGCAGCCAAGCACCAGGGCCATGCATGGGCTGCTGCATGCCCCGAGCCGCAGCATACACACCATGCCGTGGCCTGCATGGCTAATGCCAGCTCGTCCCAGGCCTTGCCTACAGCAAGTTTGGTACCATATGTTGATATCCAGCATACCATGGATAGGGGACAATGTGGGACACTGCGGGTGTTTGTACAGTATGGTGAATCAACATACAAACACCTACACACCAGCCCCACACATCATGATACACTGTTCGCTTACTACTGCTTCCAATTTGTGGTCACACGCGCACAGCTGCGTGCTGTATGTAACGGTGGAGCCCTGCATCATGTGCGCGGGTGCGCTTTCTCTACTGGGCTTCAAGGAGGTGTGTAGAAGCTGCCGGCCCTGGCCTGCAGTCAGCTGCTTGCATGGTCCTGCAGCTGCGTAGGAGTGTGCAGCAAGCGGCGGGGCCCAGGAAATCACGTGATAGAGCCCCGAGAAATCATGTGATGGAGCGCAGCAGTGCATGCATGGATCAGGTTGGGCTCATTAGGTTTGGGGTTTGAGGTTATAATCCCGCCTTGTGCCGGGCACGGCTGCGGATACCAGATACATTGAGTGTTGCTATGATGTGCCATCTACATTATCAACGGCAGGTGGTGTATGGCTGCGGCAACGATCGCTTCGGGGGCTGTGGATCCATCCTGACTGTGCACCAGGATGGCTGTGGGCGATGCGGCAGGTGGGTTGGCACCTGCTTTCCCTGCTCGCATGAAGCTCTGCACATACCTGGGACAGTACATCATACGCCACTCAATGTATGGTAAAGGGCGGCCACTGGCAGCGCTCAGCCCCAAGCCCAAAGATTGTGTGAACATCTGTGATTCTGTGAGCATATGTGGTGCCTGCAGGTTTGATCAGAAAGAGGGCAGTGGTGTAGTGCCAGCAGAGGAAATGCCAGTCAGCGTCACAGTCCCAGTGTCAGATATGGCAACTCTGGTAGGTCAGAGCACAGGACAGGCAGAGGCTTCAGACCACCAGCACTTTGGGACAGCTTATAACCATCCACCAGCAGCAGCAGCTGGGAAACATTTTCTTGGCTTCCCCTGCCGCAAGGGCCTGTATGCTGCTGAGGCCGTGAAGCAGTTGCAAGACTTCTACATCTGCGGCAACCCTGCTGGTAAGCCCTGCCAGCACGGTTTAGATGTTGTCTGTTCCTGTGGTGCCCTGCGAACACTAAGTGGACACCTATACGCACAGCATGTGCCTGGCGGCCTTGTTTTAATGTTGCCTGTGACGTGCCATGCCGCTGCACGGCTCACACACTCAATGCTAGGCTGTCTCATGCCAGTGGATTGTTCCTGCTGTTGGATCGCAGCTCCTCGACCACACAGGACCGTCTTGGGGTAGAGCTAGTGACATCCTCACTGCTCCAGCAAAGTGAGCTGACCAGCTCTATAGCAAACATAGTCCAAGGCCTTCTTGTGCCATCCTTAGCGTGACACAAGTGGCTACCAACACAGCTTGTTTATTTCAATGATCTGCTCAGTCTTGATGCTGGAGGGCTGCTGGTGAGCGTGAACAGCAGTGCAAGGGACAGAGGTGTGAGATCCCAGCCAGACCTCAGATACGCTGTAATGCAGTTCTTGGTAGGAGTGCCATTCCGTGTAGTGCTGATCAATTGGCCCGCATCTGTGCTCTTGGCGATGTGGAGGTGCCGGTCATGCGCTGCTGGACGCATCATATGCAGCTCGCTTGGCTGGGTCTCTCAGCACACTATACGCGTCCATCACACGCTGAAACTGCACCTTGCTGCCACCAGGCCTGCAGGCGGCCCAACCAGGCAAATGGCAACACGGACAGGTCTCAACCGTGATACAGCGGCTGTAGCTTGCAAGCCAGTACAGTAATGGGGCATTGGGACGCCGGCAGCAGCGTGCCGGGATGCTCCTGGATCCCAGACTGAAGCAGACAGAGTCGGACTCTCAGGTGCTTGCCTGTCAGGGTGGTGTTGCAGTGCAGCCGCCCGGAACGCTGACTGGACCTCCTCCGTACTGGCCCCAGGCTTGATCCCAAGCACTGCATAGTAACCTGCGCATGGTTCACGACGCAGTGCGCCCTTGTGGTGTTGGGCACTGAAGTTGAAGCAGCTGTGAGGCCCTTGTGGTTGTGTGAACGCAGCGGGTGTAACAAGACAGGATGGCCCAGCTTAACACTGATAAAAGCAGTGTGGACAAAGGGACAGAAGGCAAGGCGTGGTTACCTTTGGGGTCTGTGCTGCTGCTGGCCGAAGGTCTGCTAGATGGGCCAGTACGAGCCCTGCCGCGGGCAGTGCGCTGCCAGCCATAATCATCAAAATCATCCTGCTGGTGGTGTGCTTCCCGCTGCGTGTACGCTCGTACCTGCACAGCACGCCAGGAATGTCCAGTTTCAGCATCCAGCTGCTGGGCTAATGAGTGGACCATGCATAAACCCGCACAACGTTGCACTTGTTCCTTCTCGCGCTGCACAAGCTTGAAGCACACGCACTCACAAACTCATCTTCAAGCGATTGGTACTGCCGTTGCGTTTGCTGTTGCTGTGCGTCAGCAGACGCCTCCAGCCCCAGCGCCCGCCGTAGCCCCTGGAACAGGGCTGGACCAGTGCTCGGCTGCTGCATGGTGTCCATCCCTGAACGAAGCTCTGGAAGGAACCTGCACCCTCACCAGCACATGCAGACCAGTCATGAATATCTGGGCAAGTTGACCCGTGTTGCTAAGGTATAACTATGCCCTCACCGCTGTGCACATTATGTGGCCATGTAGAGTGGTCTGGCTTGGAAGATGCGACACTGCTTGGTACACACCAGGCACAGCCAGGCCAAGCACATGGCCGGACAAAACCTGCCAATCATGCAGCATGGCTCACCTGGCCACCATGGCTGCTATCAGAGACGGAATGATACCACCAGCCATAAGCAGCCCGAGCGCACCCAGTCCTGCGCCTGCACCCGTTGCCCACAGCAGCACCGGCCCTGCCAGGAGGACCGCGCTCGCCACACGCCCCTCATCATATACCTGCATTGTGTACAGCCAGTACGTGATCTATAAGTGTGCTCGCAGCTGTCGAGTAGGCATGATGCTGGTAGCTGCTTGAAGGCGGTGGCCTTGGACGCGATGGTGCTGTTCATTCCAGTCAAATCAGCGAAATCTGCAGGTCACCCAGCGGCAACATCACCGGCCCTGAGTGCAAAGAAACACACCCGTGTGCCGGAGACGACACCTGGGGCCACACCACTGACGAATGTGTGGATCTTCACGCGTTGTGGCCCGACCTGGCCCAGTATGCCCGCCCATGACAGGCCACGTGTGTGGTAGCGGCTGAACACGTAGGCTGGGATGTAGATGGGTGATGCGCGTGCAGACAGTACCTGTAACTGCAGGTCTGACACGCGTGCCTCGTCCGCCTGGAACATCTGACGGAAGTAGTCGTCTGCTGCTGCCTGCTCAATGCGCCTGCACCCAGCTGGCACGCAGCACCAGGCGCAGCCTGTGCTTCAACACTGTGCTTGTGCTGTGTGGTGCTGTAAAATGTGGGCACTCTTTTGTACGGGTAATGTGCCAGCTGGCCGTGTTCTTGACAAGATCGGCACCAGCACATGACTGCAGATCATCAGCCGAGAGATGAATGCATGGGCACTGGCTTGTACTTCTCACCTGATGCGAGCCATGGCAAACGTGCGTGCGTCCGCAGCAGACATTGAGAACGGCACCACGCGCCGCAGCACACGCTGCCCCCCCTGGCCCACCCCCTCCAGCATGCCAGGTGCCGTGATGGGCGCTGCGTGGCTGCTGATCAAGGGCCCAGCCGCCAGCCGCTCCGTGTCGGAGCGCATGTACTTGTTGCTGGCAAAGATCTGCACGTGGCAGCGGCGTTGAACACCTCACACCTGAGCATTCGGGCTGCAGAGCTTCTGTGATGCTGCCATGCGCACAGGCCGCGCAGCGCACTGCTAGGCGGCTGCGCCGTGTGCTGGGCATGCTGGCGCTTGGCGTGCGTCCATGCCCTTATGTTCTAAGGCAGCTACAACCATACAGTCCATCGTCATGCGTATACCTCCCCCACCCTGCTGGTGCGCGAGCTGCATATCCTGCTACCCACCTGCATGTCCTCCCGCTCAGCAGAATACGCGTGCAGCACACCATACGCTGCACGTGCAGCCTGCCACCGGGTCTCCCAGCTCACATCTGTCCCCTTGCCAGTTGCGCTCGGCCGCCGCACGATAGCGCGGTGCCCTACCTGTGATGATTGTGTATGAGCTCGGTGTGACACATACATGCACCTGCATGCCGGATCCTCATGTGACACGATGGTGGTGATAGCAACACGGCGTCAGCCTTTGTGGTGCAGCTCAAATAGGCATGAATGATTGCTGTGCGGTCACGGCTGAGGGCATCCCTGCATGGTCGGAGCTGCCATGCAAGGACTTCCGTACAGTGTGCTGGGTGCCAGCCACCCCCCTCTGCTCATCACACCTGCGCACAGCTCGCGGTTGCCCGGACCTCCATGCTGACCACCCAGAACGGCCTGTGTGCCGGGCGCCCAGTGGCAGGGCATGTGCAGCAGGCATGGTCAGCTGGACTCCCGGATGGCATGCTTGTACACAGCAATGCCTACACAAGCAGGCATGCGCCTGAAAACCACATGGTGGGCGACAGGTTCGGCAAGCTGTAGCAGCAACATGCATAATGTGCGCTGTCATTATGGCCTCAACCAAAGCCAGCCAGAACTCGCTCACAGGTACGTCTCCTTGACCTTCTCCCATGACGCTGCTGGGCTAAGGAAGGGGTTGGCTTGTTGGTAAGAAGTGAAGAGCTGCTCAGCTTCCTGGTGTGTAACATGGAATGGCAGGGCACGCAGCAGTGCTGGGTTGATGCCCGCATGGCGTGCCGTGCCGCGCGCCGTGGCCATGTGCCTCCATCCACCCAGCCTTGATAGTGTCAGATAGCCCTGCGGCTGGCTGGCCAGAGGCAGCAGATGCTGACATGCTGCTGTATATTGCAGGCTGGGCGCCAGGTGCTGCAGAACCGGGAAGGTCAGCTGCTGTATCATGACAGCTGAAAATCTATGACGTCTTTAGATTTAGAGTCACCGTAGAAACGGCTCTTGTCATGCCTCGAGTTGCACAAGATGAAGCGTCATGTGTACGTGCACTGCGTGTATAAGACCCCGTCTTGCTGAAAACCGTCCTGCTGCCACGATAGCTTGCGTTGGATTCAAGTACTGTAATCAACCTGGAGACGGAAGTGGAACGGCATCTAGCGGTTGGGTGGTTGAACAGTACCTCAAAAGGTTTAGCAGTACCTCATCAACTAGCTTTGCTACGTATAATCAGGAACAGTACATGTTCCAGCGATTCCTTCCACAATACCGCAGAAAACTTCCGCTGCTAGGCTGTAGATCAGCAACAGGTAGTCAGACACACGCGCGCACTCTCTCTCTGTCTCTCTCTCTCTGATAGCTGCCCTTTATGCGGCCCCATCAACTCCATATGAGTGCGCATCATCATGTGGCTGCAGGCATACATCCATACAGCTGCGGCAGCACCTCCAGCAAACGCCGGGTTTCACGGAGCAGCCTATGCGCTTTTGCATGCTGTGATGGTTTAATGCTGATGCCTTTCAGTGCGTCCCGCAGCGGGCTGGAGGCTTGTGCACATTGCAAGCCCTGCAGGCACACGTGCAGGTTGATTGGCAATTGGGTGCAGAAGCAGTACAAAGCACCACCACGACCCTTCTCTTCAAGCACCCCAACGCTGACCTTGAGCCGCACAATAACAGTTCAGACGCATTCAGCATACGTTTAAGAAGCAACACGTGCGAACCAAGCACCTCACCGGGCGTGTTAAGATTGTATGTTGCAGCAGCTGTAGCCCCAAATGCTGGATGTCTGCCACTGGGTTTGTTAGCGCCTTCACAGAAATGTTGATGAACATAGGCGCATGTGTGCCTGTTGCTTTGTGCTGCTGATCTGCAGCCAGCAGCTGGTTCAGCAAGTTCATACTGCTGAGGGCCAGCACTGGCTCCATGCCTCCCAAGCCTGCCAGCAGCTGGCCTCCGAGTTGAGAAACAGCTCCGCTCGAGAGCATGTGCTCATGTGCCTGGGGCCAAGTACAAGGCCGCAGTGCTTAGACTGTGTGCTGGCTTGTAATACCTTCCTGGTGCTGCGTCAAGCAGCAGCGGCAAGGAGCATTCCATGCTTGACAGAGGGTTCCGCCATGTGTTGCATGTATACTCCATGCATGCATGCTGCGCACGCGCATGTGAACTCACCGCTTTGCAGCAGCACAGGTTCGTCAGGCAGTTCAGGGCCACCCCAGAGCTTGGGTCTCCAAGTGCTACGACCTTCATGAGCATCAGAATGCATTTTTGTGCCCCATCATCTACAGCCTTGTCAGCTTGCTGCAGTGTCAGATCTGCAAGCTCCTCGGCTTGCACATAAGAAGCCGCGCTCATAAAAATCCTGCAAAGCATATGATTCAGTGGGCTGTCGTGAGCTGGACGCGTGCGAGACTAAGATTATGTTTGTGCGCACCCGTTGAGACGGTGAATACCCAGCAGCACGTCAAAGCTTCGTTCGTCACTTGTGCACAAAACCTTTGACAAGCATTGGGCCACGTATTCCGGATGCTGCGACATGCTGAACTTTTGAGTTTGGAGCCAGTTTTGCGTGTTGTGGAAGGACGCCAGTGTATGGCACTTGCACTGCCCATGTGCTTGTGTACTGCTCTTTTATGAAGTGGAGCTTACACATTACAGGTTTGTTTGTGTGTGCCACAATGGCCGGTCAGAGCGTGTCGCGATGGAAGAATGAATCACAACAGCAAAGAGAGAGCAGAAATGCCCACTACCACAACCCCCGCATAAACAGCATATGAATGGTCCCTGACCATCCCCGCCATGTTCCACTGACCCAGTTTCTGGCCCCCCTCCCACTGGACACTTAAGAAAATCAGCTATCTACTAATAGTGCTTCATCTCCTCCCACACTAGCTTGCGCACCGCCTCCTCGTTCAGCTCTGCTTCCTCAAAGTCAAACTCGAACGGCCCTGTGCAAGGCATGAGCAAGGCCACACCATCATTGGCACACGGGCATGCAATACAGGTTTCCTGGCAATGTTCACGTGCACCTGTCATGCGAGAGTGGTTTTGCGGCAGGAGGCTGGCACATGCAGCGGGGCGCACCTGGCGCGGACGGCTCAGCAGCCTCGTCGTGCAGCTGCGCCAGCCACGGGTGCTTGAGCGCCTGGGTCACGGTGATGCGCTGGCGCGGGTCAAACTCGAGCATCTTCTCCATCAGGTCAATTGCCAGCGGGTCGGCCTCGGGAAACTTCTTGCGGAAGCTGATGCGCTGCAGTGGCACAGTGAGTATGGTGAGGCCGAGCAGACCACAACGCGTCAGCATAGTACGCGCATGACACTGTCAACAATGGGGTGCACCTGGCAACCATTCAACCAGATGCCAGACTGATTGACAGAGAAAAAGCCTCTGGCAGCCCTGCTCGCATATGAGGGTGTTTTCAAAAAGCAATTGCTGGCCTGTGCTGTCTGCAGCCCAGCAAGCGCACCTCGGTGGGCGGCAGCGCGCGGATGTACGCGCGCGCTTTGGCACTGGAGATGAACGTGAGGTCGTCTTCGCTGGGTGGGCCCAGGGTCTTGACAATCAGCTTCAGCTGGTCCACGTAATCCTTGCCGGGGAACAGGGGCTTGCGGCCCAGCAGCTCGGCCATGATGCAGCCGACGCTCCACATGTCAATCGCAGCAGTGTAGTGTTCGCACGACAGCAGCAGCTCCGGCGCACGGTACCAGCGAGTCACGACATACTCAGTCATGAAGTTGCGCTCCGTGCTGCATGGCGCATGAGAGAGTGCAACAGCCGTGTATTTCAAGTTTTAGCCGGTTAGCGATTCAGTCAGAGTGGGCTGAATAAACATGATCGGCTGACCGCCAACCAAATGGCTGCTCGGCTTCAATCCTGCGTCAGCCAATCTGCCAGCTGCCTGCAACACACCTGCCCCACAATGCTTGTTGCGCACCTAGTGCGCGCCAGGCCAAAGTCACAGATCTTGAGATCACACGACGCGTTGAGCAACAGGTTGCTGGGCTTCAGGTCTCGGTGCAACACATTGGCGCTGTGCACGTACTTGAGCCCGCGCAGGATCTGCAGCCACAGCAGCAGGCAGCAGGGTCATGTTGGCACGCTTTCCAATGACTGCACCAGCACGCCAGAGTTGAT